>OY744481.1:297709161-298309161 GCA_963556165.1 Tipula helvola | reverse complement strand
ACTGTATTTTCGATTTGTTAAATCAGAAAAATAACAGAGGCCAATCACTTATAATATATCTACCAATCAAGGAATTAGATTTCTGCTTGGGGTTTTGAGTTTGATTTAGTTGAATATAATTCACAAAGTCGATATACTCTAGTTTTACATATAATGTAAAAATTTAGAGTTGAATTTTTGTAGTTCCGTCGCAGCTACCTGAAGAGTAGACCTTACTTTTTCTGTAAGAAACCGAATTACCAACACGAAAACTCAAAGAGATTTCTAATTTTTGAGAGTTGATACACTTTGTATCAGTGTTGCCAGATTCCGGGCTTTTCTCCCGTTTACGGGAATTTTTAAGTCAAACGGGAAAACCCACGTGCAATGCGGGATTTTTAATGCTTTCAAATTTCAATACATATACATAGCAAAAAATAAAAAAATGCTTTGAAACTTCATTGTTGTAAAGTTGTAAACTAAACTTTATGTAATTTTTGTATTATTTCCACATAAATTTATTTTCGAAAAGTTTGTCGCTAATTCTTTATATTGTTTGCTGAATATTATTTGCTGAATATAATTTTGAATCGCAAGAGTAACGAAATGCTCATTATTGGGTAATTTAGTATTCTGTCAAATTCATTTTGTGTTTCTTGTAGACATATTCTTTTGTCAACGGCGCATGAGGTAAGTCATATAATTTCATAATATTTTTAAGTTTATTAATTCGAAACGGTTAAATGTTATAGCAATGCAAGCGGCAAGTGATGATTAATAATCGATCAGAAGACGAATCTGTATTAGATGATGAGGATGTACACAAAATACCAGAGAAAAAAAAGAAATTGCATAGGAAAAGGACACACGAGAAGAAATATTTTCAGGAAACTTGGCTGCAAAACATCGAATACAACCCATGGCTTTTGCCAGTTAAAAATGATAAAACGAAAGCTTTTTGTAAAGCACGCAAAACTAATATAATTTGTGGGAGCACGGAAATTAAGTGTAATCAAATATGTTAGAAACTCCATCGGCAAGTACCTTTTTTAATGTAAATAATCATGAAAAGAAAATCAAGTCAGCTGAACTTAAACTTGCCGCTTTTATGGCTGACAACAATAGCCATCTTCCAATGGGCGAAATTTGCTACTTGGAAGTACTTGCGAGTAGATACCCAATGGAACAAGAAATTGAGTGACACAAGTAAAACACAGCCTTCTGTTTAGTTGTTTTTTTGTCTTTTGTAAAGCTGTTTATTATATGATAGTAATGGCGATATTTAAAATTCGATTGAAAATATGACAAAAAACATGGACATTTAATGAAAGGAAATCATTGATATTTACCGCATTGATATTTAAATCCATATTTCTTAAAAATGTAACATTAACAACAAAATAATTTTGTATTAATTTTGGCATTTTACATCACCAAAAAATAAAAAAAAACTCGAACGAAATAAGAAACTCTCGAAAAATATCGAAAAATATCAAAAAATGTCTAAAAGTCTTCTATTGGAATTTTCGCAAATGAAATCCACCTAGCACAAATTTTATGCATAACTACTTCTGTTTTCTACACCATCGTATGACCATGAGTAGTTGTGAGTAGATACAAGTACTTGCAAGTAGTTTGCTTTCGCCAATGGAAAACGCTTATTATATCAATACAAATAATTGATTCATTGGTTCCTCTTTTAAAAAATGTTTTCATTGACTCGAAAATCGTTAAAGATATTCATTTAGGGCGTACCAAGTGTACAAAACTTACCGAAAATGTGTTATGTAGAGTAGAAAACGACCAGTTAAATAACATCCTAAACAAAACCAATTTTTCTATATTTGTGGATGAATCTACTGACTTAAGTAATAAAAAAAATTTGTGTGTTCTTGTTCGTTATGTGGAAAATAATAAAGTTAATATGCAATTGCTGCAATTAATTAATATAAATGCCACTGATTGCACAGCTAAAACATTATATGATCATTTTAAAAACTGTTTGCAAGATCGTAATATTGCATTGCAAAATATAGTTGGAATGGCGTCTGATACTGCGGCAGTAATGATTGGTCGTAACAATTCATTTTACAAGATGCATCAGGACGATATTAACCATCCGGTTGTGTTATTTAAATGCATATATCATTCAGCATCATTAGTAGTGAAATCAGCGATCGAGCTATTACCATCAGATATTGAAGTTTTCTTGAGAGACATAGGAACTTATGTTTCAGAAAGTCCCAAAAGTGCAGCAGTATTATGCGAGTTTCAAGAGTATTTCGAAACCGTGCAAAGTAAAATTATATCACCAGGCTCATAGATGGCTTTCTATG
The DNA here is from genome assembly GCA_963556165.1 of Tipula helvola. NCBI lineage: Eukaryota > Metazoa > Arthropoda > Insecta > Diptera > Tipulidae > Tipula > Tipula helvola. Next base: position 298,306,846 of record OY744481.1, on the reverse strand, counting down.
CAACCATGCATCGTGAATATTTTAAAACATTGGACAACCTTACATCACTTTTTCATTTATGAACACACTTTTACAAAGCGGAAGAAAGCTGCTCAGATTTTGCATCATTTTGAAAATATTGAAATGAAAGCATACTTATTGTTTTTAAAAAACATCCTAAACTATTTCAACAGATTCAACGCACTTTTCCAGAGTAGCACTGTTTTAGTACATAAATTATACGAAGAATCCAAAAAAATTTTGCTTGTAGTCGCTAGAATGGTTTTAAAATCGGAAATTCTTGATGAATTATTGTCTGGCAATATTATAATTTACGAAAATGTAGTCAATAACCAAACAAAATTAACTGCGGAGGAGTTTAATGGTGGCACAGAATTTACCGAGTACTTAAACACTGAAAAATCGATAAATAATCCTGGCTGTTTATCTAATGAGCAAAAATTTACTATAAGAAATAATTGTGCTAAATTTACAGAAAAATGCATTTACAAAATTATACAAAAATTCCCTCTAAATGAGGAATATTTTAAAACTGTCGAATTTTTAAACCCAGAAGTGGCTCTGAATATTTTTAATAGAAAATTTTCCAAAACGCTGTCTGGTCTACACGAATGTCTAGAACATGTGTGTGATAAGTATCGCCTGGAAGATGAATGGGGATATGTGCCATTTGAAATAGCTGATAATGATAAACAAAGGCTACAAGTTCTATCAGTTGAGGAGTTCTGGAAAGAAATATCGGCAATAAAAGCCTTAAATGGTGATTATGTTTTTCCCAATTTATCGAAAGCAGCCAAATTTATATTAACTCTACCTCATTCAAATGCAGATGCAGAGAGAATTTTTTCAATGGTGACTGACATCAAAACTAATAAACGGAATCGTATTGGAGAAGATTGTTTAAATGCGCTATGCGTGTTCAAATCGGCCATACAAAATAAAAACATAAATGACGTTTAATTTGAACCTAATGATAAACACTTTTCATTGATAACATCATCAAACTTATATCAACATTAAAGTATAAATTTAATTTCGTACGCTTATATACGTAATTTCATTTAAAATAATATTGAATTATTGCAATTTTTATTTTTGTTAAATAATTTTAAGTTTTTTTAATAAAATATTTGAACTAACCAATAATTTTTGTTTAAATCGTTACGGGATTTTTTCAGGGAGATTTTACTAATATGAACGGGAAAAATCGGGATTTTTTGGTACGATGACGGGAAATTTGTTTCCAGAAATCTGGCAACACTGCTTTGTATTGACTCTGCGGGAAAGAAAAGGGGGAGGAGGGGTCGAGGGGATAATATTTCTACTTTGATTGGTAGATATATTATAAGTGATTGGCCTCTGTTATTTTTCTGATTTACCAAATCGAAAATACAGTGAATGTCATACAAGTAATATATTGTCTATAAAAAAGCCGAAACATTTTCATAAATTATAATGGTTGCTTTCCATTCAAAATGCAAAACACGAATGTCAAAAGTTTGGGGAGGATAAACAAAATGTTAGGTACATTTTTGTTGTTGATTTCAATGTAAACTTTGATTTGATCCGGATCACAATGCGTCAAGAAATGCGGCTATTATGGTTTCCATTTATATTCAAACCTTTCTCTATCCGTCAGGAGTCTTAAATATTAATTTTTGTAAAACTTTGATTGAAAATAATCCCCAACACTCGTTTTACGATCATATTTTTCACTGTTAAGATGATTTTGTAGGTTTCTAAAGAATTAAAAATCCGTGCTCTATCCGAAAAATATGATGGACGGACGCTTTAAAATTTCCCAAGTGAACTTTTGCATTGTTTTCAGGAGTGTTCAAAGGCATTATCGTTTCGCCAGCTTAAAGAAGTTCAAAGTAAACAATACCTTTCAACATCATTTTGTTTTGGTGTAAATTGTTTTGGCGACAGTCAAATTCTTTTCTCCTTTAGGTGTCCCTTCTTTAAGAGCAGGCAATCCACTTTTCCATTGTGGATAACCAAACATTCCGCTTACAAACCATGTTGAGAAATTTAATAAATGTTCCTTTATCACACTCCTGGTTTCTATGTTTCTAGCTTGGAAATTGAATTGTCAGTACTAAGTCAGCTACTTTCGAGAAAGAAGAATCTGGAATTTAGGGGGGAAAACCGAAAAATGACAAAATATTAAAAATACTGTTACGGTGACATATAGGGAAGAGTAGAATAAGTTATTAATATCACAAATTTACTGTACTACAATGGAATTTTCCATGGTAAAAATTTTTCTAAACTGTTCTTACCGGAACAATCATGAAATTTTCGAGAAGTTTTGGTTTGAGTATTTATATAGGAGCGAATGACTTCGAATTAGAACATTAGTTTTTGGTAAGTGAAGATTTAAAAGGAAATTAAAAAATGGAGGTGTGGCCAACACACGACTTTCTTTTACGAACAGCGAATTTTGAGAAACTTTTATAATTCAAATTTCCCGCAAACTTAATTAAGATTGTTTTTATTATTTCATGTTTTCTGTAAATTGTATATTTTTGAAATATTTGCAAAATAAATTTTCTGTTTTACGAAATCTGAGAGTTGGGAACTGGGACCCCAAAATTTATGTAAAAAGTTTAAACATGAAGTTGCAGTTTGATTGCTTAAACCATTTGGGCTACAAATTGACAGTCATATGTATATACCAACAGACACCACTTCAAAACTCAATTTTTTGAACTCATTAGTACACACGTAAAAGAAATAAAAGGTGATATTTATGATTTTAAATTTTTTCTTTTAATTTTTTGGAATTTGTATTAGTGATTTTTTGTAAATCTTATACTTTTTAAAATATGTGCAAAACACATTTTCGGGCCCAAGAGAGTGGCCACTTCCGGTTGACCGATTTGGCAATTTAACATATGTACATGTAGGGTAAATATTTTTATAACATACAGTACGTCACTGAAGTGTGCAAATTAATTATAATTAGCATAATTGGGCTAATACACACAATAATTAAAATGACAAATACAAGAACTGCTGTAACTCCCTGTAAAAAAGTGTGGGGGGGGGGGGCAGGAGTTGCGAAATATTTTTGCAATTATAAAACGATATATATACTTAAGTATTACAAACCCTAATAAGTCGTTAAAAAAGTTAAGAAACATGAAAAAATGATCCACATTCAATTATGTAATATTTGCATTAAAAACCGGAAGTTTGTCACTGTAGTGTGCAAATTAATTATAATTAGCATAATTAGGCTATATATACTATACACATATATTTATGTGTTGGCAAAACAATATTTAATTTTTTTTTTATAAAATTTTTAAATTTTTTTTAAATTTTTTTTTTAATTTTTAATTTTAATTTTTTTTAATTTTTAATTTGTTTATTTTTATTTTTTTTTTATTTTTGGAAACATTTTGTATTAGTAATTTTTTGTAAACCTTATACTTTTTCAGATATTTGCAAAACAAATTTTCTGGCCCAAGGGAGTGGCCACTTCCGGTCGACCGATTTGAAGTAAAATTCACTGGGACCTCCCAATTTATCCAAAAAGCTTAAATCTGAAGTTTCAGTTCGACTGGTTAAGCCATCTGGGCTGTAGAGAGGACACAGACTGACAGACGGACAGACGGACAGATAGACTGACAGACAGACATCATTTCGAAACCCACTTTTTCGGAATCAGGGGACCTCAAAACAGATAAATCTTCAATAATCTCAAGGTCGAAAATTTTCATGATTACTATACTTTATTTTACTTACGTAAAAGAAAGTAAAAGTGAATTAAAAAGTGTTTTAGTGTGAAATAAAAGTTACAAGTGAACAGTGGAATTGTGCGAAAATTATAATAACTGATTTTGTGAATTTTTGTTAAAAATTGTGTTGTGTTAATTTTTGGTGTTAATAAATAAACTCGTTAGTGATTAATTGAAGTGTTGTGTTTTATTCACAATCCAGTGATACAAACTTGATTGACAAGGCAAAAACGTAACAATTGGTGACAGCGGCGGGGTTGTGAACAATAAAATATAGAAAATGGTTCTCTCCGAATTAGGAGTTCAGAATTAAAGGACAGAACTAGAGAACCGGGGTTTGTCTATTGATGGTAATAAAGGTGATTTACAATCGTGACTACGTGAGGCCATGGAGAAATAAGGGTTAAACGCTGACCATCATGATTTTGGCGTGGAAGTAACGGATGCGGCAACCGTAGAGAAGGCAGGAGATAAACAATCGTCGGTCGAAACAACACAACTACCATCTGGTAGTTCTAATTTGTCGCAGTTAATGGCTGCTATAAACCAGATGATGGGATAGATGAGTGTAATGAAACAACAAAACTAAAGATAGCTAAGAGAAATTAAAAATCAGAAGTCGCAACAAGGAGAGCAGCCAAACCTCCAAATGAAACACGAAATGAAACAACAGTTGGAGACAATAAATCAGTCAAACCAAGAAATTAAACATCAGATCGAGCAACAAGGCGAGGAAATTAAAGACCAAATTTTAGATGGTCAAAAGAGAATGGACGAGAAACTTCTTGTATTATCTACTAACAAACGTGGCGAAGTAGAGAAGCTGAAAACGAAGGTTCAACAAGTTGCAAACGGAGGTTAAACGTCTCAAGAAAGAATTAACTGAAGTCAAGGCAAGTGGAACAACGACGCAAAGGGTTCAAGCCGTTCGCTCAATCAAATTAAAGCCACCAACGAAAGGGCAAGGAGGTGAACGAAAGGTGGTACATTTGAGGAGGCTGGCCTATTACGGAGGAGGTGATTTGGTCTTGTTCGGACCGGTGTGAAGTTTTTAACACTTTTTTTTAAACACATTTTACGAAAGTGTACATTTGTTTAACAGTGTAATTTAAGTTATTAAGCACTTTTTTTAACACATTTTATTTAACACAATTTTTTAACATATTTTACGCAAGTGTACAATTGTTTGATAGAGTAGTTCAAGAAAAAAAATAATATACGAGAAACAAGATCCTACCATATGCTAAATAACACAAATCTCAGAGATTGGCTCGCATAGCCACTATATAGAATAGAAAGAAGATACGTTAGGCTTTCCAAATCTGGACGTGTTATTGCATAATTTAGGGTTGGGCTGACAAATTTTCAAATATTACCAAATCATCGAATATATGGAAATTCATGATACTAAACTTTACTAAATAACACAAATCTCAGAGATTGGCTCGCATAGTCACTATATAGAATAGAAAGAGGATACTTTAGGCTTTCCAAATCTGTACGTGGTATGATGATTTTCCATATATTCGATCGTTTTGGTAATATTTGAAAATTTGTCATCAGAGCCCAACCCTAAATTATGGAATAACACGTACAGATTTGGAAAGCCTAAAGTATCTTCTTACTATGCTATATAGTGGCTATGCGAGTTAATCTCTGAGATTTGTGTTATTTAGCATATGGTAGGATCTTGTTTCTCGTATATTATTTTTTTCTTGAACTATTCTATCAAACAATTGTACACTTGCGTAAAATATGTTAAAAAGTTGTGTTAAAAAAAGTGTTTAAAATGTGTTGAATAACTTGAATTACACTGTTAAACAAATGTACACTTGCGTAAAATGTGTTAAAAACTTCACACCGGTCCTGTTCGGGACGAAGAGGCTAAGGTGAGGGGTAATGTTAAGGAGACACCTAGGGAAGAATAGAATAAGTTATTAATAGCAAAAATTTACTGTACTACAATGGAATTTTCCATGATAAAACTGTCTTAAATGTTTCTAAGCTGTTCTTACCGGAACAATCATGAAATTTCGGGAAGTTTTGGTTTGAGTATATAAAGAGGAAACGAATTCGAATTAGAACATTAGTTTTTGTTAAGCGATAAGTGGTTATGCACATAGTTTGAATCTGGTTGTTAATGAATCCGCAACTACATATATCACACGAGGCAGCAAATTTTTTTTACTTAGTAAATGAGACACAATTGATGTAATTAGCAAATTATTTCAAAATCCAGCCTGTCATACGAAAGCATGCGTTTCTTCATTAAAGAGCTTGAACGCTGTTTTTAGCTAATGAATTGAACTTGGAACCTGCTTTTCCTGCTATTGGCGACAAAAGAACTGGCCGAAAAATTCGAAATTTGAATTATAAAAGCATATATGAACCAATCCTGGATCCAAAAACGCATTTTAAAATTAATTTTTATTTTTGCAATCTGGATCAAGCATAAACATTTATTTTCGAAAGTTTCAAAGCACTTCAGTGACAGAATGATATGTTTGGAATTTGGATTCATTTACGATATTAAAGAACAATCAGATGAGTCGTTAGTGCAAAACTGTAAAGATGTACATTTGAAACTTTCAGACAAACAAAGAAGTGAATTTGACATAAATGGTGTTGATTTGTTTGATGAAATTAAAATTGTTCAGCTATTCTTTGAGTCAATAAGAAAAATGGAACCTGAAGAAATTCTTAATTTTAGATTGGAAAACAATATGCAGTCAACAATATACGGTCCCAAATTTGTGCGTAGTTTTACGCATTTTATTAACATTACCAGTGTCCGTTGCGTTCGGAGAAAGACCGTTCTTAAAGATAAAAATTATTAAAAATTATCTAAGATCAGCGCTGTTATAGGAACGACTTAGAAATTTAGCTTTAATATCAATAGAACATCAGATGGTTGTTAATAAAAATATGGATGATATTATATCTGAATTCGCCCTAAAAAAAGCTAGAAGAACTTGTTTTATGTAAATTAAACTAATTTTAAGAAAATAAAAAATAATACAACTTAATTGCGTGGTTTTTATTTCCCAGTAAGTTATTTTTCTTTACCTCAAGGGACGGCCGATAAAATGTTTGCACAGAAGCGGCCGTGTACTTAGGCGCGGGCCTGCGTTCACTCCTTATATACTTAAACCAAAACTCCTCGAAATTTAACGATTGTTCCGGTAAAACTAGGCTAGAGCCATTTAGGAAAGTTTTATGGAAAATTTTATTATAGTACAGTAAATTTGTGCTATTATTAATTTATTCTATTCTTCCCTAGGTGTCACCGTAACAATTTATTGTTACGTTTTTGCCTTGTCAATCAAGGATCGCATCACTGGGTTGTGAATAAAACACAACACTTCAAATTATCACAAACAATTTTATTTATTGTTGTAGTTGTAGTTCAAATTAACACGATTTTAATTAACACTCACAACACAACTTTATTAATATATATAACTTCCAATTTACATTTACTTTATTTTAACCTCACTGTATGACAGCCAACAACACAGTATATCGTACCAAGATGTGTGTTGTTAGAACCGAGAACTAACTCAGGGTTGTACAATGAAATATTATAAATATATTATATTCAGGGTTGCAACATCTCCCCCTAATAAAGTAGATATGGCTCCAGGTATCGAGGAATGATGCTATCCCGTGTAGAACGTCTTAACTCGGTTGGAACTGATGGAGATGGAACTTGTTTCTCGTTGGGAACTGATGAAATTTGTTGCTGTTGTGGACTTAGATGACGTACTTCAAAGTCATCCAGTAATATCTGAAGAGGTAATGTATCCTGTGCTGGTGAGAACGGTCGATGTGACGATCTTGATATTAATTGATTACCATGCGATCTGATAATTTTGTTGCCACCAAGTCTCCAACTTTGTAATGCCTTGGTTTAGTTCCGTGCTTTTTGTTGAACTGATCATTCATCGAATGATTCCGATGATCTGCTGCGTGAGGTTGCTGACTTGGTAGTAGTAGGTCCAGAGTTGTTCTGATTTTGCGATTGAACATAATATCGGCTGGAGACAATCCAGAAGGTGTTTTCGGATTTGGTGTAGTACGATAATTTGATAAGAAAATTTGTAGTGTTTCCTCTATTGACTCTCCTTCCCCTTTTTCTTCAACGCCCTTTTCAGCGTATCGACGAACCTTTCCGCCTGCCCATTTGATTGCGGATGGTATGGGGAACAACGGAGATGTTGTATGCCGTTCCGCTCACACATTAGTTGAAATTTCGCGGAAACGAACTGTGTTCCGTTGTCTGAGACGATGAATTGTGGTGATCCAAAACGAGCCAAATTTTCTTCAATGATAGCTACCGTTTTGGTTGTGATGATAGTTGGTGTAATGAATATTTCTGGACATTTCGAATATGCGTCAACAATGACCAAAAAATATAATCCGTTTATTGGACCGGCATAATCAATATGAATGCGCTGCCATGGACCCTCGGGTATCGACCATGACTCCAACGGTACCTTTGTAGAGGTCTTTGCAACACTGGTGCATTGATTACATCCCTTGACCAAATCTGCAATATTTTCGTCAATTCCAGGCCAGTATACGTAGCTGCGTGCAATAGATTTCATGCGTTCTATGCCTTGATGTGCTTTATGTAGTTGATGCAATACTTTCCGTTGATACATGTGTGGAATTACAATTCTATACCCGAACATCAGGCAATCGCCGACAACTGATAATGATTGTGATCGTTTTAAAAATACTCTGACGTCCGTATTGGAAATCGATTTTGGATTTGGCCATTGAGAATTGACGTAACGAATAACTGTTTGAAGTATTTCACATTGCCGAGTTGCCTTGATTATCATCGAATGCGTGATTGGCAAATGACTGACTGTATCTACCTGTGAATTGTGCAGATCAACTTCCAACTGAAGCGATGCTATTACGTAGTCCTCGTCCGGTTTCAATTGTGCACTTATTAAACGTGAGAGAATATCGGCGTAGCCGAATTTATCCGTCGCGACGTACTCAATGTTGAAATCATACAGGAGTAAGGTACATGCCCACCTTTGAAGTCTATTCGCAGTGTAGACAGGAATTCCCTTCTTTGAACCGAATATTGATAGTAGAGGTTCATGGTCCGTTTGTAAAATGAATTTCCGGCCATAAATCATCCGATGAAATTTAGTAACTGCGAATATCAAGCCTAATGCTTCTTTCTCGATCTGCCCGTACCCCATCTCGGCTTTCGTTAGTGACCGAGAAGCATGGCTAACTGCCTTTACCGAACCGTCTTCATACCGGTGATATATGCAAGCACCGATCCCAGTCTGACATGCATCCGCTGCTACCACTATCTGCTGATTTCGGTCATAATGGGTAAGCATGAGATCAGACTTAAGTATTTGTTTGAAACGTTCGAATGATTTCTGACAATCAGTCGGCCAGTCCCATTTAGCGTCTTTTTTAAGTAAGGCATCGAATGGGCGTCTTAGCTGATGCATATCTTTGATGAATTTACCGTAGTAATTAATTGCTCCCAGATATGACTGCAACGTCTGAATGTCCTTTGGTGGAGGCATGCGTGTAATTGCTTCCACTTTCCCTGGATCTGGTCTCGTTCCGTTTTTATCGATAATTCGACCCAGATATTTAATAGATTTCATAAAGAAATTACATTTATTGATTTTGATGATGAAGCCAAAATCTTTAATACGCTGAAGTGTTTGGTATAAACGATTTTCGTGCTCTGCTTCTGTTCTACCACAGACGATTAAATCGTCCATGTATGCTGCTACCCCTTCCAGGCCTTCCACCATAGTGCTAATTATTTGCTGAAATGCACCTGGCGCAGCTTTGACACCGGGTGGCAGTCGATTAAATTTGAATAACCCACGATGTGTGTTGATTGTAAGCAATTCCCGTGACTTCATCGACTTCTACCTGAAGGAACGCATCACACAAATCTATTTGACTAAAGACTGTGCCATTTGCCAGTTTTGAAAAAATGTCATCGGGTAGCGGTAATGGGAATTGATGAGGCTCGAGTGCATCGTTTAGACCTGTTAAATAGTCTGCACAAATTCGAATCCTACCGTTGCTTTTTTTACACAAACTATTGGTGCGGCCCATTCGGAAAAATCCACTGGTGTGATGATACCCAGTTGTTGGATACGATCCAGTTCATCATTTATTTGTGTTAATGCCGCGTAAGCCACTGGTCGTTACGCTCTAAATACTGGTCTTTTATTTGGTTTGACGTGCAATGTGACTTGTGTTTTCGTGCACCGTCCGAGAGTATCTTTGAATACATCCGGAAATGATGAAATCAGTGTTATTATCAGCTGCTGGTCTGTTCTGATGCTGTTAATGGATGAAAAGTTGCATATCGATCTGAGCGGCACATCCCAGATGTTGAATTTATCAATCTAATCTATTCCGAATAGATTCAGATTGTTATCGCCTGATACAAAACATTTCCCCGTAATTGTAGTGTTATTGAATTCCATATCACATTGAAATTCCGCTAACAATTCAAGCTGTTGCCCAGATGCACTTGTTGCTGATTGATTTGTTTTTTCCAATGTGAGCTCACCAATTTCCTGCCAAATTGATTTGGAAATAATGGTAATGTCTGACGCTGTATCCAGCTGCATATTCACTGAGACATGGTTGATTCTTACATTGATGAATTTGCGCTTTGCAGCCATATCTCCATTCACTGCAAAAATTCCTTTTGATTGTGGCACATTTTTGTTTTGATTTTTAATATGCGCTTGTTTGCTGTGTTGGGTGCTATAACAACCGTTGTAACCTTCCTTATGCCCAACTGTTGGCATTCCCGACACCGATGTTGTTTGTATGAACAGTCGGCTGTGAAATGCATGCCGCCGCATTTCCAACATGGCTTACTGGGTGCTGATTGGCGTTTGTCCGTGTGATGATTCGGATTGGGCTTATTTTGGTATTTGTTTTGACTGTTGAAATGTTTTTTCTGATCTGTCCCTGCATTATGATGGTGACTGTTGAAATGGTTCTTCGGATTTGCCCCTGAGTAACTGGCGTTGACTACTGATTTTTATTGATAAGAATGATTGTCACGATTCTCAATCATTTTTGTGTCTTTTTTGAGGTTAATGAGCTGCTGGGCTTCTGTTATCAACTTCTCTAGTGACATTGTTTTGTCTGCATCGATTCTCGACAACAGTTTTGTTCGGATGTCTGCGTCACATGACGACCTTAACCCACTTGTAAAAATAAGGCATTTGAACTGATCTGCTGTCAAATTCTTCAGATCGAAATGCTCGCAATGCCGGTTTATACGGCCCGCGTATGCCACAAAATCCTCCGAACTTTTCTTCTGCTGCTGTCAACACTCGAATCGTAGATTGAACAATGATTTTTTCGGACCGAAAATGTCTTTTAATTTTGCGACAGTTTCGTCAAATGAGAAATCACGAGGGCTTTTCGGTAAAATGTAACCCACGTATTTGTCATGATTCGATGTGTGTAGTTTACGTAAAAGCAGCCTCGTCTTCACTGCATCATCCAAATTTTCACCATCTACCTTGAACAAATCCTCAAATCTTTCATACCATGTGTCGAAATATTTGCCGTCCTCCGGATCATGGTAAAATTCAACAATCTGATTCGCAAGATTATGAATTTGTTGAACATCGTCATTTTTTGTACTTTTTGCCAAATGTTTGATTATGACGTGTGATTTGAGCATTTCGGTGATGGAATGGAACTCAACATTTTTTTGTAGCTTCGTCCATCTTGTTTTTTTTATATATTATTTATGTGTATAGAAAAAAATCGCGAACACGTTTTTTTTTAAATTTTATTTTTATTACTCCGTTATCATCGTCGCCAATTCTGTTGTAGTTGTAGTTCAAATTAACACGCTTTTAATTAACACTCACAACACAACTTTATTAATATATATAACTTCTAATTTACATTTACTTTATTTTAACCTCACTGTATGACAGCCAACAACACAGTATATCGTACCAAGATGTGTGTTGTCAGAACCGAGAACTAACTCAGGGTTGTACAATGAAATATTATAAATATGTATATTATATTCAGGGTTGCAACATTTATTAACACCAACAATTAATTTAACACAATTTGTTTACAATAATTCACAAAATCACTTTTCATTATTTTTACACAATTCTACAGTTAATACTTTTAATTCGCACTAAAACACTTTTTAAATTACTTTTTAATTTCCTTTTTAATCTTCATCTTCACTTTATCGCTTACCAAAAACTAATGTTCTAATTCGAATTGGTTCGCTGCTTATATACTCAAACCAAAACGTCTCGAAATTTCATGATTGTTCCGGTAAAAATAGTCTAGACACATTATAACAGTTTTATCATGGAAAATTCTATAGTAGAACTTTCCGCTATCAACAAAGGCTCTTTTAAGGCACAGTACACATAATAAAGGTAATATACTCCGATGTTTCATTTTCGTTCTTTCTTGCGCATCTATGTTAAAAATATTTTAATATGGCGGACATCGTGACCAAACAAATCGTGTTTGTGAGTTTTGCGTAATAATTTTGAGTGTTGAGTGAATATAATTAAAATTGTGTGAAAAATTCTACTGACTTTAATTCAAAATAATTAACAATAGGCGCATTTTATTGGACCATTTGCAAAAAAATTGCTTGTAACCAATACCATTTTGGTATTCGTGAATACCCGCTGTGTACTTGGTTTTCAAAAATCCAATAGTATTTTTTAGCAGGGACGCGATTCCGAAATGAATACCAATTTTGAATTTGGCAAATAAAATAGGGCAAATGTATCATTGTTTAAATAGTTCATACACATTTCAGTCACGATCTCCGCCATTGTTGTTGTTATAATTTTTTGACATCCTGCGCAATATATTACCTTATATATGTGTACTATAATGCTTTTAAGGCCCTTTTACATTCAATCTTTTCGTTCTTTTTCACGAAGAAAAGGGCAAATACATTTTACCCATATATAAAAATGGGACGGGCATATTCAAAATTTTATTTTTTCCTTTCAAAATGTTACTTGGATTATATATCTTTTGAGCAGCTTTCACCTAAAAAGACAAATCAGTTCATCTTTTTGAGGTTTTTCCGTTCTTTTTCACCAAAAAAAGTTGTGTGTTGCAGTAAATAGTATTGATTATTACTTTTTGAGTATTCCTTCTAATTTTAATACAATCAAATCATACTAAAACTCTTTTTTTATCGTACATCTTTTATCTTTTGGAAAAGAACGAAAAGATTGAATGTAAATCAGCCTTTATTCTACTCCATCCTAGGTGTCACCGTAACAATATTGTATATTATATGTATACATAAATGCTGAAACTTCTATATTGTTACGGTGATACCTAGGGAAGAATAGAATAAGCTATTAATAGCAAAAATAATGTGTTTTTGTGAATTATTGTAAACAAATTGAGTTAAATTAATTTTTGATGTTAATAAATAAAATTGTTGGTGACAAATTAAAGTGTTGTGTTTTATTCAAAATCGAGTGATACGAACCTTGATTGACAAGGCAAAAACGTAACAATATTCTTACGGTGACACCTAGGATAGAATAGAATAAGTTAATTGATAGCGGAAAGTTCTACTGTACTAAAATGGAATTTTCCATGATAAAACTGTTCGAACTATTTCTAAACTATTTTTACCGGAACAATCATGAAATTTCGGTAAGTTTTGGTTTGAGTATGTAGGTAATAGCTAATTTACATTTAATCTTTTGTTTTTTCCTAAAAGACCAAAGATGTACGACAAAAAATGCATTTTTATATAATTTCCTTGAATTAAAATGAAAATGAGTACTCAAAAAGGATTATTCAATATTATTTACTGTAACACACAACTTTTTTTGGTGAAAAAGAACGGAAAAACCTGAAAAAGATGAACTGGTTTATCTTTTTTCGTAAAAGTTGCTCAACATTTATAAAATCAAAGTAACATTTTGAAAGGAAAAAATGAAATTTTGAGTATGCCCGTCTTTTTTTTTTTATATATGGATAAAATGTATTTGCACTTTTTTACGTTTTTGAAAAAGTACGTTTGCACGTTTTTGAAAAAGAACGAAAAGATTGAGGCCCAAATTTATAGTCGTTGCTACAACTACAACTACTGTTATAGTATCATAACAGTTTTCGTATTTATAAACCTCACTATAATATTTATTTGTAATGTAACAATGGCTTTAGTGATCAAAATCCATCACTATAAACGTTGCTACAATATATCCAAGATAAGCCGGTAAATTCGAAATTCGTATCGAATTTTAGAAGTGATTTTGAAATGATTTTCGAAAATCGTTGCTATAACAATAGTTACGACTATAAATCCGGGCCTGAATGTAATTCAGCCTTAAGGAGCGAACGAATTTGGATTAGAACATTAGTTTTTGGTTAGCGATAAAGTGAAGATTAAAAAGGAAATTAAAAAGTGTTCTAGTGCGAGATAAAAGTAACAAGTGAATACTAGAATTGTGCAATAATAATAAAAAGTGATTTTGTGAATTATTATTAAACAAATTGTGTTAAATTAATTTTTGTGGTAATAAATAAATTCGTTTGTGATTAATTAAAGTGGTTTCTTTTAATTAACAATCCAGTGATTCTAACCTTGCAAAAACGCACGAACAAAGCAAAAACGTAACAATATTTTCCAAAAATAGTTTCCGCTTTGTACAAGTAGCTATGTTTGGAAATGCAAAATTTTTGAACGATTTTCAGTTTTTGAATGTTTTATGTTTCTTATTTAGTATTTTGTTAAGATTCTAAATTTTTTTTACACAATTTGTTATTTCAATCCCAATTTTTTAGTCGGTTACTGCGAATTAAAATCACTGGTGGTATTGTACTGTCTATTTTGTCACATATTGCATATATAATATATTGTTGGGATTTACCGCCACTAATGCTAAATCCAAATTGTATTTTGTTCGTTAATCCCTGCACCTTATCTATGTTAATCCTGTTTATTTTATACCCGAAACCAATTTATTACAAATCCAACCAAATTACTAACAAAAAAATTATGCTTCCCGATTTCGTTGTGATGTTTTAACATAAAAGAGCTACCGTCAGTGATTTATGCTTTTCCATATATCATTTTGCCATCTCTCTAGCTTAAATTTAAAACGTGATTGGTATCTTTGGTGTTTCCCAAATGTCTGTGTGTGTGCGATGGTTCAGGTTTGATCCACTTTTGTGTATTTTTTTTTACGTTTATTTATTTTTATTGATTATCAAGACGACATGCTTTTAATGATGTTACAGCAAAAATAGTGTTTTTTGCTTGTTAAAATGTTTGTAGTTCAGCAACAGATAATGGACCAGTTTTTCTTTTATTTTTAAAAATTATGTTTAACCTGTTTTTTTTTGTATGTTTTTTTTATTGGGATAAGGCTGTTGTTTATTTAGATTGGTTCATTGTAATTCTGTATTAATTCACACCATAAATTAGTAAAACTATATGTACATAAGTAACCAGCTAGAACGTAATAAATCGACCATACGAAAATAGGAAATTTATCATTAAATTATTTAAGAGAATATAAAACAATTGTAAATACACTTAAAGTAGTAAATTAAGCTCATAATTCCGGTATATTTTCTAATCAAATCTAATGTAAATTTATTGTTCTACTTCAATCTAATTCACGTGCAACTGCATTTTTGTCGTTTCTTGTTTACTCAAGACGCGCGTGTTAAAATTTAGTGATTTAAATTTGTTAGGTTGTTCGTATGTATATATGTACAAGTGCGGGAAATACAAATTAATTTTAAGAAAATGCATATTTACTTGAATTTTAATTATTTAAACATTTTTGTTTCTGGTTCTACATTGTTGTTATACCAAAATTGTGGTTTTGAGTTTTCTTTCTATTTGGATCATTATAAATATAAAATTTAAATTGAATTTAACCAAAAAGAAAATTTTAATTGAATTATTCGTTCTGTTAAATTGAAAAATTTGTATGAAGAAGAAAACTTTAATAAAATGAAAAGTTTTGTTTGGGTTGGGCAAGTAACTCGTACAATGGAAAAAAATAAGTGAATGGTGAATGAGGGGATATTGGGTAGACTGTAGACAAGGTTTTAAACTATAGATTACTTAAAAAATTGTACATGTTCCAATATAATTTGTCGCAACATAAAAATTCCTTATATTTTCCTCAAATTACTCGTACCCAAATTTAATTGAAGTTGTAACTACAATTTTTTTCAATTTTTTTTCAATAGTACAATCTTATCTTATCTCTCAACAATGAATCTTCAATTATTAGATGACTAGCTCATGTGGTTTAATTCTTTTAAGGCGTATTACTTCTTGTGTTAGGTCAAGAAGTTGTATTACTTCAATGTTTATATGTTGCAGTAATCTTCTTTCGTGCTTGATGGCAAATTCCTGGATGATTTCATCAATCCATTCAACATTTCGGTTGTCATGTAATTCGTCCTTGGCTACATAGCGGTAATCATTCGTTGTTGTACGTAGACCTAAAGTTGGATACCATACGTTCAAATTGGTGTAATTATCGATTCGTAGATAGGTGTTTACAGTACAAGCTAAGTTTAGAATGTCTTCCTACCAGCCAGTACATTTTACGTTGTTTTATTTTAATTTGCGCTGCTTTTTGTTTTACGTGGTATTTTCAATTCAATTTTGAATCGAGATGTAATCCGAGATATTTAGCAGATTATGCTTGAGGAATTTGTACCCCATTGAGAAATGTGTGGACGTTCCTATTTTTGTGCCGCTTCATATATGTTACATGGGCTGATTTCAGCTCGTTCAGCTTTATTTTCCAATCCATTGTCCATTGGCTGAATTTATCGAGAGCTTGTTATCATTCAACAGTTTTATTTTGCGATTTGCTTGATACTAATAATGCAGTGTCATCAGTATAATTTCCGATAAAGGTGGTTTCCGTTGTGGGTGTATCGGAAGTGTAAAGTATGTATAGGAGATGTCCTAATACGCTTCCCTGGGGTTTGCCTGCTTCTTCAGGCGATACTCTAGTTGGCAATAATTTTGTGGCTCTAATTTACTTATCTTGTAGATGAGATTCTCGTGGCACACTCTATCAAAATCCTGTGACACTTCTAGAAATATTTCTTCTCTTCAAATGCTTGTTCTATCTTTGCAGTCACTCGATGAACTTGATCAATGGTCGAATGTTTACTCCTGAATCCAAACTGGAAATCAGGTTTACTAATCATTGCTTTTAGTCGTTTCAATAACAATTTCTCAAACAACTTTGAGATAGTAGGTAACAAAGAGATCGGCCTGTATGATATCATTTGCTCAGCTGGTTTGTCTGGTTATTTTATCATGATTATTGGTGCAGCCTTGAAATGTATATGTTAACAAAATGATTACTCTCTTCGATAGCTCCTTAAACAACCTCGGCTAAATTTCGCCAATTTCAAGTGATTTTTTGGGATTCAAATTCGTATCTATTTGAGATCTATAGTCTGGTTTTGGGTCAACCTTAGATTGTACATGGTGAGGTTGATTATTGATGCTTCTTTGTTGTGCAAACGCGGTTCGGCTTTTTCTTCGTTACGTCGCATCCATTTTCCAATTAAGTTCCTTATAGGTGGTACTTGGATTATTGGCCTCCAAGATCTTCTAGTAGCTTTCCAAAGCGAATAGTTTTTGTCAGCTTCAGTGCCTAGACCTTTCAGATAATTTTCAGTACAAGCTTCTTTATGTTCTTTAATTAATCGATTAACTTTATTACTTACCCGATTAAAATCTCTTTTGTCATTAATGTTTCTGGTTCTATGCCATATCCACCTTTTTCTACGCCTTTCTTTTATCACCTCACGAATTTCTAGAGGGTAGTTGTTCTCTTGTACTCTTTTTTCACCAAATACGGGTGTGGCATTTTTAGCTGATTCACGCATAGAGTTAATAAAATAATCATAGCTTGAATTTTTTTATTTTTTTATTTTTATTTATTTATTTATTATCATGTATAGCCTACAGTGATTACAATCGGCTATACAAACATGTTAAAAAAAATTATAAAATTACTTTGTAAAAATGAAATACAACACAAAAAGAATAAAAGATAGATAGAAAACGCCGACTATTTAG
This sequence comes from Tipula helvola, assembly GCA_963556165.1. NCBI lineage: Eukaryota > Metazoa > Arthropoda > Insecta > Diptera > Tipulidae > Tipula > Tipula helvola. The sequence continues at coordinate 298,288,975 of OY744481.1, read as the reverse complement.
TTATTATTACATAAAAATTTAAATAAAGCTTTCTTAAACAACTCTCTGGACAAGTTGAAATCAAAAACATCATAAAGTGACGCATTTGACGTACCGGAGCGTAAAGATTTAAGCGTGAAAGCAGCCCAGTACAATCGATTCGAGAACTAAAAATATCACAAATGAACAATGCCGATGCTACTACACGTCGACAATCTAATCGGTGCAGATTCAATAGGTTACAGCGATCTTGGTAGGGATACAAAACAAACTGCTTCTGAACACTTTCTATTCTATCCGAATGACAGTGGTAAGATGGTGACCACACCGGCGATGCATAATATTCTAAAATAGAACGAACGAAAGAACCGTACAGTGATGTTAGAGTAATCGGGTCGATGAAGCCCTTACAGTTCCGCTTAATAAAACCCAACATAATGTATGCCTTATGTATAATGGTGTTGATATGTCTAGTAAAGATGGCATCAGCTGAAAAAATTATACCCCGATCAGATATAAACTCCACTCTGACTACATCCTCACCATACAGACGATAACGATGGGACAGAGGTGACCGGGTACGATAAAATGAAAGACTCTTACACTTACTCACGTTGAGTCCCAACCTATTGCGAATAGACCACCTGCAAAATTTGTCCAAATCATCTTTCAGCTTTACGCAATCGGACAAACAGGAGGCAGCTGGCAAACTCAAAGCAGTCAACAATATCGTTGATAAATAATATAAATAATAAAGGGCCAATATGACTTCCTGCCGCCCCGGTGGCACAGTTGTTAGCATGCTTGCTTTAAGCCCCGGAGGTCCCGGGTTCGATTCCCGGCGAGTGATGAAAAAATCACGGCTGGTTAATGTAAGGATCAATGAATTAATCACTCATTATCCGTTGTAAAAATGATTACGAAACTTCAATATGAAGCGGCCAAATCCCTCTATGGGATGTAGCGCCAGCGAAAAAAAAAAATATGACTTCCTTGAGGTACGCCAGATGTCACGCGAAATAGCTGTGAACTAGAATCCAAAATCCTAACGGATTGCCAACGGTCGGAAAGGTAAGACTGCAACCATTCAATTGGGATGCACTGACAATTTAAGTTCTTTAATTTAGAGATCAGGAACGAGTGGTCAATCTTATCGAAAGCTTTCGCAAAATCAGTATAAATAACATCCAGTTGCTGCCTGGAGTTTAAACTGCTAAATAATTTGCCACAAAAAGAAACCAGATTAGTCACTGTGGATCTGCCTGGATAAAACCCGTGCTGAGCAGAAGAAATTAATGATTTGGTATGGAAAACCAAGACCTTATGAACCATAGATTCAAATAGTTTGGGTATAACGGAAAGAATGGAAATCCCCCGATAATTACTTACTTCGTTTCTTCTACCCGCCTTGAAAATGGGATGGAGGCATGCAATTTTCCAAGGCTCAGGAAAAAATCCAATACGTAAACTTTCTTTAAACATGAAGGTAATTAGGCGGGACAAACTCTCGGCACAATGCTTAATAAGGATCGGCGGAATACCATCGTGACCAGCACCCTTTTTAATATCAAGATTAAGCAAGCAATCGCAAACTTCCTGCTCAGTAAATTTAAAATAATTAAATTCCACGATACTGTTAGCGCATGAAGGAATGGTAGGAGACATCGTGGCTGGTTCGTATACTGAGGCAAAATAGCTAGCAAATAAATTACAGATCTCCGCGGGTTGACTAGCGACGGAGTCCTGCTAAAACATAGGAGTAGGGAAACCAACCACTTTTCTCTTACTATTCATAAAACTCCAGAACTCCTTTGGATTTGATGTCAATTCCTCCTCGATTCGCACAACGTATTGGTTATATAAAAACCAATTTAAACTTTTAAACTCTTTGCGAGCATTATCAAATTTGGGATAAAATTGAACCCCGAACCGCCTGTATAATGAATGGAACTTATTGCGGCGATTCTCCAGATTTAACAATCTATTGTTATACCAGGGCTCCCGAAAGCCGGTTTTATTTTTAACCAACGGAACGTGTCTTTCAATACCACTTTTGAGAATGTCGTTAAACATCAAAACGATGTCATTTAAATTACCGCCGCGTTGCAAAAAGTCCCAATCAGAATTGCTGAGGAACTCGTTTAAGGAAGCGTAGTCAGCATTTCTGAAATTAAAATAAAACTTGTTAGAAAAGGAATCAATTGAACAATTTATATGAAAAATATTTATCGTAATTGGTGTGTGGTAGATGCTCTGAGAGCCGGTGAAATCCAAACATGATGAAACCTCCGAATGCATGACGTCATTGGCAAATAACAGGTCCAGGTGTTTCCCTTGACTGTTGCAAGTATGATTCAGCTGCTTGGTTAAGATGCTAGCAAAGTAGTCTATAATGTATAATGCCCTTTGGTCAGTAGAAAGCGATGTAAAGGCACTATCAACATCAAGCCAAGATATGTCGGGCAGATTAAAGTCGCCCACAATTACAAGTTGATCATTAGGCGACGCACTGAAGGCATCACAACTGAGTCGATGAAATTGATTATCCTTTTAAAATATTCCAAATTCGATCCATAGAGAGCATACACTGCGATGATGACGATAGATGAACTGGCCACCTTTGATGGGCAATACGTAGTTTTCTAAATTTATTTTTAATATTATTGTTATTGTTATTATTGTTAATTTTTAATATTATTTCACCTCTTGCTGTACATTTTATTGTAAATGAGCTATTGCTCAAAATAGAATGTGTATGCATGAGATGGAAATTGTTTGAAAAAATTTAAAAGGTTTTTCTGCCTAATGGAAGCAGCTTCATCATTTTATTTTTGTTCTTTTGTTCCGTTTACTCTGTTTCCATCTGTGCTTTTCCTTTTAATACTAAATTATTGTTAAAGTACAATAAATAAATAAATAAATAAATAAATAAATAACACGAACAGCAATGACGTCAAGACTAGGATGACAGACAACCAACTCATTAGGAATGGAAACTTTAACCGCAATCAATACCCCACCCCCTCTAAGCCTGGTGTCAAAATCATATCTGTCCTTCCTGTGAACGACATAGTCCGGAGGGAAATATTCACCAGAATACATATTGACAGTAAGCCAGGTCTCACAGATTATTATGATATCATAATCATTGTCCAGAACGCCTAAGCGAAAATTCTTGGCTTTACCTCGGATGCTAGACGCGTTGTGGTAATAAATTGAGGTAAAGCTGGAACGATTGGAGCTTACTGGCCGGATTGGGGCACAGTTTGTTGCGTACTGACCGCTGGAGGATTCAGGGACGATATTTCAAGTTGTTCTATAGTTTTAAGACAAACTTTTAACTCAATTAAGTTTCTCTCTAAATAATTCCCAATCAGCATATTTATTGGTAAGATTAAGTTTTGTTTTCTTTCTAATCACTAACGTACTCAGTGTCATTAAGACTGGTGTATGGTCGGAAGTAAGAGTACCTTCGACTTCAATGTAATTTGAGGCTATTCCTTTCGAGAGAAGAAAAAGTCAATCAAATCAGTATCTTTATTGAAGTTTATAGGCCAATAGATTGGTTTACGCGATAAGTGATTTTCACACCGTGACATTTCTATTGCACTTAGGAGTTCTTTTGCTTTTCTTTTCCTGGTGTTATGAGTCGAGATCCCCAAGCAGTATGTTTCACGTTGTAACCCCTCAATTACTAAATATTGGTCCAAGTTTATTAAAAATGTTGACATATTGATTTCTTTCAGTGGTGGACAGTAGATCGCCCCTAAACTTAGTTCATCACCACCATGGTTCATCGTTAGTATGGTAGTTTGCATGAATGGCTCTTTAATTTCCTCTTGTTGGAAATGTACAGATTGGTTGAAAAGAATTGAAATCAAAAATGAAATAATGTGAATTTTTTAATGAAATTAATATTTTTATTAAACATAATCTCCCTCAACTTCAATACGCTTATTCCAATGATCCTCCAATAATTTCTGTAATGATTTTCCGGAAGCTCTGCAAAATACTGTTCCACGGCTGCAATAGCTTCTTAATTCGACGAAAAACGCTTTCCACGAATGAATTGTTTTAGGTTTCTGAAGAGATAGTAATCGCTGGGAGCCAAATCTGGTGAATACGGTGGGTGTTGAAGCAACTCGTACTTTAATTCCTTCAATTTAGCCATCGTCAAAAGGCTCGTGTGAACAAGAGCATTGTCTTGATGAAAAATTATATTTTTCTTCTGTAAAGCGGATCTTTTTTCACGAATTTTTTTATCCAACTGGTCCAAAAGGTTGCAATAATATTCAAAAATTACTGTTTTACTTTTTTTAAGATAATCAATCAACAAAATCTCTTTTGCATCTCAAAAACTGATGCCATGACTATAGTTTGCAAAATTACCGGATTTTGGTATTACCGGTAATTCGGTAAACGTTACTTAAAATCCCGGTTAACCGGGTTTTACCGGTAAATCTAAATCTAATTTTATTTCTAATATAACAGATGAAAAACAGCGGAAATTAGTGGGTAACGCAATCAATAATAATTTATTCCAAAGTATATGTACATACATTAGTATTTACATAGTTTTAATTCATTTCTAGCAATTCAATAAAATTAATTTAAATAATTATTATTAATTAATAAACATTAATTTAATAAAAATAAAATATAAAATCTAACTTTTTCAGTTTTCTTAAGTGCCTAGATCTCCTTTTAGCTATAAAAATAGGCTCTTAAAAAACAAATTGTATGCATGCTGTCGTCATTTAAATTTGATCTGAATTTCTTACAGATTATACCAGCCGCTGAAAAAGCACGCTACAATTCGTCACTAAGTAGTCTGACGAATGGTTAGAATTTGGGTAATGCCTGTATTCCATGGGAAAAATTGACTGACAGTTAAAAAAATCGAAAAGAGAAAAATAATCTGATACTCCATATAAGAGACAAAGCCAACGTGTTTTCTTATTTTATAGCCAAATTGTTTAGCTATAAAGTACAAAACAAAAAAAGCGTTGCCTTTGTCTCTTATATGGAGTAACAGATTATTTTTCTCTTTTCAATTTTTTTGACTGTCAGTCAATTTTTCCCATGGAATTGAGGCATACATATTATTACGTTGTCAACATATTTTTTGGTTAATTTATCTTAAATAACTACTAAAATTGAAATATTACAATTTTACCGAATTACCGGTGAAAAAAGATTAATTTACCGGTATTTCTGAATAGCCTTTCTGAGCAATTTACCGGCAAACCGGTAAACCGGTTTACCGGTAATGCAAACACTAGCCATGACCTCTTTTGCCGATCGTTCTAACTTCATCTGTTTTGGAGCTGCATAACCAGCTTCAATCCACTGCAAACGTTCTTGCTTCAGTTTAGGATCATGGTGGTAGATCCAAGTCTCATCCATAGTTATAAATCTACGCACAAAATCGGTTTTATTCTACTTAAAACGCTTCAAATTAGACTGATAAATTTGTTTTCGATTCAGTTTTTGTTGAATTGTTAACGAATGCGGCACCAGTTTTCCAAGCAACTTTTTCATACGTAATTGTTCATGTAAAATAAGGAGTATTCGTTCGTTCGAAATGCCTATGGTATCAGCAATTTCACGCTTAGTCAAACTTGGATCTTCACAAACAATATTATTGTATATGTACACTTGCTCAATTATTTCTGGTGTTATTGCACCTTTCTGGACGTCCACTACGTGGTTCATCTTCAACGCTTGAACGACCACGTGTAAACTCTAAAACCCATCGATGCACAGTTGGAAATGAAGGAGCAGATTCCTTAAACACTTTTACCATTTTTGTATGAATTTCTGTTGCTGATGTGATAAATCTTCCTAAACAAAGAATTTTATCACTGCACGATATTCGGTTTTTTCCATTGTAAACGGATACACTCCGACCAAACGGCGCAATGGTTAAAGCTACGGCGGTTGGATCGGAAGGTACCGGGTTCGAATCCCTATAGGGGCGGGATGCAAAAGGGATTTTTCATCATCTGATTACGATCGGTGATGACGATGAACACATCTATGACCCCCTGTTGAGAGTGCGGAATCCATGGGTCGACCCACCTTTCATGTCAGTACTATAGGCTGGCATGAAGCAATGCAATGTGCAGGTGGTTTAAACAAAAGCGGGTCTATAGCCGTACGTCCTCAAGTTGGCTGGCAACGGCGTAAGGTAGGACGTTAAAAGGGAACTGCGAAAGAGTTGGGAGTGCCTAGAGCCCTAGAAAAGATTGCAGAGATAGAGACAAAACAAAACAAAACAAAAACGGATACACTGACACGTCAACTCTAATGGCTTGTAAACAAAAAATGAATTGCCAGATCGAAATAAAGATTTTCGTGTGTTAAAATGAAAGATGAAATATTAAAATGGCGTATAAATTTTGATTCCTCTACTGGTTAATAGATGTCGTTTTCAATTCTTTTCATCCAACCTGTATGATATTTTGTTTGATTAAGATTGCTGTTCCTCTTCGGGCGCGACCACTGGGAAGCATAGGCCCTATATCCCATAGTTTTGATAAAGTTTTTCTCTGAAAAGTGTGTTTCTGATATTAAAGCTACGGCTATAATGTTCGTTCTTAGAAATATATCTAGTTCTTGGGCTGTTACGGTCGTTTACTCTTGACTTTTTAGTGTTTTGTTTGGTGGTTTGGAATTATCTTCCAATTTTTCTACCCTGTTAGTAAGCTGGCTGAAATTTTGTCTGATTTCAGCCTGAAATTCGATGAGCAACTTCATTATATTACTGATGATTAGCTCGGTTTCTTGAGTTTGATTGTCGTTTAATGTTTTGCTCACCTGGGCGTAGGAAACCCCATCTCTAATAGTATCATATTGTTTGTTTGGTTTTTATTGTAGGCGCTGAATATTTTTTTCGATAGCTGAGCATTTAACTTTCTCTGGTACACCTGGCATCCTTTATAGCTAGTCGGATGTTGTTTTTCTCGGCACAGTGCACAAGTCGGCATAACACTTCGAGGCTTTGACAATGTTTTGTTTGATTGTTCTCTGCCCATTTGACACATTTGGCTTGCCTAACGCAAAAGTTCTTCGTGTACCCTAACTGTTGACAATTTGTACACTGGTATACTCGTTACCTTTTTAGGAGGTTCATAATACAAACCTTGCAATATAGCGGATTCTTAGTTTCGTATATGTCTTTATTGTTTTCACCCTGCAGTAGGTCTACGTAGAACAACGGGAAGTGTCTAATAATTTTCTCATTTGTAATAGTTGACTTTAAGTGTACGTTGATAATGTTGATCTCGATTGCTACTTTGATCTCTTCATGATCAGTTCACGACGGTAAACCTCGTATTACGTTTCTATACCATTTTTCGCTTTTGAGCTGATAAGTATCGTATTCCATACTATAGTATTTACTAGTATGCTATCCTTGTTTTTGGATTCAGTTTCCTTTATGTACGTTGTTTAAGTTAACAACAACTGAGTTCTACCATGTAAAGTTCGATTGTGATATTCGAGAATCAGCATATTAGTATGCTCTAATCAACCTCTTACTCTCAGAATTTGTTGGATATTACTTAGGTTTAATTGTTTAACTGTCAAAGATAAATTCGATTCTTCGCGACGTAGTTTTCGATTAAACATTTGCAGAAGAGCAGTAATGCGAATCAATTTTGCAATTGTTCCGTGATGTTAATATTGTGAACATATATTTGCCGCTCTTCCGTTTCATTAAAATCTTTAAGTGGAAGCTTTGAATGTGACCATTTTTCCTTCGGGTGTTGCAAAAATTCTGGCACTTCAGGTGAGGCCATTAATTTCATTCAAAGCTTTACCTCGGGTTGCACGCTCGGCTAAATTTAGCTTAGATCGGATATGACGCCATTTAGTATTGGGAATTACCCCTTGTATATGCGATTAGTTACAAATCTCTCACAACGTGTGTTGTCTCCTTCAACCAATGCAACACAATTTCCGGATCGGTCCAAGCATAAACTGTTGGCTTTTGTGAAAATCGTAGATTACGAATGACATGATCTACTAATTCAGCTATTAATACTGCATCCATTAATTCAAATCGAGATATAGATGGGGGATGAAACCTTCTATTATATTGTCATAACAAATTTCCAGGGTAACCATAATCTTGATCATAAGAATTATTTTAATTTTCTGTTCATTTTTAACAACGAGAAAAGCTCATGAAGTGTAGAAACAAAACTCTGGGATCTCGGGTCGGAGTTAATTTCAAATTTCCTGGGATGAAAGTTTGCGATAACTACAAGGCGGAAAATAAAACAGCAGAAAAGAACAGATTTGTACATCTGTATGAAGTTGGCAGTTTACATACTTTGTTTCAATTTACGATTAGCTTATAAGATCCAATAAACAAACTATCAACAAACCTCTTAAATTAGTATAGTAAACATATTTAATTTAATTGATGTTCCTTCCTAATTTGGTTTAACGATAAATCACATGTTCTTTACATTTTTCACTTAAGAAACATTTCGTAATTTTCACAAATAAAATTTTGTAATAATTATCCATAATATATATCAACAGTCTACCTCATTACTACTTTGCTGCCTCATCACTGATCTACTTTAATTATAAATTATAAAGTACCGCACACAATTTTCGATGTATTTTGTAAATAGTACGAGTAATAACCTCCATTCAACCAATAAATAGCGGAAAATATGAAAACTCAAAAAAAAACTAATTCTGTTTAATTTTTATTTAAAATTGCAAAATACCTGATAAAAGCCTGCTCCATTATGGTTTCTCCAATTCGTAAAAGTATTTTGTTTTGCATACGAAATGATATTCTCTATACTATACCTAGCATCAAATTCTAAAAAAGGCCCGCAAATGCTCCTTATGTAAATTGAGGTGTACATATATACTTAGATTGTGATGAATTTTTCCAGCCTGCCCCACATAACTAAAACGATCAATATTTTATTCTACATCTAACAAAAAATTTGTAAAATTAAAAAATCAGTGTTAAAACTCCTTATTTGACCGCAAAACCAATGAAATATAACCCCAAAAAATTATAGACGGTTGAGATATATTGTTATAATTGAATTTTTCATTGGTATGCGCATGGTTGTACGAAAATATTATAAAAAAGAAAACGAAATTAACAAAACATTCAACTGATTTCGGTGATGCTATCTGCTTCTGAAACGAACGGGGTTAACTCTAAAAGTCTATGATTCCGACTTTGGCCATCGTCGAACGATACCGATGATTAGTTGAATTGCTACATGATTGGAAATTTCCTAAACGGAGGCTATGCGGACTTGTTTAAAAATACTGTTACGGTGACACCTAGGACCGAATAGAATAAGTTAATGGATAGCGTAAAGTTTACTGTACTAAAATGGAATTTTCCATGATAAAACTGTTCTAAATGTTTCTAAACTGTTTTTACCGGAACAATCATGAAATTTCGAGATTGGTTTGAGTATATAAGGAGCGAAGGAATTCGAATTGAAACATTAGTACATATTTAGAAAGCGATAAAGTGAAGATTAAAAAGGAAATTAAAAACTGATTTAAAAAGTGTTTTTAATTGTTGGTGTTAAATAAATAAATTCGTTGGTGATTAATTGAAGTGGTTTGTTTTTATTCACAATCCGTAGTGATTCTTGATTAAGGCTGTTAGCGAATTATTTAAAAACTAGTTAAAAATGAAAATTTTGACAAATGAAATTAAAATTTTTTTTTATTCACCACAAAAAAATTTAACGCAGTCGACAACGTCTGTAAATTTTGACAAGCAATGTTAAAAAAAACGTCATTCAATTACATTCAGTATCGAACGTTGTTCAATAAATGATGGCTATTTACTACGGTTTGACACTGGATGGAGTAAAAGCTTTTATACCATAATTTAAATATTCATCGTGCTTATTGACTGGGCATTTAATTTTTATATGACATCCATCAATAGCACCGATAACATTAGCAAAGATTCCAGTTTTTGCCCTTATACAAAATCTAACCCCGATTTCTTCTCGTTCTTCAATAGATGGTGGTTTAATAATATTCCGCATATGATATGTAAAATAGTCCAACATTTTATGTATGATGAATTTTACTGTAAAACTGTATAGGAAAAAACTAAAAAAGTATAGGCATATGTACATAGTTATAATTTTATTATGAATAAAACGCTAATGATTAAATGTGATGCATTTTGAATGAATTTCAACTGTCAAAATTTTAACTAATTCACACAGCAAATTCTATTTTTGTTGTTAAAAATATTTCACCACGATATTTTGATTTTCACCAAATTTTTAACTAAATATTTTTAACATATTCACTCACGGCCTAACAAGGCAAATACGTAACAATGTCACTAAACATAATAGGCCTATTTTATTTGACCATTTGCAAAAAAATTGCTTGTATCCAATTCCATTTTGGTATTCGTGAATACCCGCTGTGTACTTGGTTTTCAAAAATCCAATAGTATTTTTTAGCAGGGACGCGATTCCGAAATGAATACCAATTTTGAATTTGGCAAATAAAATAGGCCTAATAACGCCACACGAATACCACATAATACCTCTACTCGTGCCTATATGGCAATATAGTCAAAACCGTCTGGAATTTTCTTTCGACGTTCGACCACTAAAATCATTTGCCACATGACAAAAATACGGCGTTTTCCTAGACAAAGCCTTTTCATTTTTAAATAAATTAAAGCATATTTTCGATTTAAATAAATGAGAATTAATATAAGATTACTGAAATTGATAGTGAAAAAAAAAAAATTTACAATATTTTAACAATTTTAATTGAAAAATTAGCATTTTTCATTTCTACCGTTGACAGAAACGGATTTTGACTTAAATGGAAATTTCTGCAATCTGTATTTAACTATTAGTTCTCGCAAAACCAATACAAATGTGTTTATACAAGCCATGCTGTTCGCTTAAATGACAGATACTATAAAACAAATATGCATTGACTAGTTTATGTTTTGGTACGTTTTATATACATATTTAAATATGAGAAACAAAATCTGATTTTTTCAATGCAAATGAAGTTTATCCAAAATTAATCGTCGTTTTCGATTCACCAAAAAAAAAACTGATCTCGAGCAAGAAAAAACTGAACTGTTCAATTTTTGGCTATGAGGAGTTCAGTATTTTTTGCTCGAGATCAGTTTTTTTTGGTAAATTGAAAACGACATAATATTTGATTTTACAGCAATAACAAAAATGCGTTTGTATGTGTTTAAAAATCATACATTCGGGCGAATTTATTATGGGCCTGTTTGATAATTTTGTCTACTTTGATTAATTTTCTAGTGGTGAAATATAGAAAAAAATGTACACTGCACCGCACCCGCACCGTGCGAATTATCAAACAGACCCTATACGTACAAGGAAAAATTCATTCATATCAAATATTTGAACTTAATGCTAAATTAACACGTTTGGTGTACAAAAAAACTCACGTGTTAAAATAAAATGTCACGAATATGGGCGGCGAATGGGCTTCCAGTGAAACTACTTGGTACAAGTATGTGTTAAATACTTCTAGAAATACAGCCGCATCGCAAATAATCGTAACAAAAATTACTACAAAATTATTATTTTCGTAAAATTTTGCGTCACATATTTATGAAATGAGTTTTTTTTAAACTAGCTTGTCACATATATGGGACGTTGAGGTGTTAAACAAAATCCAAATACACAAAATTCTACCAAAATTTAAACTATTTGGGCTTTTACAAAGCCAATCCCCTTAAACTTAATAACGGATCAAAGCGTTAACATATTAATCACAATGTTTGACAATTTAAAACTTTATTACTATCCATGTCTAAGAAAATCGACATCTCAAAATTTTCTTCCATTGAGCAATTCTGACCTTGATATTCTATGGTGTACATTAATCATGCTCAACTGCTAAAATTTCATATTGGGTTTACCTATTGAAATAACGATTATTCGAAAATTTGAAAAATTCGATCCAATTTTCAAGTTTTGGAATAATCGTTATTTCAATAGGTAAACCCAATATGAAATTTTAGCGGTTAATCATAATTTTGGAACACACATAAGCCTTTTAGAAAATCATAGTGATCGATTGAAGCAATGCGTGGGGGTCATTTCAACAAAAAGGAGTAATATAAATTTGTTTATCCGTTTACCGAGGGAATGTCGAACTTTTCGAAGAAATATTTTTCTAAAGTTAATATACCTTCCAAATTCCAACAATTGTTCCCTAAGTGTCTTTAAGACAAAATGAATAGATTAACGTGAACTATGAAATTTAAATTTCTAAATTTATCTAAAATACTTTGCTGATGGCAAATAATATCGTCAACATTTAAAAATAATTATATCTAGTAAGCTTTTAAATATAGCAGGACACTCCCGTTTCTATGATATTGACATTTCTGTGACGTTTTATTGACATTTTAATGATTGAAATTTCAATAAGGAGTGTTCGAGTGTGTATCCCTGTGACTATACAAGTGTCATATTATTTATTGTGAAATTTTAAAATTAAATGAAAATGTTTTCGCTAGTTTTACAATATGAATAAATAGTTAAACATAAATATAAAGTGAGATGTGTTGGATTAATACATTTAAAACTATAATTTTACCGTTTAATTGCAAATATTTAAAGGATTAAAGGCCTGAATTCCATTGTGAAAAATAGTTTGTCAGTCAAAATAAAGTGAGATAAAAATATATAATCGGTAGTTGTGGGAATGAAACACAAAACGAAGTCAGTCAAAATTTTATCTACAAAAAATGTGTGTCTGTATTAGTGGATCGCCATAATTATGGTTGAAAAGTATCAACTCGAGATCATTTCAACTAACACTTCTTCATAAATATTGTGTACGATGAAAAACATTTCTCGCACACACTAATAATTTTAACAGCATGGAGATTTTTTTTTTTTAATTTGTTGTTTTATGACGGAAAATCTTCGAAAAAAACAATTCTGATATGAGTATTAATAATAATTAATTTTTTAGATAATTTTGAGACGTAAAATAATTGAATTAACACATAAAACTTAATTTGTTAGTTAATTGTTGGTTATGTTTTTGTTTGCTGTCAAAACACCAATAGTATACAAATTTTTTGTATGTATAAAACAAAATAGTAGGCTTTGACGAAGCTTTTTTGAAGAACAAAAATTAAAATATAAAAAATTTTATGAAGTGTGCGTGGCGGAACTCGTCACAAATGTAAATTGTTGTCCAAAAAGCGTCACGTTTATTTCCACTTGTCACACGTCGCACGTCGCATATGTAAATCAACCTTGAGTTTTCTATTATGCATTGGGTGTTTGTGTTGTGGCGTTCACTATACGTACCTGCACTTCATTGCGCGAGTCTCCATCTGAACGGCGACGAGTGCGAACTTTGGGTAGTTTGGTGAATTTTAAAAATGTAGGTTTTCATAATCACGATTGCCGCGGAAAAAAACAATCGCGGATACATAAGAAAATATGTAACGTAAATAAAAAAGAATCGCAACCGTTTTCTTCAACAAGGCGCATCGTAGTTCATTATAATTGCCCAACAATTGGGACTAAATAAATTAAAGCCTACAAAAAAATAAGATCTAATAACCAAATAAAAATTGTTAATTAAAAATTAAAAGAACTTGTTTATGTTGAACTGGTAACGGAATATTTTGCGACAAGCCTCCAAAGGCACACTACAAATTGGTGACCCCGACGTGATCGGTGGGGTAAAAGGAACAAGCAAACCGCCACCGATAAACAGATCACGTTAATTACAGCATACCACAATAAATAGCGGACGTTTTCCTGTAGAGTGCGACAAATGTAAAGGCCGCCCTACACACCGTACTGGTCTCGGAACGCCAAAAGAAGAATCCAGAGCTTCATAACTTATCCCGTCCTAGCCCATACACCCACACGGCATCGGGAGCATTAAGTTGGTCAGTTTGCAGATCTTTCAGTCCTAGACGATACATCCAAACGGTATTGGAGCATCAAGTGGTCGGTTAAAGTGTGGACAGTTTTTACTGCCGCAATAAGACCAACCGTTCAACCAAGGCGGACAACCCTGGAATCCAGATCCGGACGTCAATTCGACATCCAAATAGCAACACACGAACAGCACTACGCCAAGCGCACAATCATAATGGTGTCGGTTCAAGAATAATTCGGGTAAGCGATTATTTATTATTGTAAATTTGCCTTATAAATTTTCTTATCGGCCTTTTTGGCAATTCACCATTTTAAAACAATATAATAAACTCACCAAACTACCGGAATTTTTCTGCGTTTGTCGTCGCCCAGAGTTGCGTTGCCAAATTTTTATTTTCACGTCATTTCGCTGCCCGTGTGTATAGTATAACATTCGTAATTTCATTACATATTTGGTCATTTCGATTATTTATTTTTGTTTGTTCGTTACACCTTTATCATTATTATTTTTGCGGCATATATATGTTTTTTGTGCAATAAAGGTTAGTGAAACATTTATAAATACAGTGAGTCACCGAGTGAAGGAAAATCGCCACTCAACATGTCAAACACTCCAGAGAGATCCGTAAACGAAAACCACCCAGTTACATCGGAGGATGGAGAGGAAGGAAACTCTCGAGCAATGATGGAAACTGAGCTAGAGCGTAGAATTCAGGAGGAAGTCAGGCGAGCGTTGACCGGGCACTCCCACGAACAAACCCCGACGCCTTCGACCAGCCAGGCACAACAAGCTACGGGAGCAGTCGCTGCGCTAACCACGAAGTTGATACCGCTTACCACGCAGGACCCTCGAATTTGGTTTCACGTCGTCGAGTCTCAGTTCGCACTGGGTAGAGTGAGCAGCGAAATCACCAAATATCACCACTTGCTTGGCGCGCTGAACGATCGTGTTAGCAATGATGTTAGTGATATAATCATCGGACCTCGATCGAGCACGCCCTATACGGATTTAAAGAAAGCGATTCTGGATAGATTGTGTGATTCGAAACAAACGCAGATTCACCGCCTCCTGCAAGGCATTGAGTTGGGCGATATGAGGCCATCTCAATTGCTGCGCAAATTGAAAGCCAGCGGGGGATCTGACGTCAATGATGAGTTCATCAAAACCATCTGGCTCAAACGCCTTCCGATACGTGCTCAAGAGATTCTGGCACCCACTGCCGCTTCATTATCCGTAGCACAATTGGCTGAACTGGCAGACCGTCTGCTAGAAACAATGGCACAGGCCCAGGTAATGTCCGTCGCTGCAAACCAAGCAACCGTTCAAAATAACGATTCAGCATTGTCTTACCAAATTGACGAAATCATTCGGCGCCTCGACAGCATGGATCGGAAATACAACCAAAATCGGTCCCAGAGTAATAGTAGGGGGCGGAGTCAGACACCCAGGAGAGACTCCTCAAGCAATCGAGAAGCAACATCGGCAAGCGATAGCGGGCCGCGTTTATGTCTTTTTCATTATAGGTTTGGGGATGACGCCCGCAATTGCAGGACGAATTGCCCTAACTGGACAATCTTCAAGAAAAAAAACTAAATTCACCGTCGCAAACGGCGACTTGCAACGGTAACACTAATAACTGTCGCCTTAAAATATATGACAAAACATCTAATCGTACGTACCTAATAGACACGGGCGCCGACATATCAGTTATTCCAGTAGCAGCAGAAGACCGGCAGAGACACAACCCGGATTTTTACCTATATGCGGCCAACGGTACACAGCTCAAGACATACGGCAACCGGCGAATAAACCTAGATCTGGGCCTCAGACGGCAATTTACGTGGAGTTTCGTTATTGCGGAAGTAACAATACCAATAATTGGGGCGGATTTTCTAAACCAATCGGGTTTGCTGGTCGATATCCAGCACAGTCGATTGTTAGATCCGTTAACCTCGTTATTTTCCCTAGCGGCTAAAACTCACGAAGAAGCACCTACGGTTCGGGTAATTAACTCCAGCGCGATCGATGACCGAATCAAACCGCTATTATCAAAATACAAAGCCATAACACACGAAACGCACGAATTTAGGCCAGTCCAACACCAAATTACGCACCATATTCTAACGCGGGGGCCGCCGGTATTTGCAAAACCTAGACGTCTGAGCACAGAGAAACTGGCGATAGCAAAAAGGGAATTTGAGTATATGGTTCAACAAGACATTTGCAGGCGTTCCGATAGCCCATGGGCCAGTCCACTGCACCTTGTGCCAAAGAAAAACGGTGACTGGCGACCGTGCGGAGACTATCGGGCGCTTAACAAGGTCACAGTGCCAGACCGGTACCCAATTCCCTACTTGCAAGATTTCACGCATCAGTTAGAAGGGTCCACAGTTTTTTCAACCATCGATTTAGTCCGTGCCTATCACCAGATTCCAATCGAAGAGTCCGACATCGCGAAGACGGCCATCTCCACTCCGTTTGGATTGTACGAGTTTACCCGTATGACGTTCGGGTTGAGAAATGCAGGAAATACGTTCCAACGCTTCATGCATTCAGTGCTGCAAGGTTTGGAGTTTTGTTTCGTGTATTTGGACGATATACTGGTGGCATCCAGGACTACTGCGGATCACATGGAACACTTGGAAATCATCTTCAAGAAGTTAAATGACGCAGGATTAATGGTCAACACCGAAAAATGCCATTTCATAAAGAATCGAATAAATTTTTTGGGGCACGAGGTTACGAAAGAGGGAATCAAGCCACTTCCCGAGCGCGTCGCTGACATTGTAAAAATGACACTGCCGAAAACGATTAATGAATTACGACGTTTTTTGGGTATCTTAAATTTTTATAGATCGTTCATTCCCAACGCCAGCAGGAGCCAGGCACGATTAAACGATTATCTTAAAGGAAGCAGGAAAAACGATACCCGAGTTATCGATTGGACCACAGAGGCAGAAGAGGCATTCGAGCTATCAAAAAAACAACTAGGCGAAGCCACGTTGTTGGTCCACCCTTCGCCATCGGCTAAATTAGCACTGATGGTAGACGCATCCGACACAGCAATCGGAGCAGTAATACAACAGTGGGGCAAGGGTAACGTCAGCGGGTGGCAACCATTACAATTTTACTCAGCAAAATTATCCAGCACACAACAGCGTTACAGCGCCTACGATCGAGAGCTATTGGCCGCCTATTTAGCGGTCAAGCGTTTCCGGCATATACTGGAAGGGCGGTCATTTACATTGTACACTGACCACAAACCCCTAATGTATGCTTTTAACCAGAATCCAGCTAAAGCATCTCCAAGGCAGTTCCGTCATTTGGATTTCATCGGCCAGTTCACCACTGATATTCAGCATGTTTCAGGATGCTCAAATGTTGTGGCGGATGCACTTTCACGAGTGGATAGCATCAGCATGCCTGAGTCCATTGACTACTGTGCTATAGCCGACGCGCAACGGACAGACGAAAAATTCAGCGAATTGCGAGAATCATCAACTGAGTTGAGATTCGAGGAATTTCCGATTTCTTTTGGTTCAGCAAAATCATTGTTTTGTGATGTATCCTCAGGTAGGGTGCGCCCCTATATACCAATAGATTTTAGAAAAACAGTTTTTGAAGCAACGCACAACCTATCGCATCCAGGAGTCCTAGCTTCCGTGAAGGCAATGACGGATAAGTTCGTTTAAGTAGGCATCAAGAAGGATGTTAAACGAATGGCACAGTGCTGTCTAGCTTGCCAGCGCTCAAAAGTAGCAAAGCACACGAAAAGCCCGTTGGGAAACTACAATCCGGTAACCCAACGATTTGCAGAGGTTCATTTAGACATCATTGGTCCACTGCCAGTTTCCGAAGAACAAAGGTATTGTGTCACTCTGATCGATCGATTTACTAGATGGACTGAAGCAGTTCCAGTACCAAACATCAGAGCAGAGACCGTCGCCGTAGCAGTATTCAACAACTGGATCGCTCGTTTCGGAGTGCCGGCCGCAATAGTGACGGACCAGGGAGCCCAGTTTGAATCCGAGCTGTTTGCGGAATTCGCCAAATTACTCGGTTTTGAACATAAGAGGACTACTGCATATAATCCGAAGTGTAATGGGTTTGTAGAAAGATGGCATAGGACTCTAAAGGCAGCAATAATGTGCCATGGCAAGAGCGAGTGGACGCGCGTTTTACCGACTGTGCTATTGGGTCTGCGCACAACCTATCGTGAAGATATGAAGACTACGTCGGCCGAATTGGTTTTCGGTCAACAAATTCGGGTCCCAAGCCAGTTGTTGGTGGAGAAACAATGCATCACGAACCAGCCCGATTTCGTTAAAGAGTTGCGGGAACATTTCGACAAGATTCGTCCGACTCCACCCTCACGTCACTGCAACCAGAGAGTGTTTGTTTCGCAGGAACTAAACACATGCACACATCATTTTGCGTTGTCAATCGGAACGAAAAGTCGTTCATCTGTTTCACGGAGGACAACCCAATCGAGGCACCACCAAATGGCAACTATCGAAGAATTGATGTCGCAGAACCAACGGAGAAATGTCCGGGCAACACGCGCAGCACCAAAATTCGATTCAATCTGGAAATACAACCATCCACCGGCAGTAAACCAACCGGTGCTGTTAACAGAACAAAATCATGTTTGAAGACAACAGCTTCAACCACAATTATGCCCAAAACAACGGTGACCAGAGCAGGAAGGAATACGAAAGTGCCAGCACGTTTCGCGTTTTCGCTCATCGATGATTCACTCGTAAGGGGGTAATGTGGCGTTCACTATACGTACCTGCACTTCATTGCGCGAGTCTCCATCTGAACGGCGACGAGTGCGAACTTTGGGTAGTTTGGTGAATTTTAAAAATGTAGGTTTTCATAATCACGATTGCCGCGGAAAAAAACAATCGCGGATATATAAGAAAATATGTAACGTAAATAAAAAAGAATCGCAACCGTTTTCTTCAACAAGGCGCATCGTAGTTCATTATAATTGCCCAACAATTGGGACTAAATAAATTAAAGCCTACAAAAAAATAAGATCTAATAACCAAATAAAAATTGTTAATTAAAAATTAAAAGAACTTGTTTATGTTGAACTGGTAACGGAATATTTTGCGACAAGCCTCCAAAGGCACACTACAGTGTTACGCGGTACTCTGTTTGTAATTAATGTTACAGGGATCCGAACCAGTCTATGGAAAGTGCATCGGTTTGTTGCGATGCGAGGTAATGCGGTTGCAATTGGAAAATATGCCAAGTAAGTGAAATCGATAGTATATGTATATATTGTTAAGTGTTTGTGTTGTGCAAAGTGCATAATGTGTTTTATGCAGTGTTTAAATTCATTTTTTCGTTCCCTTCTTTTATCATTTTTTTCTCTCTTTGTGAGAGAAAACATATTTATATTTTTTTTGTTTCTTTCTCCGAGAACGAAATCAAAAAAATTAAAATATCTCTTTTCGGCAGTGCTTAAATTCATTTTTCGTTTCCTACTTTAATCTCTCTTTGTGGAAGGTAGAAGAGCTATTTATATTTTTTTGTTTCTTTCCCCAGGAACGAAATACAAAAAAATAAAATATCTCTCTTCGGTAAATTTTTTTTTTAGTTTTTCACCTACCCATTGCCAATATGGACTTGATTGTTTCTCGTTTTATTCGTTTGATTGTTTCTCGTTTACATTGGAATACAGTGATATGTCGTCGTATACAAACGCGATATAAATAAAATATTTCATATATAAAACTTAGTAACAACACTGTGAAACAAACATATGAAAGAAAAGCAAGGCCTGTATAAGTATGTATATGTGTTGGTTTTGTGAGTTAACATATTAAATTTCACATCACACAACCAAAATGTGCAACCGTCAGTCTTTACTAAGTCATAAAACGACTGAAAATTACTTTGAAAGAATTATTATATTTTAACGAAAATATTTTAACATTTAAAAAGCGATAATAACGATACAAATTATTTAATATTTGATCTGTTGCCTGTGTCTGCAAGGTTGACGAAGCAATTTTAATTTAAACCTCCATTTTCAGGAAATATAACTTTAATTTTGTAATTTTGATTTAATTTTAACTAGCAGGTAGTAATTGGCCCCAAATATTAAATTTATCGCCAATTTATTATTTTTGTTTTAAGTGGGTACCTCTCAAAATTTTTATTTCGATTCCCAAAAATTATTTATTCTGTTACCTTCTAATAGTTCCAACAAATTATAAATGTCACCAATTTATTACATGTTGTTCCAAAAAACTTATTTTTTTTAATATCAAGAAATTTTTGTTTGATGTTCATTAAAACCACATTTTAATATTTTATTCGAGAAACAAAATTTGATTTTACAATAAAAAAATTCAAAATGCTACCAACCTTTAAAAACCAATCGAATTCCCAAGGAAAATTGGTTTGCTATTTTATTTGACCAAAATTGAATTCGTTGGCAAATACCCAAAGTTAAAATTAAATGGTTTTAACTTTTCGGGTTTTCGAATTTGTTAACAAAACGAAAATACATAAAAAATAATGTGATAAAGTAGGTAGTTGTAATTTTATGAAAACTTGCATTTTCTGTTTCGTTTTAATTTGTCATATTGTACATAATATGTGTAGTTAAAATCTTATAATTTGATGTCACCGAAATTACCTTCTCATTTGAACATTATAAGGTTATTTGTACATAACGTTATGTAGAATTGTACTGTCTGTACTACTCTAACAAATAATTTAAAATTTTTAAATCATTCTAAATGCCGATCAGAAAAGTAACATAGTCCAGGAGATTTTATTAACATAATCCTATTTGAATTTTGCTAAAAATCTAATAAGTCATATTGTGAACAGTACAGAACACCGTTTCACTATAAGATCAATGCGATGATCTTATCGAAGCGAAATACAAATAACAATTTTGAGGAAACAAATAAAACGAGAAACAATCAAGTCCATATTGGCAATGGGTAGGCGAAAAACTAAAAAAAAAATTTACCGAAGAGAGATATTTTATTTTTTTGTATTTCGTTCCTGGGGAAAGAAACAAAAAAAATATAAATATTCTACCTTCCACAAAGAGAGATTAAAGTAGGAAACGAAAATTGAATTTAAACACTGCTGAGAAGAGATATTTCAATTTTTTTTATTTCATTCCCGGAGAAAGAAACAAAAAAAAAATAAATATGTTTCCTCTCGCAAAAAGAGATAAAACAAAGGAACGAAATTTAAATTTAAACACTGGTTTTATGTAGTGAATCAACGTAAAATATGTGGTAGTTGAACGGATGCAGGATTAATCACGTTTAAAATGTAGATAACGGTACTGCTCAGGTACTCGTTTGGCAGGTAATCTGGTGTTGGATGTATCATTGGATTTGTGTGTGTGTGTGTGTGTGTGTGTGTGTGTGTGTGTGTGTGTGTGTGTGTGTGTGTGTGTGTGTGTGTGTGTGTGTGTGTGTGTGTGTGTGTGTGTGTGTGTGTGTGTGTGTGTGTGTGTGTGTGTGTGTGTGTGTGTGTGTGTGTGTGTGTGTGTGTGTGTGTGTGTGTGTGTGTGTGTGTGTGTGTGTGTGTGTGTGTGTGTGTGTGTGTGTGTGTGTGTGTGTGTGTGTGTGTGTTTGTGTGTGTGTGTATGTGTACTAAAGATATTAAACAATATAGAATTTTATATTGAACTTTTGGGACTCGTTTTAAGTAATAAACATGAGTTAATTATTACAGGGTATATTGAAATAAATTCCTGGAAGTATCAATTTATATTAATAGAAAATATTATTAAAATTAAAGTAATTGGTGAACTTCTAGACTTTTTCGTATTAAAATCAAGAGAAAACAAAACTTTGATCTACATTTTAGTTCCAAAATTCTGCAGAATTTACAACAAATACACGGAAAAAAATAAGCTGGTTCTCAGCTAAGAAAACGGACTTTTAATTCAAGACAATGTTTTCTTGATTTAAAAGCTAATTTTCTTAATTCTTTCGATTTTTGCTTCATTTCAAGAAACACAATTCTTACATGAAGAAAAACTCGATTGAAATAAGAAAATTAGATTTTAAATCAAGAAAAAGTACATTGTCTTGAATTAAAAGTCCGTTTTCTTAGCTGAGAACCAGTTTATTTTTTTCCGTGTAGCTCAGACATTTATCTGTTGTACAAATAAACATTTAATTCTAGTAAATGACAATCGAAATATTAAAAATGTTTTTGATTTTATATAAAAAATCTATAATATCACTTGAAGATTGAAAATAGTAAAAAAAAAATCCCCGCGACTGTTCAAAATGTTTCAATGCGTTTGGTGCGAACTAGGCTAAACCAAATAAACCAAATGTCGTACAAATACTGGGTTTTTATTGATCAAATTGTTTAAGAAAAAATATTGAATTTTTATAATATCGAGAATCTATAATTAAGTGTTAAAGTGATGGTGAATTACTTAAATTAAAATAGTAAATTAATTTGATTAAAATTACAAAAAAATTAATACGAAATAGAAGACATTACTTTGGCACAACAAAACATGTAAACAAATAACCAAAAATGTGTCACTGTTTTCCCATCATATTTTTTTATGCACTAATAAAGTTTCTATGCTAAAACCCGCCGATTCTAAGTAGAAAACAATTAGTTACTTCGGTCTTAAAAGACCAAAGTACAGAAATTCTGTCAAAATGACGAAAAATTTGGTTGGTCCAAAACCACTTTTCTCGACGTTTTGAAAGCCCCTGAGTCTGTTAAAGCAAAAAAAAAAAAAAAATGTCCGTGGGTCTGTCTGGATGTCTGGACGTGTAGATGTCTGGATGCCTGTATCCATGGTATTTCGAGAACGGCTTGTCCGATTTGTTTTTTTTTCGCCAATCTGTTTCTATGGTCAAGGCGGAGATTTGAAAAGCTTTTGGAGACTGTACGTCAAGAGAGTGGGGTACCTCCCATACGAATTGACCCAAAACAACTGGTTATATAAAAATTTACGATTTTTTTATATACATACATATGCTGGTTTGATTATTGAATTGGACATTGAATTTGGAGTTGATTTAAAGGTTAAGTTAGGGGCCAATTTGCGGTTTGAGTTGGAGTTGAGTTGGGGTTAGATTAGGATGTAGTGAGCAGTTAACCAATTTTTTATATATGCTGGTTTGAGGATTGAGTTCGGCGTAGTGTTTGCGGTTGAGTTTAGGGTTGAGTTGACTTCCGTTTGCGCGTTGAATTAGGGCTGAGTTGGGGTTGGATTAGGTTTTTTTTTCGCTGGCGCTACATCCCATAGAGGGATTTGGCCGCTTCACTTTGAAGTTTCGTAATCATTTTGTTAACGGATAATGAGTGATTAATTCATTGATCCTACATTATTCCCGCCGGGAATCGAACCCGGGACCTCCGGAGTTGAAGGAAGTATGCTAACCACTGTGCCCCCGGGGCGGCAGGATTAGGGTTTAGCAGTTAAACTGAGGATTTGTGAATTTTATATCAACATTTTATTGGGATTCTATATCTTATCCGATTTCGATAAAATAAAGTATTTCCAATGGAAATGGGATTCTCAAATTATTTTTAAATGAAGTTCTGGAATATGGCCAAGTAGGATGTAACTTGCCTATTTCTCAATCGATTGGTATGAAATTTGACACGTGTGTTGGGAATGGGATTTTTTTTTGTCTCTATCTCTGCAATCTTTTCTGGGGCTCTAGGCACTCCCAACTCTTTCGCAGTTCTCTTTTAACGTCCTACCTTACGCCGTTGCCAGCCAACTCGAGGACGTACGGCTATATACCCACTTTTGTTTAAACTACCTGCACATTGCATTGCTTCATGCCAGCCTATAGTACTGACATGAAAGGTGGGTCGGCCCATGGATTCCCCACTCTCAACAAGGGGTCATAGATGTGTTCATCGTCATCACCGATCGTAATCAGATGATGGAAAATCCCTTTTGCATCCCGCCCCTATAGGGATTCGAACCCGGTATCTCCCCATCCAACCGCCGTAGCTTTAACCACTGCGCTGTTTGGTCGGTAGGAATTGGATTCTAACATGTTTTTTGGATGAAGTTCAATATGGCCAAGTATGATGGAACTTGCCTATTTCCCAACCTGTTATGGTGAAATTTGACTTGTGCGTTGGAAATGGTATTCTAAGATTATTTTCGAATAAAGTTCTGGAATATGGCCAAGTATGATGGAATTTTATTTCTTAACCAATTTGGAGGAAATTCGACAAATGGGTTGCAAGCTACATTCTTAAATGATTTTAAGATTAAATTCTGGAATGTGGGCAATTAGGACATACCTTAGCTATTTTTAACCGATTATGATGAATTTTGACGTTTCCAACTAATAGAAGGAAATGTGGCACAACAATTATTTTTGGATGACGTTGTGAGGAATATGTCAATATGGCTTTTAAATTGTTGCCTGATGAGGTCTCTGTAAATCATGCAGCTATTGAAGTGTTTTTGAGACAGCGTAAACGTCTATTTCAATTGCTTAACGATCGAGATTATCTTCGAAATAATATTCAAGTTCGCCTACAATCTTTTCTCGCCAATCCTTCGCTTTAAACGTTGGGGTATGTTTCTTGAGTATTTACTCTCAGAGCTGTAAGTTTGGCCATGCTTAAAAAAATGAAGTGTGTGGCGGACACGTGCTGAAAAATTAAAACTATTAACGGTAGTGTAGAGTCTCGGATTTAGCAGTATCATTTTAGAATCGCCTTTTCATCGCAAATCTTAAATTTAATCATACTTGATTAAGGAATAGCCAAGTTCTATCCTTATTGGCCATATTCCAGAAATTCATCCAAAAGTCATTTAAGAATTCAATTTCCAACGGAAGTAGGCAAGTTTCATCACTTGACCATACATATTAAATATATCCAAAGATCACGGAGAAAAAAAATTACTAATTTATTTCCTATATATTTATAGGAAGTTAATTATAGCATCCCGTACTATATTTTTCGTAAAACATACTATGTACATAGCTGACTTTCCACTCTGCATAGCATGAAATGCAATATTGGAATCTCTACTATAATAAGAGCGAATTTATTATGCCATATAGGAATATTTCCTATATGCATTTCTACAAATCCAATGTATTATAGGAATAATTCGTATAAGATACAATTTCCTTTGTTTTATACGATTCTCTTTATTTTGAACGTAAAATCATTAAAAATAAATTGAATCCTCTCCTCGAGAAAGAGCGTATGTGTCTAAAATAGGGACCACTAGCACTACTATATAAAAAGCAATATTTAGCACAAAATATAGCTGTTATAATTGCATTCGTATTCTCTGAAACATATTCATGTTATTTTCATTTCATGAGTATAATTCGCTAAGTCAGTACGTTCTGTTGATAATTGAGGTATCAGGCGAGAATTGTATTTTTGTAGTTTGGTCGTATGAAACCATAGAGAAGTCGAGGAGGGTACTCACTTCTCATTTTCGAGAGTCGATCTCGATACATTTGTATTGACTTTGGGGTAAAGTAAAGGTGGGGGGTAATGACAAATGATATTTCTACTTTTTCCAGTAGATAGTGATTGGCATTTTTATAGAGGCCTTTACACGATCAATATTAATGTCATTTCCAGTAATGTCATTATTTACAAAATCATCCGTCATTACTCCTTCATTAATTTTCAACATCACACGATCATTTTTAGTATCATTATTTGCGTCATTACTGTACATATTTTAATATCATTACATATTCGCCACACACGAATTATTCATATTCAAATATTTTTAATTGCTTCCTTCACTATAATTCACTTCCACGTTATCACATTTATATAAATTTTATAAATTTTTCTTATAAACAAAATATTAAACATTTATTGACAACCAGGAGTTGTCGAAACGAACAACAGAAACAGAGTATGTAATGAAGCAATAATGAAGCGAAACACACACCCGATCAATAATAATGACAGTATCCCCACCAAGCATCAGTAATGATATCTCGAAATCAGAAAATCCCGGTTTGCATCACTACTGGTCATCATTACTGATTTCATCGACTTACACGATCAATATTAATGTCATTATCATAAGGTAATGACATTAATATTGACCGTGTAAAGGTCGCTTATGATTTGCCAAATCGAAAATACTGTGAATGTCATTACTACTAATATTTCCTATGACGACCTGCTACAAAAATATGATGGGGAAAATACCAATTTTATTGTAATAAATTCTAACTTGAAATGCATATTTTCCTTTACTAAATAGGAAGCGCTTATTACTAAAATAGGATATTTTACTATTTTAATGGTAACAATTTGTATTCGCATCTCTTTAAATTTACTATGTGTTATAGTAAAATGCTTTCCTATATTAGGCCACAATCCTGTGGGCTCCTATAAATTATAGAAATGTCTCCTATAATTTTTTTTCCGTGATCATTTTAGGATCCTATTTCTATCGCGGATGCCAAATTTCACTAAAATCCGTTATGAAATAGATATATATAAGATATTTAAACAAATCCACACGCCTTGACCAATTTAAATCAAACTTCACACAAATATTGTTTTTGGAGGTCGAGCTGAAGACTGACAGAGATTCAGTTTGGGATTGATTTCTGATCACCTAATGAGGTTTCAGCCTTTATATTTTTCTTAATAACTTTTCGCTAAACTTTCGGTTCGAAATTTAAACGCCATTATTAAAGTAACCTTTATCACTGAACTACCAACAGTTTTTTTCAACTGAACGAATGGCACACCAACCTCCATACCAAAACATAAACCGACAGACCAGGCCAAGATTCAGTCCAATAAAGAGGTAAACCGCCCTACCAACGGTTGTACGGACATACAGATAGGCCAACCATCAGAAATTCGAAAATCATGGAAGAAAGTTAGGTTTTCGGATATGATTTCGAAAATATTGAAATGAAAATTGAATTGTGAAAATAATATCATTTTGTTGGAAATATAAGGAAATATATTGAATGGAGGAGGGGTTAGGGATGAGATTTAATCTATAATATATACTTTGAGTAATTAATACCCTTGACAGACTAGGAATTAGTTAAGCGCGATTAGTGAAACAGGATTAGCTAATCCACCATAAATCCATTTGCGTTGACAGACTAGGGATTAGTTTCCTAGGCAGAAAAGTAAAATACTATAATGTTGATTCGCTGAAATACAGCTAGTAAATTAGCTGGACTCATTTTTTAATTCAATATTTCTAAGATTTATACATTAAAACACACTAGATTTTCTTTTTATAAACATAACCTCAAAATTTATTCAGCACAAATTGTTTAAGATGTCAATGATTTTATAACTTCTATCGTAAACTCACGCCACTTGTACTTGCAGCAATGTTGAAAGAATTATTTTATACTTGTACCAACATTAAACCCAATGACATGAGATAAACTTCAAAATTTTCAAAAATTAGTTCACTTCAATTTGCACACTACAGCTTATCTCAAAAAATTGCTAATCGCGCTTAGCTAATCCCTTGTCTGGGTATAAGCCGTGAAAATAACGTTGTTTATTGATTTCTAATATAAAATCAAAACAAACCAAAAAATTCAATAATAATAAATTAATGGTGTGATAAAGAGAATTGGTTAACAAAACAAATTTGTTTACCTCCTGTACGTTCATCTTTCCGCTGTTATGTGTACAACAACAACATTATACAATTTACAGATAAAATAAAATCCACTAAAAAAACTGAAACAAACTACAAAATTTGTATTTTTATTCAGCATTTCCTTCTTCATTCATTCATTGATTCGATTTCAGTCAGAGCTCAGAGTATAGAAAAAACAAAAAATTTTGTATTTTCGTGTTTTTATTTTTTAACTTCAGCATTAGTATCACAATATTCAGTCTGTTTTTAACTGCAGACGCGTTAATACGTATACGTAAAAAGTTTATTAATTTTTACGGTAATTAAATCGCGCAATCTAACAAACTATAAACGTACGTACGTGTTTTGATAACGGCTCAATCATAATTTACCATTTGATTTTTGTGTTTGATCGTGATTTTATAGTATACGCGGTTTTTTTTTGTTTTAGTGTGTGATAAGAATAATTAAAGTGGTTTTCTTGAGAGTTAATTTTTTGAAGTGATTTATTATAATTTTTTTGTTTGTGTTTTGTTCTGTGGAGTGAGCTCTTGTTACATCAAGGTGGTTTTAATATAAGAGTGTGATTTCATTCATATAATTTGAATGAATTTAAAAATAGAAGATAAAAAGAAAATCTTGTGAAAGAAAATATCTGTGTGTTATATTATCTATAGTATATAAAAGTTTTAAAGTGAAGTGAAAAATCTTTAAAAATAGTTTTTGTGATATTGTTTTGTGAATAAAACCCGGCATAGCAGGCAATATTATTGAATTGGATTAACAGCAGAGAACAATAATTATTATCAATGGTCATGATGAAGAGATTAATTTTTAATCTTATTTTATTTGTTTATGGTAAAAATATATAATTTTTTTAAAAATCTGTTTATATACAAATACTAGGTTGTGGAAATAAATTTTCTTCGAGGGGAAAATAAATGTTTTGTCTAAATTTATGGATGTGATGATAAAGTCAGATGTATTAAGTGAAATGATATAATGGGGATGGTGATTAACAAAATAGTTCTCTAATTGAGTGTTAAAAGGTCTTATGTTGTTAGAATTTGGTGATAATTTAAAAAACCGGTGTATCGATAATTTCTGTTTCATTTGGTAGTAAATAGGAGGGTCATATAGTTTTATACCTGGATTACGCAAAAAGTCAATGTACTTTATTCAAAGATAAAATTTATTTAAGTTTTGAAGATAAAATACGAGAATAGATTTAAACATTTTTGGGAAGAATTTAAGTTCACATTAATTTGATAAAAGCGATAAGATGTTCAAATTAATCGCTGCATGGCACTGTATTTGAATAGATTGCCAAATTTTTCGAAAGTGTTACATTGCTCTTAATTTGGAATCTCTTTACAACTGATTTCAGCGTATGGTTTGTGTTTCAAATGTGATAAAAGTTGAGTTAAGTTCTTTAAATATTTTAAAATTTCAGTGGAGTGGAATTATTGTTTTTTTATGATTTAGTCAGTTTGAAAATGTTGTGAATGTAAATAAAATCGATTTTTTGTTTAACTATATAAACACTGGAGATAACCGATATCTTTATAATTCGTAAAGATGGGTAAAAAATATTACCGGTTTCAGGCAGAAAACATTAAAAAATTATGATGTTTGTGGAGTAAAGAATGCTCAAAAGACTTTCTAAATTAAAATGTTCAAAATTTACTTTTACAAAAAAGGTGTTTTAAGAATCAAACACCGGCAGGTTTATCAACAATGAATTTGAGATGTAAGGTCGATTAAAGAATATGCGAATCAATCTAATATTGGGCATTTAAAGACTTGAGATAGTTGTGACAATTATCAAGTAGGATTATTAATCCAAATTCATTCAGGCTCCTTGCTTGACATAATTTAATGAAATTACCAATATATTGTACGAAAATTCTTTGACGATGCATCCTATACACGACAAATGATAATTCCATTTCTACGAATTTTTGAATAATCATTATTTCAAGATTACGTACATATTGCATATAAGTAGTACGCAGTTTTTTAATTGTACCGAAAATTGAAATGATATTTACGTAAACTTTATTTTTATTTTTTTTAAATTTCCCAAAAATTGATGGATTCAGCCGCAGCGCAGATTTTACTGGAAACGCAAGTCACAATTTACAAATTGAAAGTGCTTAGCAGGTGGAGAAAATG
Source organism: Tipula helvola (assembly GCA_963556165.1). Taxonomy (NCBI): domain Eukaryota; kingdom Metazoa; phylum Arthropoda; class Insecta; order Diptera; family Tipulidae; genus Tipula; species Tipula helvola. The sequence goes on along the minus strand of OY744481.1, from coordinate 298,259,277 downwards.
TGTAAAGAACTTTTTTATCTCTTGTTGGTCGGGTTCTAAACAACTTTCTTGATATATCTAAATCTTTGATACTTCCGTTAAATAGCAATAATATTCTTTATTCAACTGATCTTAAGAAATCTAATTGTTTAGGGTCCCAATTTGCGTCGAATTCTTATCTGCTACAGATTCGTTTATCTCAGAGGTGCTCAAAGAAATAAACGTTAGTAAATCAGGATATTTTTACAATTGTCCTCAAGAACTGTCATACTTCCTTAGCAAATGCATTCAAAAAGCTCTTTCATTTTTCGATTTCAACAAGAGTTTGAGCATGAAAAGATATTTTTAAGACACCGAGTCGACAAGTCGATCCTCAGTATTTTACTGTCTCAACTCAAAACATTTGAATCACTATTCATATGTGAAACAGCATTAGGATAATTTAGAGTAGTATAAGCAAATGCTACATCATCAACAAATGCAATTAATTTATCATTAAAATGTTGCCTAAAAATAAAATTAATGTATTAGGAATAAAATTGGGCCAAGTACTGACCGTTAAGAGACACCTAATTCTAGAGCCAACGAATGGCTTAAGTCCTTACTACAGCTATTGAAAAATACAACCTCGATATATGAGATATATGATGTACCATATCGAAAGCTTTTGTAATGTCTACGAATTAAGCGGATACAATTCGAGCTGAATTAGTATCCTCATGAAATGTATTCATTAGTTCGATTAACGCATCTTCTGTACCCAAACCAGATCAAAACCCTTATTGACCACTACTAAAATAATCAAAACTGTCTAAGAAATCAACTGTACGAAACTCTAACAGCTTTCTTGAAAATTTTTGACACACATTACTAAACAGTGACCTCATTTGAAAAAGGGATGTCCGTAGCAAGTTTCACAGAGTTACGGTACGGTTGAATAAAGTGCATAAAATATCACAAATTAAAGTTTCTCGAATCTTCATACGGCCTTTCGATATATTGCAAAAAAACATTTGTTAAAGCTATTGGCAACCTCAAATATACAAGTAATTCTATTTCTCTCATCATCAAATATTTCAGCGAGTTGATAATGTACATAAGTTTTCTTTATATAAGATCATCCATTGCTTTTAGATCACTACCTTGTTTGCAAATTGCTCTAACGTTGTTTCAATTACAAAATGTGCAGCATATCTTATCATCTGGCAAAACAAATTATTCTTAAACAAAACCTTATTAAGAAGATAATCTAAGGCTTCAAAAGCTTCTGAGTTCTGAAATATTTTTTATGACTGAAACTCCATGACTCCATAGGACAAAATTACATAGTTTAATTTTTTTATAGCATATTTTGATTGCATCTTAAGACTACCTTTAACCAAAAACAGTGATCAGTAATGCACAAGTCCTCAAAAAACATTTAATCTCAATATTTGAATTCCTGCAGTAAAAATGGCCAATGACCAATCAATTATTATTACACTTTGCAAAAATATTAAATCCCGGAATTGAATAGTTGGCAAGTTTATCATAATTTCAATAAGGGGCTGAATATGGCACAAAAGACCGTCACAATTGGCACGTAAACTGCGAATATTTTAAAGCAAGAGGCAGGTTCATGAGAACTCAGATCATCACGTGTGTCATCAACTTTAGTGATACCACAATAAGAAATGTCAGCACTATAATGTTCAAATTTTAGATTGTATTAGTAAGTCAAAGCGTAGCAACTGTGATCTAATAAAGCTCCAAAAATGTTTAGTGGCTGAAATATATATTTATAGTGAGTTTAACATTAAAATTCTGCAATTTTTAAATACTACTTTCTAATATTTAAAATGAAAAAATTTCCCAAATGAATCAGATATATTAAAATCACAATTTAAACTACATATGGGATTAATTTAATTTCCCAATCATTACAATTTTCATAAATAAAAATGTAATTTAAGTAGACAATATTTCCATATAACTTCATATAGCAAATTTGTGTTACAGGACAGCCTATCACATACTTCACTATTGTCCGCTGGGGCACACCGTCCATTCGTCAATCACAAACTTTTTATTTCAAGACTAGGTTATGCTATTAATCACCAGATGCTAGAAAATGTCTCATCACGAAGTTGCGTTTCAACAAAGAGTATGTATAACGTAAAGAGAAACAAAACAGAAGGGAAATTTTATAAATTTCTAATACCACTGACAGACTAGGGATTAGTTAAGCGCGATTAGCTAAACCCGTTTAGCTAATGTACCACTAATCTAATTGCATTGACAGATTAAGGTTTAGTAAGTGGCGCCACGAGTTTATGATATCGGTATTAATACAAATATCATTAGTCATTACTCAGTACCTTGTTTGAGTTGATTTTCTTGATTTTGTTCAATAATTAAATCAAAATAAAAACAACATAGACATTAAAAACAAATTATAATTTAAACACTTTAATTATTAATTATAATTTTCAATCTTTTTTATTTATACCTACCACACATTTTTTGTCGTTTTAAAAATGTTGATAATAGTTCCATCTATAATAAAATAGCGCAACTTGTATTTACAATTTTATTTTATCATTTACATATAATGGCGCCACTTGCACTCTAACTAAACTCATTAAAAAGAGATAAACTTCAAAATATTGAGAGATTAGTTCACTAATCGCGTTTTGTCACTAATCTCGAAATAAAATGCGTTTAGCTAATCTTGAACTTGACACACTTGAGCTAATCTCGAAAAATTCACTAATCGCGTTTAGCTAATCTCTAGTCTGTCAGTGGTATAAGGAATAATTTTATAACAATTTTTATAAATGATAACAGCGGAATAAAATGAGAAAAAACTTAAAAAAGAAATTTAAATCGAAATTTGACATTAGCAGCATTTCATGACACCAAGCGATCCGGATCAAATCACATTTTATATGCAAACCATAGACACATTTTGATCCAAATTTGTTTTTAGATCAAAGTTTGCATGTAAACAGCGGCGGAACTACATACCCGCAAAACCCCGCAGCCGTGGGGGGGGGGGTCCAAAGCGATAAGGGCCGCTCAAGATTTTTTCTTTAATAAAATCGTTTTTTAAATGTGAATTAAAATTATAAGTATGTATAAAAACATTAATATTTATATATTGGGTGTGTGAATTAATTCTTAGACTCGACATTTAGATGTCGCTACGTAAGACTGCGTATAGTTTGACAAGCAATTCCAATTGCATTTTGTAGCTGTCACAATTATCAATCTAATTCAGTATTCAGAGCAGAAAGTGTTATTTTTCATATTACGTCATTTTTTTGTAATCGATTTAAAATGGATCGTGATAAGTTGTTTTTTCAAGGGGTCTTCTTTTCTTTTTTGATTCCAAGAAAACTGCCGCTGAAGCTCACCGATTGCTTTCTGATACTTATGGTAATCAAGCTCCATCGAGAGCAAGCTGTTTCAATTGGTTTCGAAATGAAGCACGAATTGAAGCATGCAAGAAAAATCTTTCTGAGTTCCAAAAACATATTTTTTTGCATCGAATTGTTACTGGCTATGAAAAGTGGGTCTATTACGACAACCCCAAACGTAAAACAGCTTACGTCGATCCAGGCCAAGTAGGACCATCGCAGCCAAAACGAGATATTCATTGCGATAAGGTTATGCCACAGAATAATAAACAACCAGAACCGACATTACGTGGACCAAGAAATTTTTGCTGTTACCTTATATTTTACATGCTAATTTTGAATTTTCAACCACTGAACGATAATTTAACACCGAAAATCTTACCTTCGATAAACTAAGGTCAAAAAAATGAGTCCACTTTTCTCCATATAAAAACCGCATTATGTCGCTTCTGGGTATTCTGTGGTTATGCTGAGTATTTGGTGGGACCAGAAAGGTGTGGTGTACTATGAGCGGTTAAATCCAAATGAAACGGTTACAGGTGATCGCTACCCGACGCCAACTGGACAATTTGGCACGTGCATTAGACGAAAAATGGCCAGCAATAGCGAACAAAAGCTATAAAGTTTTGTTTCATGATGACAATGCCAGACCACATTGTGCAAAAACCGCTCAAAACAAGGTAGAGCAACTCGGTTGGGATCGGCTTGAACAACCTGCGTATTCTCCAGACCTTGCACCTTCCGACTACCATTTGTTTCGATCAATGCAAATAGGCCTGGCTAACGTACGCTTCCAAAATGCCGGAGAAGTGCAAAATTGGATCGATGGCTGGATACCTGGGAAAGTTGAAGGCTTCTTCAAACGAGGAATCCACAATCTTCCCAGGAGATTGCAGGAAGTCATAGATAACGATGGCGAATATATTGGATAAAATATAGTGTATCGTTATCTTTTAATAATCATTTCTTTTTTATAAAAAAAGTCTAAAAATTAATTCACACACCCAATAATTACATGCAAAATTACATGCAAAATAAGTGCCGTTTATTGCTTTGAAACATTTTCGCCAATAATCTGCGTGGGCGCCCAAAATATGAAGCAAAATATGTGCTGTTTACTGCTTTGATAAATTTTCGCCAATAATCTGGGGGGGGGGGGGGGGTGCCCAAAATATGAAGTTCCGCCACTGCATGTAAAATGAGATTTGATCCGGATAGCTTGGTGTCATGAAATGCAGTTAATAAAGACTGCAGTGGCGTCGTAAATTTAGTTATTGTTACAGTGGGATCAAATGAGTTAATCGCTTTGAATCATTGCAAGTAATATTTAAGAAAAAAATGTTGCCCTTAAGGCGATTTTAGTGCAATTTTTAACCTATTTTAACCTCTAAATTTTGTCATTATGAAGTTAATATTTTTCCGAAAATTATAAGAGGATTTAATCCAGTTTCGAACTGATGAGCCTATGATTATGAAAAAATAAATCTTCTTATCAGGCCGTAGCTGCTAGACTCGATTGTACCAACATTTTACACTCTATATCAAGAATGTACTATGTACAGGTTATATTAGCGAATTACACTAGTACAACCAAATTCCCTTATAATTTTTCTTCGTCACATTCAACAACAGCTCTATTCCTGTGTAAGCAAATTTTAATTACGATTGGTTTTTTACTTTAATTAGAATTATTAAGGTAAAAAAAAATTGGTAACTAAAATTTGCTTACACAGGAATAGAGCAGTTGTGAATGTGACGAAGAACAAATGTAAACTTTAATATTAATAAAAAACATGTGATTTTGATGTTTATTATAGCAAAACTAAGTAAATTCGGATAAGATCTAGGTAAGTTTGTATCAAAATTGAAATATTATGAGCAAGTTCTCGAAATATTCCGTTAAATTTTGAAACTGTTCTATATAGCTATTGAAATTGTTCTGAATGTAAATATAGCTAAATTTGTGCATTTTGCACTTCGAAAACTTTGTAATAAATACCAGTTTTCGACATTACCCATACTTATTTGCTTTTAATTAAATTTATCCTCGAAAAACAAATTTAACACAGTTCAATGTCAATGTAGCACTAATCTGACTTCAATCTGACACCCACCAAAAATAATAGTTCTCGACACTTCAAGCATTTCAGTAGCCATGGCCTGATGAGGATTGATATTTTCATAATCATAGGCTCATCAGTTCGAAAATGGATTAAATTCTCTTACAAACGTTGTAAGAGACGTTGAGTATGGTTTGGTTAATACTGATTTTATTAATCAGACAAATTGATCAGCCCGTGTGTCTGGAATGGTTATTAGCTCATCTTCTTCATTTCTCCTTTATGATATCTCAATTGCTAAATCCTTTAAGTGCACCCCTTTAAGTATGGTGCAATTCCGAAATTTTCTATGGTGCTTTCGAATCGATCAGAGGCCAGTATGTTTATGTGGCCGTCTCTTAAGATACATCCCGATGCTAAATTGAGTACTCCTGATCTGAATAATTGCTGCTGGTAAGTAGCTGATCCACACATGATTGTGACAGTTGTTTCCTTTATCATTACGAATACCCATTGATTTGGTGCGTATACATAGCTTTATCCAAAGGCTTGATGTAACGTTTTGATATTTTGTATTAAATATCGTATATTTGTATCGGTTCTTTAGCGCTACCAATGGGACATATGACGCTTATTAAGGCCACCAATGCCAGATCAATCTTGATTCCCTCTTTCGCCAGTCTGCGGTTGTCGCCTGATTGAGGTGTTGTTGTTGGATGTTGTTGGTTTTGCATCTTGAGCTTCGTTGCGACCAAGAATTATCTGCTTCATTTGGTAATTTGCAAAGTTTGGTGTTTGGTCGTTTATAGATATTCTGGTTGCATTTTACTGATGCAACACGAACCCAGCCATCTGAGCCAGTATGGACCTCCTGTATTCTCCCCAATTTAAACCGCGTAGGTGGAAATGTTTCATCCTTCATCAGAACGATATCTCCTACAGCTAAATATGTCTCCTACAGTCTCTTGACCATATTTTCCAAAAATCGTCTACAATCTTTTGTACTAGATGCCAGCGTGTCTTTAGTGAGTAAGTATTTCCATTACTCTCTGGAACTGCATTCATTGGCCCGTCCAGTGGCCAGTTCAAACTCCAAGTTTTCCGGATCGTCGTACAAGACCGTCAATGGTCGAGAGTTTAGACATGCTTCTATTTCTTCAAATGCCAGTGCGGTCTCTCCTATGCCCATCTTACTGTGAGTCTTCAGGGGCTTTACCCCTGCCTCCCATATTCCACCAAAATGTGGTGTAGCGAAAGGTATAAAGTGCCAGGTTGTTTCATCCTGTTGTAATAACCTTACAATTTCTGGTTCTAGAGTTGTAATGTTCTTGCTCTGTTGTTTGAATACTCGTTTCGCACCAACAAAGTTAGTCCCATTGTCCGAATAGATGTCTGTACACAAACCGCTGCGTGATGAGAATCTGCGGTACTTCTTCCACATGTATGGCCTTGGTGGCCATGCACACAAATACCGCAATGTATCCTTTGCACGTGGTTTGACCTCTTCCTATCTTGTTCTTTAGTTGAATCGATTCGGCATAATCAATACCCACCTTGCTGAACGGCCGTGATGAGTCACTCTGCAGGTCGGTGCCCATTAGCTGGTTGAGCTTAGTTTGTTTAAATCTGAAATATATAACACATTTCTGTATACTGTGCCATGCCATATTTCTGCTATTAATGATCCAGAATTTATTGCGAACGGTTGTCAATGTTATTTGTATGCCTCCATGAAGTGTTATTGTCTTATGCGCGTCTTCAATTATTCGTTTGCTGATTAAGCTTTCCTTCGGTAGGATTATGGGCAGCTTTTGACTCATGGTAGTTATTTTTGCAAATGTCCATGTAACCGTAATATCCCATACCGATGTTGTTCAATCCTAATTATCTGGGCTTCTGCGCTTCAGTTCTGGTATTGTCACTTCCTTCGACCGTTGCCGTTATTTATGAACATGACGGTTTATGAAACTTTGGCAGTACACAAATATACGCTTCAACTTATGAATGCTTGAAATTTTATCAATTAATTCATGTAGTGTGTTGGGTTTGTCTCCAACCGTTATTGGGAGGCAAATGATATCTTTCGCGCTGTCCTTGTCGTTGTCGGATTGTACCTATGGACCCTTGCACAAGGGTGTTGATGGCCATGTGTCTGAATTTTCATGCAAAAAGGTTAGTCCCGTCCACCACATTGAGTCTTGTGGCGTAAAGGTAGAAGCTGCTGATCCTCTTGTTACTAAATCAGCTGGGTTTTTATCTGTTGATACGTAACTCCATTGTAGCTGAGGTAAATTATCCGTAATCTGAAATACTCGATTGGCTACAAAGGTTTCTAACTTTGAAACATCAGCTCTTTTCCAGCCCAAAACTATGGTGGAGTCCGTCCAAGCGAACATCTCTACATCTTGGTAGTTCATGGTGTTCTTGACATACACTAGAAGCCTGGATAACAGATGCACTGCATTTAGCTCCAGCTTTTGAACTGTCAGTTTTCTTTTTATTGAGCCAACTCTGGTTTTTGCTACCAAAAAGCTTTTGTAATTTGTTTGAATGCATTCGTGGATCTTAAATAAACCACTGCTGCTTAGGCTTGTTGCGAAGCATCAAATCCGTGTATCTCCATTTTTGCGCTGACGTTGTTTTAACCCATCTTGGTACTTTTATTCTGCTTAATTCCCCTAATTTGGTTTTATATTTTTTCCATTTTTGTTCTATAGCTTCTAGCAGCTTATCATCCCCTATATGTCAGCTCCCCAAGTCTCTTGCATTAGCAGTTTTGCTGATATCGTAATTGGTGATAGCCAGCCAACCGGATAAAATAATTTTGTAGAGTTGGACAATAATAGACGTTTTGTTGGTTCCTCCTTTCAAAGATTCAGCCTGGTCATGTCAAATTCCTGTATTTTGCCACAGTAGAGCCTGAAATAAGCCTGAGATTTAAACTACAAATCTCATTGCCAGCCGCCAATATATCGGAGTTACTGTAATTAAACATCACAAACAAGTTTAGGTTAGTTTTAGCGAGAACATACGAACGACTCTTACCTTCCTTCTTGGCAAACATCACTTTATAGTTTGGAACCCTGAGTCCCATAACCCGGTCTCCATTGACCCAAGGCTCCTGGATCAGGACAATGTGAACTCCATCAGCTTCAATTTTGAGCAGCAGAGAAGCTGAGGCTGCATTATAGTGGGGTAAATTGATCTAAAACAACCTCAGCATCAATCGGGGAAGGTTAGTTTGCCCGCTTTTCAAAATCCCGCCTTCAAAATCTCGAAATCAAAATCCCAATTTTGAAAATCTCGCTTTTTAAAATGCCGCTTTTTAAAATTCAGCTTTTCAAAATCTTGGTTTTGAAAGACGTATTTTGTTAATTCGTACCACCCTCTCTGGTGAAGGAGAATTTTAATTTAAAGTAAAATCAAAATCAAAACCGGGATTTTCTCAAAAGCGGGATTATGACAAATGGGATTTTTAAAAGCGGGATTTTTTTCTTGAGCGGGATTTTGATAAAGCGGGATTTTGAAATGCGGGGTATCGGTACGACACTTTCGAGCTGATGTCTATCTGTCTCTATAGGTCAACGCACCCTCAGCAGTTGTTGTAATAGTGGGACCAGCAATGTTTCTGCTTATGTCCTACTTTATATCTTGGCTTTCAGGAAGAGGCTTAGAAGCCGATATCCCTCCAGCCCTAGTTTCCGGGTTTTTAAGGGTCCTGGCCTTAATGTTTTTGTGTAGATCTTTCATACGAATCCCACGAGTAGCAGAGAAAAAATATCCATATGTGTGGAAAACCGCGATGCACAGATAAGGCTACATAATCTGTTCGATTGACACTTTAACCCAGTCCAGTTGTTAAGCGCCTTGTTTTAGCCTAACCCATCCAGTCAAAGACAAAGATGAGCTAGTTGCTTGGTGGCCACAGCAGAGAGGTAACACGAACACCTATGGAAGTTGCAAGATACGGAGCTGATAACATGTATCAACTTGATTCTCCGAGGCAGCTTCAAACCTAGACCACCAGGTATTAACCTTACGCCAATAAAAAAACTAAAAATAAAATTACCTGAATTTATTAAAAACAATTCTCAAATTTTGGACGGTTTAAAATAAAAATAAAAATAAAATTGGCTAAAGTACCATACTACCCCGCTTCTACATTATCCATGGTGTCAAATCAGTATGAAATAAATTATTCTACTCTACTACGACGTACGAGTATTTGTGCAATCATTTATTTATTTAACTGCCTATGGTATATAACTCTTGCTATTCATAAAAGGGAGGTATCATAGGTATCATAGGTATCATAAAACAAATGTGTAATTGACGTGCCAGTGTGTAATATTTAAATATGAAATATGAATATTTATTTTATGTCGTGTTTTACACAGCGACATATCACTAATATCACTAATACTAATATATACCAATGTACCAAGCGCGACTTGTATAGCTATTCGTGTTGGTTTTGATAACAGTGCTTAAACAGATAAGCAACACATCGAAAAGAAATAAGATTCTTCAACAATACAATAATAAATGATAATTTAATAGCATATTTCCTCTACTCTCACTTATCTCATCGTTTTAAACAAAATCAAAGAAATAAAAGTAAAAATTTACTCATAAAGTAAAAATACACAAGAAATACGCACACAGTAGAAATAGAATTGAAATTGATAAAATATTGACCTAACTTTGTTTCTTATCACATAATCCATCACCACTATCGTGTTTCATAATTTAATTTTAATAACATATATTCACGCTAACATGCACACAACCCAATGTAAAATAATACCTGCCTAATGGTACTTGAGCAGTACCGTTATTTATTTTTTAAACACGTTTTCCCTGTTCCATATTCAAAGAACACTTTTGCACAAATTAAACACAAATTAGTCAACCAAATAAACATAAAAACTAATTTCACACTAAACTGACTTATTTTTATTACCACTACTTAGCACCTCACTAAAAAAAACACCGTACATTTCATCGCATCGGTCTTCAATGACACTTAAGGCCGGTATACATTCAAAACAAGAGATGAGAACGAATCTTCCCTTCTTAACAAATTATGTAAAAAAAATGGTTAAAACAATGAAACCCGTCTCTAATTAGTCTAATTAACAATAGTCAAAATAACGTGCGATCACCAAAAATAAAATATAAAATTCTAACAGTTTTACTACAAAATTTCCATTTATCCTTGATAATTTTCAATATAAACTGCGAAAATTTTACCCCATTATTCCCAGCAAACGCACGATATTTCAGCTATCGTTAACCAAAAACACACGGTGTTCACCACTTTAACAATTTTCTCTTACATAACTTATGAAAAATAAAAGCTCATTCTTGTTGCTTGTTCTCAATGTGCATGGAATGAATACCACGCACTAAACAACAAACAGTTTTCTTGTTCTAATCAAATTAAATTCAACTTTAAACACTTTTGATAATTGACCAAAAATTGTTGACATATTTGTAACGGTGGCAAGGGTATGTCGTTCTACATTTAGGGTGGCAGGATATACTCTTTTATCCGTTCTTAGCATCGACAATTATTACAAAAAGTTTCAGTTTTAAACAATTTCAGCATTCGTACCATTAAGAATAATAGAACAAAAAATATTTCAAATTGGGAAAAATATTTCAAATTCGCTGGCTCTTATTTTAACGCAGTAAAAACAAAAGAATGATTATTTGTCGATGGTTTTGTTTGTGATTACATTTTTCGTTTAGGTTTGGACACAAAAAAATCTAAACTCTTTAAAACCATAAACTTTGCAGTTTAGGAAACCTTTAAATACTTAATGTAATAGTGCAGTGTAACAAAGGCCAAGGTAATACCTCGATTTCGGACTTCAATACTATTTCAGAAATGATGATAAAAGGGACCTAAATTCCGATAAAAGGAAATAAAACAAATTACACTACCAACAACTCGAAAAATTACAAGCCACGGGAAAAGCCCAATCGTTCACTCCATTCCATAATCGGGTGTTCCTAAAAAAAACCAAATAATTTTTGAACTTATTAGTGTGAGCAAATTTCAGCACAAGGTTGGTGCGGACGGCCTAGATAAACCAGGCATAAGCTCAAACGGAGTTTTGTTTAATTTTCCACTAAATATTTAGTCTTCGTTCGAAAGCCTATTTAGTGAGAAGATAACTTTTTAAGGGAAATGATGTACAGCACAGTTGTCATTAGCGAAAGCTAATAATTTGTTCGAGTTTTAGTTGAGATAGCTGTGCCACATTTTCTGAATCTGACTGTCTTCTGTGATGTTGATCGAAAAACTGGTTAAAAAGAGAGTCGGTGAATTTTTCCTATGCCGAACCTAACATTACCTCCAAATTGATAACTTGCACTTAGAGGCCAATTTTGAAGAGACGCACCCGAACGTAGTTTGGTGTGCCGACAGTGTCGATTCCAGATCTATGAGCAATATCGCTCCTACAATACCAAATGTCTCGCTAATTTTAAACCACCTTTAAAAATTGCTGCACATTTTTTAGTTCCTCTCATTTTGACAGATTTACCAAATGATTGTTGCATCAGGAGAGTCTTGCTGCTCTGTTTTTGATCGATTAACCATTTAAAGTTCAAAATAATTTCCGACAATAGGCGTAATTTTATTGGCGCTAATAATCAGTAACACTACTAGTTCACAAATTTGTTGACTGCTGATCCACTTGTCTTAGAAGAAATTATAGCAGAGCATTTTTTTGTGGGAGGCCCCGTCACATCGATACCGAAAACACCATGTGTTTTATGCCGAACTAACTAACATACTATTGAAAATGGGAGCCGGCTAGCAACCCTAGGCTTCTTTGAGCAAATTGATCGGATAGGTAATAGCCTGTTAAGCCACCAATTTTAACAATACATACTTAACTACTGTTTATAAAACTCGATTGATTTTGAATTGAAAAGTGCTTCTACTTGCGCTTTAGAGTTACCTTACTAAAATCGGTACTTACTAAAACCTGAGCTGTTTTGAACAAAAACTACATAATTCTATTTGCCATGGGAGGACATCAACAAATATTGCTGATATTATGTTTGAAACGATTTACATCCCGAAGAGGCCAATTATTTTCTTGGGGTCATTGATTAACAATGCAATATGAGCTTCTTACATCGAATAATGCAGGAATGAGCAGGTTGCTTCTAATTTACGCACAACAATAATATGAAGTTAGTAATGCTGTTATTGTTCACGTTCAGTAGCGTTAAATAATTTCATAAGCCTATATTAATACTACCAGTACCATAGTAGAAAGCCCTATTTGCTTAGCATTCTGCAAGGCTCCTTTATAAATCTAATTTTGTGACTATCAGATATACGATCATAACGCCCCAATATTCCGTCAGGAATTTCAGCAACAGAAAGTGAGATTTAAATTCGTCTAACAATATTAATTATTCCTCATAATTTTCAATGCTGAAATTCAAGTTTTCAATAACCGTCACAGTTCGCAGATCCGATTTCTCCAAACCGTAGTTACTGGATTGTAAGTGCGTTTTGGAAAAATCTGAATGTTGAAATTATCATTAACTAAAATACTAAATATGATTTAATTGCTCTGACTTCAAAGGTTTTTGGATAAACCAAATACATTTTTGCACTCCACTATGTTCGCCTTCTTATTTGATCCCTACAGTTTTTCAGTTTGATATGACCCTCTTGGGTCATAATACTTCGACGTTATTAATTGATAAAACTTGTATAGCTAACTATATTTGCTCATGATCGGTGATTGCGATAAACATATCTATACCCTCTATTGAAGTGCAAAATTCATGTGCCGTTTCATGTCAGTCTAAAGGCGTCATTGACACAATTTCCACTACCAGAACTGAATTGAATTTATTGCAGAGCATCGAGCAGTTATTTTACCGTTCCGGTTTTGGATACACTTTCAAAATATTTTTTGTTCCAGTTTTTTAAAAAATTTTCGTTCCGGTTTAGTTCCGATTTAGTTCCATTCTTTGGTTTTATTATATAGCGTCGTCGCAGGAAATGGCCAAATGTTTACCTCATAATAGCTTATTGAAACTAAGGTCGATTTTATTTCTAACACTTTTCATCTGGATGCCTGGTTACAAACATAGAGGAGGTTTAATGAATTCATGTCAATAGAAAACAAAAAATATCAAGACACCATTTCCAATTGTTTTCCGGTTATGAATTTTTTTATTAAATCAATTACAAATCGGATTAAAACCTGGAAAATATTTCAGTTTATTATTCCAAATCAATTCCTGTTTAAATCTCTGATTGAATGAAATCATGGGTTGGTGGTTACATGAAATTTCTTTCTTTTATCTGTATTGACAGTTTAAATGTCATTTTGCTCTTCATTTATATTTAACAAATTCAACCAATTTTTGTTTTAAAATAATTTCTGCCACTTACTGCAAAAATTGTTATAAACTTTTGTTTTTTGCATTTCGAAATCTGTCAATTAAATTAGAAGATAAAACCAGACGACTTTCAAACTACCTTTATACTATATGTTGATTTTCGGTCATCTACAGTTAGCTACTGAATAAAACCCGCTTTTTCATTCCTGCAATTCCCAAGCCACAGTTAAATGACGTAAGATTTGCAAATCTTGCAAAACAAGTTTGATACACCTGATAAAATCATATTTTAATGTAATGTTGGAAAGTGGATATATTGATTGTATGGTCGTGGTCGGTTTATTTTAAATTGAAAGTCAACAACAACTTTTGAATTTATATATTTTCAGTTTTTTTTTGCAAATACATCATTTAAATACCCACTTTGCATCTGTCGAATTACAAAACGACATTTAATTGTTGAACTTTAATTATATAGTAACGCGTTTTGATTGATCCAGTTAACTTTAGCATTTCCTTATCATTTTCATCAAACTGATGGGAAATGTGCCTTTACATCATGATGTAGGTATTTATTTATATAAGATAAATACTTTTTTGTTTTTTTGATTGATAATCTCAAAATATATTGTAAGCGGTTAAACAAGTTTATAATGTTACCTGTGTTATGAATAAATTTACAAGAATTTAAAACAAAAATACAAATTTTTTGAAAATGTTAAATTAAAAATATTTGCGATTTATATACGAATTCCATAATCATTAAAAAGTTTGTTTGTACATGAAACCCTGTTTTGACGCATTGTTTAAGTGAACTTTTAGGTGTGTGGTCACCGATTTAAATTTTTACAACTTTTGTGAGTTTGTTTTAATTTAGTAAAGCCTGTACGGCATTCATTCATCATCATAATGTTTGTGTTAAAGCCACGGTGCGTCATCTTATATTTTATAGCACACCATTTAATACAATAATTACTATATCAAAAACAAATATAATCAATTTTTAATCTTATCAATAAAATAAAATATAGCAACAACATTTTAACAAGAAAATCAATAATTTATATCCACTCAAAAAAAACATAAAACTACAAAAAAAAAAAAATTATCAATTTGTGAATGTTGAGAGATAATTTATTAAACAAATTCACGTTTATGTCGTCTTGGACTTTGATGGTAGCATATAAGTAGTAAGTAGTAAACGAAACCGAAATAAAGTTGTTATCCGTGACGATTTCTAAAATATGGCCTACATTGCTAAAGTGGAAATCGCTTGAATTCGTAAATATTAGGTTAAATCGATAAATAGAGGTTGGCCGATATAATTTTTAATATTTTGATATACAAATT
Source organism: Tipula helvola (assembly GCA_963556165.1). NCBI lineage: Eukaryota > Metazoa > Arthropoda > Insecta > Diptera > Tipulidae > Tipula > Tipula helvola. The sequence continues at coordinate 298,244,108 of OY744481.1, read as the reverse complement.
AAAATGACAAGACATTGTATGAAAAGGATAACGTTTCAGTTGTATCGATTTCAATTTAAATTAAAATTTGACCACTTTATGTAAAAATATAGTTTGTTTATCGAACCATATACCATTTGTGTTACAGAATTTTATTTTATTCGAACTTTTAAATTCATTAGTAATACTATATATACTTCAAATAGCACAGTTACTATCTATACGGGTGGAAATATTGGTAACTGATTTGGAGTAAAGAGAAATGGTACGCTAGTTATTTTTAATGTTGAAGGTTAGTCTTGAACTAAACTATTTTTTCTGTGGATAGTTACAATCTAGTGTTGATTAAGTAGGCTTAGGATTTTTAGGTTCTAAAAAATCAAAAATATGTCCCTAAAATATGTAACCAAAATTGCAAAATATGTAATTAAAATAACAAATATGTGGTCAAATTTTGAAAAGAATACAAATAGACTTTACCTGAAGAGGATTTCAATTCACTCATTAACAAAAATGTATCAAGTTTTTGGCTATAAAGTTGGATAAACTAACTCTCCTGGCTTTTACAAAGTGCTGGAGAAGTAGTCCACAAATGGTTCCACATCCATACACTTAAAAATTTGGGCTAGTAAGCGAAACTCACTTCAAAAGAACACCATGATGGTTAAGACTAAAAGATGCCCGCTAAGAAAAGCTAAATTACGCTCATATTTTTTGCTCAATCAAATTGTAATTCAAACTCAATTTTTAATTTAAGTTGCCATCAAGACTATAATATTCAATTACAGCTTAGAATTCATATTATTTTATACATCGTGCTGGTAACAAATAATTTTGTTGTTTTATGTTTGTACTAATTGTAATTAAACTTTAGTTTGGAATATGAAACTTACACTTCTCGAATCATTTTAAAAAGAAAGCTGAAATAGAACTGTAAATTTTGTATTTTAAATTTCACTCAAAATTATAACTCAATTCCGCAGTCAATTTTGTTTCAATCAAGTTTGGAACTTAAGCTATTTGTATTTAAAATATCACAAAATGTCTATATAATTGCAACCAACATTTTTAAATTCAAACTCAACCTTTCTCAGAATTTTGACCTCAATAAACATAAAATTGTGCTCAAATATATTTAATAATTGTAAGCTAATGTTTAAGTTTTCTCTTGCCAGTCCAATTCGAAATTCAAACTCAAATTTTAAACTAAAAATTAAAATACAGTTATGATTTTGCTCAAGGCCAAATTACTATTCAAATTCAATATTTCTGTATGGATTTTCTTCAATTACTGCTTTAAATTCAAATACTTTAATACTTACTCAGATTCCTGCTCTAAATTCTAATACACATTTAACAAATCGGTTGACCCAAACTAGAGTTTTAAATTCTACTCTAACGCAAGATTTCTAATAACACTCAAATTTTTCTTAAATGCATTTCCAACTAAAGCTGAAGTTGTACTCCAAATATTTAGATAAATCTAGGTTGAAATTTTCACTTTATTTGTAAAGAAAATATCACAAAATTTCTAGCTTAATTTCAAGCAAAACCCAAAATGTTGTGTTAATTAAATTTGGAATTCAAACTCAGTTATGAAATATTTTTTAATTAAATTGCATCTACATTTTTTTTAAAACCAAACGTCGCAGTGGTTAATGCTGTGGCGGTTGGATCGGGGGGTACCCGGGTTCGAATCTCTATAGGGGCGGGGATGCAAAAAGGATTTTTCATCATCTGATTACGATCGGTGATCTATGACCCCCCTGTTGAGAGTGCGGAATCCATGGGCCGCCGACCCACCTTTCATGTCAGTACTATAGGCTGGCATGAAGCAATGCAGTCAGTGTGCAGGTGGTCACTACACAAAAGCGGATCTATAGCCGTACGTCCTCGATTTGGCTAAATACCTGCGTAAGGTAGGAGTGCCTTGAGTCCCAATAAAGATTGTAAAAATAGAAAACAAAAATCCAAATTTTTGCTCAAACTCTCAATTGGATTGAAATTGAATTTTTAGTTCAAACTTTGTTCAAATCTTGTCTTACCTCGGTCTAAATAAAAATATTGCTCGAATAATTTTAACTAAATTTTTAAAATTCACTCAAACTATTAGTCGGCTTCCAAACTTAAGTTTTAAGCTATACGCTTATGTATTTGCTTAAACTAAATTGTAATTTGAACTCTATTTCTAATGTAAGTTCCTACCTAAGATTTTATACAAGTACCCTTCTATACTAATATACTATTATAAAATAAAAAGCATTCAGATTTTTGCTCGATTCCTGATTTTCTAGTTGAACTAAAAGATTATCTGAAATCGTGTTTAGAATTTAAACTCAGTAACATAAAGTGCATTAAATATTTTGCTAAAAATTATTTTGAAATGCAATTACATATAAAGAAGACAATTTCTCCTGAAAATTTCACTCAAATTCATTACAATCAATTTTAGAATTCAAGATGATTTTCTCTCTTTAAAATTTCGTTCTCTTAATCAATTTCCTGTCGAATGCAGTTGACCCATTTAGACTAGATTTATGTTCAAAATTCCATTTATCATTTTGTTCTACTTCGAAAACAGCTTGGAACTAAATTTCTGAATAAAAATCTTAATTTTTTATTAATCTATTTTGATTTTAAGCTAAGTTATTAGTCTGAATACCACTCACATATTACCTAATATAAATACCTAAATATTTGTTAAAACTTTAAATTTCACTCAAGTTTTTATTTCGATTTACACCACAATTCCCATAGTCATATCACGTCATTTTCATGACTGTAGCCACGTCACATTAATTTTTCTTATTCTCTAAGTCGTTTGTTATATCTAAAGTCACTTTATACGACAGATGTCACTTGAATTTTGTAAGTGACAGGCGACTACAACAAAATGGAAGGCCGAAATTTTAGTCCTAATATTTTTTTTTAATTTTTTTAATTGTTTAATTTTGTTCACTTGTTTAATTAAATTAATACTTTTTTATTCTAAAACGAATTTATTTGTAATTTGGCTGATATCTTTATAGTTATAGTCGTGCCACTTGAACAAACTTCAAGAATAGCAATTTTCATGCGACGTGACGTGACTTACGTCACGTCGCCTGAAATGACACGACTATGGGAATTTGGTAGCATATTTAACTGGTTAAAAAACCGCAACCAGTAACCGCGTATTGTGATTCAATAAATTGCCAACCATCGCGGGACAACTTTAAAAATCCATAGGTATTTGACATTTGATCATGCCAACATGTCAAATGTCGAGTTCCACCTTGTAACACAGTCCAACTTCGGTTGTTTATGGTTCATTGCTTTGATAAGCACTAGTATATTTGACGTAAGCAACTTTTTACACACGAACCGTAGTTTCGACACAACGTTTGTTGCAAACTGTAAGCTATGTGCGGCGCATCACACCGAGGTTATCAATATTGATGATGAATCGTTAAAATTAATTTGAGGATGTTCATCATTGGAGGATTGTTGAATGTGAATGGCAGTTTCGTCCTCTTCGTTTTCTTGAATACTGTTACATTACCCGTCTCATTTTCTTCATCTTCTTTAAATCGTTAATATTTAAATTTAATATTTCCATTTCATTATACACCAATTTCGTGGTTTTGATCATATTTGATCCATTGTCAGTGGTGGTGACAGAGTAAAACTTCTGTCAAACATATTGTAAAATTTTGCCTTTTAAAATATCTTCGATAACCGTTGACTTTATTTGAGATAAATTATCACCTGTAGTTTTCGGATCGGAATGATTTTTTTTTAATTGGTTCGGAAAGTTTTTGTTCCTTTAGAATTTTAAACTCCTTTTCGTGTCTAATTTTTTGATCCAATTCAATTTGGTTTCAAAATATGTATTTTGTATTTTACGACGAGGAGAAAGCTCTAGCTTGTAGCTCGGTACTATTGTTGCCTTTTCCAAAGAGATTAAATATCTAGGGGTTATCCTAGATCATAAACTGAACTGGGAACAACATTTGCAAAAATTCAAAATAGAGCCACAAAGGCTTTTTGGGCCTGTCAGAGACTCTATGGACGTACTTGGGGACTACAACCAAAAATGATCTACTGGTCATTTCTAACAATCATTAGGCCTATGATCACTTACGCATCGCTAGTGTGGTGGCCTAAAACTGAACAAAGGACAGCGCAAACTTTATTGAATAAGGTTCAGCGTATGGCCTGCATTGGGGTTACGGGCTCAATGAAAACATGTCCGACCGCAGCAATGGAGACACTCCTAGGACTAACTCCATTGCATCTGCATGTAAAAAAGGATGCTGCTACTATGGCCCTTAAGATGCAGGCGGAGGGTAACATCAAACCAGGCAATATGGTGGGCCATCTGGAAATCCTTAAGGAGTTTCAGACAGACCGCACTATAGGAATGCCTTCCGACTGTATGCCAGCCAAACTGGATTTCCACAAACCTTTTTGTGTTAGATTACCTGACCGGGAGGAGTGGAGTACAGGGGGACCATCCTTTGAGCGAGGGCCATTGGTGTGGTTTACAGATGGATCAAAAACGGAAGATGGGGCGGGGGTAGGAATACACGGGAGTGGAATATCACTCTCGAAGTCCTTGGGTACCAATGCAACCCTCTTTCAAGCAGAAGTGCATGCTATAGAACTTTGTGCTAGGATAGGCATATCAAAAGGCCTAAACGACGCAAAGGTTTATATCGTATCAGACAGCCAATCGGCCTTAAAGGCTCTTAGGTCTTTTATCATTGAGTCAAGGCTGGTATGGGCTTGTCTGAAGGTTATTAAGTCGCTGGCAAGCTCAAATAAGGTAACACTTGTTTGGGTGCCAGGTCACACTGGAATTGTGGGAAACGAGGCAGCTGATGGCCTCGCCCGCGAGGGATCTGCCTCTCCATTAATTGGACCAGAGCCCTTCTGCGGCGACCCTAAGGGGCACCTTAGGGCAGCGGTTAAACGCTGGGAGGATGTGCAAGAGTCCTCTTACTGGCGCAGAATTCCAGGTTTGCGACAGGCGAAGGAATTTATTTCACCTTCGTCGGCCAGGCCCTAGGAATGTCTTGTACTTAGTAAACCTGAGTTGAGGCTGCTTACCGGCTTCCTCACAGGTCAAATCCCCTTAAGGTATCACCTTAAGAAAATGGGCCTAAGTTCGACGGATAGATGTCGCTTCTGCGACATGGAAGCGGAATCAGCGGAACATGTTCTGTGCCATTGCCCAGCCATTTTCTGCAAAAGGTTACAACATCTAGGAGGGAGAGTAATGATCCCGGATAGTATGCATCATATACCGGCCGGCAGTATTGTCAGGTTCATTAAGAGCCTGAATATTGACTGGACGGCTCATTAAGTAGGGTCCATGCACAAAAGATCTTTTAGGTCGCAGTGCGGGGTGGCTTGAACGCCCACATGGCCCTCAACTAATAATAATAATAATGTATTTTGTAAATTTCGCTTGGAATAAGGACGTTGTTCCTTATTATACCAAATAATAGATACGAATATCAGAGATTGGCTCATATAATATAGAACAACGCCTTTGTTCCAAGCGAAATTCGGCGATTTGTCAATTTTCTAAATTTTTTTGTAAGAGCCCTACGGCTCATATCAAAATATCAGAATGGCGCTAAGTTTTTTGATTTGTTGAAAAAAAGAAAATTGGAAATGAATGTTAGAAATTATTTGAGGCTTATTTCATTCGAATAACTTTATTTTTATTAAATACACTGTTAAAAGGTGCACACGCGCATAAATATTTGTCCAAAAATTTAATTTTTCTAAAATCTCAATTTTGTCCAAAACTCTCACAGTAGACTTGCATAAATTTGTGCCCATAAAAAAAGTGTCCAAAAATTTCACGCCACTCAATATTTAAAAAAAATTCATGTTTGAATTCTGTTAAAATTTTACCTAATTATTCTAGGTATGTACTTAAAATTTCATTCACAATCATTACTTCCAATTCAGAATTGAATCTAATTTGGTTACTTTTAAATTTCCCTCTAATTTTTGGTCAAATTCCTCGTGTTTTAACTGTAATTCGGAATCAATTTCTAATCTTCCGTTTTGGTCAAGTAATGCAGTTAGTAATTCACACTTAATAATCAACTTTACATTCAATATTTCCCTCAAACATGGAAGGAACTTTATATATGTATTTTAAATAATTTGGATGGTCATGTCAATCTTCCTATCTTCCTATGTCCCTATATCATAAACGCACCATAAATACTGGCATAAATAGGGTAGAATTGCTTTTGCTACGTTTTTATAGTTACTTCCGTTTAACGCATGGATTCATTTAAATTCCGATTTAATCAGATAAATTTCATTTTTGATAAACACACATACGTTAACGAATAAAAATTACAATCATAAAATCTGCTAATTTATTTATCTAACTTAGTGGAGTTTAGACAAAAGCAAAAATTTTTAACTTCTAAAAAAATATTTGTTGGCCTAAATTTAAAATTTGGCTTATAAAATATCTTGAAGAAAAATTTAAAATATTTGGAATAAACCATAATATATGTGGTAACACCATTGATCATAATAATGCTCAATTGTAAAACGTAAAATAAGTGGAAATATTGGGTGGGCTGATTCGCTTTTATTTATGATAATTTATGAATTAGCGTTTTAACGAGAACCCCTTCTGGGCCTCGAAGTGAGACTACTCAATTTTTTGGTCTATGCCTGGATGTACTTCCACCACCTGCTAAGTAAGCCATTTTAATGGGGGAAACATTGTCATCCTTGAGGAGCACTAGGTCACCTACTTTCAAGTTTGGTTATTCAGATGACCATTTTCTTCTATGTTGAAGTTGATTTAAGTATTCGGAGTGCCATCGTGGCCGTTGAAAGTTCTTCGAAAGTCAAGGTTACTACTCCAAAAACATTTACTAAATTTTTCTTCACTGCCTTTACTGCCGCTTCCCAAAGTCCTCCAAAATGGGGTGAGGCTGGAGGTATGAAATGCCATGTTGTTCCATCGTTTGCCAATAGTTGGGAAATTTCTTTAGACGATTTACAAAGTAGTGCAACCAATTTTCAATCAAGTTGTGTTTTAGCGCCGACAAAATTAGATCCGTTGTCGCTGTACAGCGAATCCTCTATACGTGCAGTGAATTTTTTATAGGTTGCGATGAACGCTTCATTGGTTAGATCACTGGCTGGTTCTATGTGTATCACTTTAGTTGTCATACCAGCAAATATTGCTAAATATCCCTTATGTGCTTTGTGGCCTCTTCCCTTTGTTGTACGAATCAGAAGTGGTTCCGTATAATCAACTTCGGTTCTCAAAAATGGTCTTCCGGGCGTGATACGTACTGCTAGTTAATTTCCCATAAGCTGCGTTCTAGATTTAGAATTGAACTGATGACATTTCACATTTTGATATAAAATGTCGTGTTAGATTTTGACCATGTATGATCCAGTATCTGGTGCGGAGAGGAGCCAAAGTTAATTGTGTTCCTCCATGCATCGTTTGTTCACGTGCGCTTCTTAAATCAGTAGCTTGGCGATTCGATGGTCCCTTGGTATGATAACTGGATTTTTCTCATCGTAGGTCCAGGTTGTTTTATTTTGAACTCGACCACCGACTCGTAAAACCTCTCATGTAGGAATTGAGATAAAGATTTGATCTTACTTTTGTTTGCTATTCCTTTCTGATTAACAAGATCTCGAATTTCCAATTTTGATCAGAATTTGCGTGTCAAGTTTTATTTCTTCTGCCGCGGGAGCTTCATGGTTGGTTACAATCTTTCGGCATTTGTTGATAAATCTCTTGACATACACCGTAACCTTTCTTTTGGTATTAAAATTTAAGTACTTCAAAAATAATTGATCAAAAGGGTCCTGTATTGTTACTGTTATGGCTCCCAATATTGGTTGTTTCAATTACAATTAATCTGGTGTGTCTTCCACTATTATTGGCGCTAGCTGGATTCTCAAAGATTCTCTGAGGGCCGTTCCACCATAAATTGTGATTGATGCACAATCTGCGGGATTTTCGGATGATTTGTCGTAAAACCACTAAAATGGAGTAGTTGTCTTCTGGATACCCGAGATTCGATTTGCGACAAATGTTTTAAATTTATGGGGCTTGTTTTTCACTCACCCCAGTACAACCATTGAATCCGTCCAAAAATATTTCGGTGTTTCATAAAATTTCATATTTTGTTGCACCTTGTTCATTAAGTTCGCAAGTAAACTTGCTCCGCATAACTCTAGCTTTGGCAATGCTAACTTGGTTGATATTGGAGCTACTCATGTTTTTGCTGTTAACAACGTTGCCTTGTTTGAATGTCTGTCGTAGAAGTATATCACTGCTTCGGAAGCATCACAGGATCCATGTATTTCTCCTGGGAGCGTTGAGTTGAAATTTTTGGAATTTTTATCTCCTCTAGTTTTGGAAGGGATTTTTAATATTGTTGACATTTATTTTCTATATCTTCTGCGGCAGGTTTTGATCCCAGGTTAGACCGGAGGTCCAAAGTGTTTGCATTACGATTTTGGCTTATATCATAGGGTTGAAGATAGCCACCCTAATAGATCAAATAATTTGGATGACCCAGGCAGCATTTCGCTTTGGTCATTTTTCCAATTTGGTCATTTTTGGTTGGGGTTCACCTTAAACTCAAATGTATCAGTACCTGGATTCCAAATCAATCCTAATGTCTTCACTGCTTCCCCGTTAAATATAATGGGCTCGAATGCTCTCGAGTCTGGATCGACACCTTCTATGAGTTGAGGATGATCAGAAGTTCATTTTCTTAGGTTAAATCCTCCGGTTTGTAGCAAGCTGATCATTTGGTTTTGTGCCTCTTGAGAGCATCCTCCAGGTTGTTACTTCTAGATAATAAATCATCTACGTAAAAATCGCTCCTAATTATTTTTGCTGCAATTGGGAAGTTTTTCTCCTCATCGGCCGCCAGCTGTTGCAGGTTGTAGCGTCTTGATGGCCAGATAAGGGGCAGATGCCATCTCAAACGTTACTGTTGTTAGCTGATACCACTTTATCGTTTGGTCGGGGGATGTTCTCTACAATATTTTTTGGTACTTTTGATCATTTGGATGTACTTTTATTTGTCGGTGCATTTGTTCTATGGTCTGCTGTATATGCTATCTTGTATTTTCTCTATCGTAGTAGAATTGACATCAGATCCTCTTGTAATTTGGGACCCACGAAGAATGAAAGGAAGGAATGTAATATCCGTTGTTGTTGTGTTCCTATAACTCTCAATCAAATGCCACTGATTGTAGTATCCTTTTTTGTACTTCCGATAATCTTTAGAGAATTCATTGGTCAGTTACAATCGCAGTTCTAGTTGAATCTCCAAGCTCTCTGCTTGAAGAATTTTATGAAATAAATATAAAGGTCGAATGAAAAACCTTACCAAATTAATTTGCTTATGATCGGGCCTAATGTTATAGTTGCTTTAATTCGAAAAGAGCCACAATTTGGCTTCTGGGCATTTACATATTTACAAAACCTCCTAAAATTCTCTCTTCTCGACAGAAAATTGTCACAGGTTTTGATATTTACTATGCATCACCTAATTCACAACTTTAATAAGAATAATAAAATCGTACCTATAATTGAATAAAGGAAACAGGGTGGTTTTAGAAAAGTTGAAAATCGGTAAAAATGTACCCAAATGATTTAAGAATGGTTTAAAATATCTTAAATCAAACTATGTATAGTTCTTTAAAAGTTGTTAAACGGGTAATATTCAACTAAATGGTTGAAAATGGTTTAAAAATAACTTAAAATAAACCGAGGTTTTTTAAATGGTTGTAAACGGTTAAATTTCAACTAAAAATTAATGATTAATTAAAGTTGATAAACGGTAATAATTTTTCCAAACAGTTAAAAAATGATTTGAAAATTACATAAAATCTAAGCCTAGCCTAAATAAAAACAACAAATCGTTAGACAAAGGATAAAAATTGTATTTAAAACCAACTAAATATTTATAAAGTTGATAAATTGTTACAATTTAATGGTTTAAAACTTACTTAAAGTATGTAAACCTTAATAGTGGTTTAGGATATAAAAAGTGATAAACGGTCAACAATTTACCAAATTAATTAAAGAAGTTAAAAATTTACTTAAAATAAATAAAAGTTAATAAATAGTCAGTACCTAACCAAAACGTTAGAATGTAGTTTGAAAATTACTTAAACTAAACCACATTTCCCTTGCACGTAAAAATCGTTAAATTTAAACAGCATTAAATCTGTACCTTGCTATTATTTAAAAAGTAACTAAATTAAATTTTATTAACTTAAAATAACCTACATTTTTTAACCCTTTTCAAAACCAAAAAGTTAAAAATAGAAAGTTAAATTTTAACTGTAGTATCTTTTACTTAGGTAGTTTCAGATATACGTTGAGCCAGCATTCCACATTCAACTCAACAAATAAATTTGCATAATTTATAGAGGAGACATAATGTTTCAATTTTGGTAGTAAAGAATTATTGATAGAAATGTTGAACGGTACAAAACCTGTCGATGACTTCATACGATCATCAATAATATTCAGATCATAAATATCAGCAATGCAACTAAAATCAAATTTCAAAGAATATCTGGAAAATATGTGATCTATGCATGTAGAAGAATCATTAAACATTTTTGTTGGCACATTTAATATAGAACATAGGCCATGAGACGCCATCATAAATATACTAATCTGATAATAATCTGAAGATGGAGGATTACATATGTAATATACAATACTTAAATTCATATCACCACAAAATATGACAGATGTATTTAAAAAATGAAATGTATAAATAACTAAAACCGCAAATCGAACGGAATTAAATTCAAAATTTACCTGTAAAATGTCAGCACTAGTAGCATCGATGTAAGATACATAATTATTCATTATGCCATCACATAGAAAACCAACAACTCCACCGACTCTTTTTGTAGAGTTACATTTACCGTAAATTGTCAATTCCGAAGTTTTATAATTCATAAGTTCATATTGTTCAATCAAAACCTCAGTTAGAAGCATGTTTCCGACAATATGTCAAGTGCAGCACTGTTAGCTAAAAATAAATTGAAATTTCACCTAAGGCTTCTAATATTTTGATGAATTACAACAAGGCTTGATTTAGTCTTCAAGTTGCTGTTAGAGGCGATAGCACTTCTATATTGGCTTTGATTAGTTGGGTTGACGTACCCCTAATACCGGATGACTTCGGCATCCGAGTCGATCCGTATTTTAAATGACATGTAGTCCTGAGTATAATTCTCTTGAGTTTTTTGTGTTTTCTCCAGATATTGGCTAATGTTTAATTCATTGACATCCGCATGCATCCTTGAAACAAAAATCTGCTTATGTGGTTGAACTGTGCGTAATAAATCGCCACACCCACTGCCAATAATAAAGTTATTCTTAGTATTTACCAATTTTAATTTCAAACTAGCTGAAGCAGATTGCTGAGCAGGAGCGCTGCAGCAAAAAGAATTGAGGTTTCAATATTCACCATTTTATATCTATCCTGTAACTTCACCAAATTTGACTTAAGTGCGCTAGCCTTGTGGCGAAAAACCGTAGTAACAATACGTGATGACTTAAGTCAAATTTGGTGGAGTTACAGGAGAGATAGAAAGTGTTGAATATTGAAAATTTAATTTTATCTTAAGTCGACATACGCTACTATGTATGTCTTATTGCCACAGATTTTATGTTTAATTATTGATTCGAATAAATTTTATTTCACATTTTGGAAAACAAATTAAATAATCTGGAACAAAAAATGTAATAAAAATGGATAGTTGAGGTTCACGTTTTGAGGTTATATTTTTTATTCAGTACCATGATACTTGCTTGCTGAGTAAAAAGATACTTTGAATTGCTAAAATGGTCGAGTATTAAATTTTATTATTTTACGCAAGCAATTTTGATGTAAGCAATCCACCATATTTATGACTTGCGATTTCTAAATTGTTAAATTATCGAGTATATGCCCCATTATGTATGTTAGCATTCGTACGCTTTATAACGAAACTAAAATCGTCCTCCCAGTCTTAAAACTGAAAAAACAGACCTCCCAAATGCACTTATTTTATGAGTAGGAAATTGCAGTATTAAACATTAAATTTAGATTGATGTCAAGTGGAAACAATTAGTCAGAGCAACCTACATTTTTTAGTATTTTGAGCTCTGAGCCTGGTAGAAAATCAGACATGAGAAAAATGTGTCACCCTAATATACAAACATCGTTCCTGAGGCATAATATCTTAAAGAATACCTTTAAAAATATCGTGATTAGGCGAAATTCTCTAATTTGCGTCATTATTCAAAATTCGGTATATACATGCGACATAAAACAAAGTAATCTTGATAACAACGCCCCAACAACTATAATTATCTTGTATTTGCTAATTATACTAAATTGTTTTAATTGTTATATTCGCGTTAAATATGCGTGATTCATAATTGAGTTGATTTTCAAAGAAATTTCTCAAAATTTATGCGTATAATGGTGGTGATAAAATTTCTGGTCGGTTCACACATAAAATTTAATGATCTCATCATATCAATAAAAATAAACGAAATTGGACGGTCTCGATAATATTTATTTTCCTCCAATTTTCTCATCATTTTTACATCATTTTTCAATATCGCACATATAGAGGAACCAAGTAAATCATAAAATAATTATTTATGCTAATTATATTACATTGCCTTGTTTTATTTTTATTTTTAGTTAATGTTAAACTTAAATAATTTAAACAACATATGAACATCTGTTTGATGATATTTAATGTACATATGTCCATTATTGGGGAAATTTGTGTGACGAGTAATTAGTTTTGCAAAAAATGGTTAAAGTGTTTCTTTCAATTTTTCCGTTCCATATTTTGAGGGACACATTACAATATTTTATTTTTTTTTTTTTCCCATTAAAACGTAGTTAAAATGGGGTAAGTATTGTAATACTAAGCGTGTTTTGTTAACCAAAAACTAATTCGAATTATTTCGGGTTTATTTCTTCTCAAGAAAATTGCCAATTTGATTTAATTGGCAAAAGCCAATCTTTCCAAATAAAATATAAATTTAACATGTATTATGACATCTGGTGGGGTCTATCGCTAAGTATGAAAACTAAAAAAATGGGATAAGATTTAATCCCTCTCGTGTTGTAAATGTTTCAAGTAAATTCGCTAACTCTTGACACACTGTGATTTAATAACACCGATTTAGGGAATTTTTCGAGTTTAGTCATAGTACGTCAACCTCAATTTTTGCTAATCACGTTTAGGCTCTAAATTCGCCAAATTTGTTTTACTCAATTTTAGTGTGTCGACGAATTAAGCCGTAACGAGTCAGAAATCTAAAAACTCTTAAATAATAGGCATCAATGGCATCTATTGAAGCGGAAAATGGAAATTGGATTTCAACCGTTTCAAAATCAAATTCTTTTCTTCTTTTCTCTTTAGCAAGTTTTCATAATTAGATTTTGTGAAAGTCCGATATTAAACAAAAATGAACATTTTACAGATAATTTTCGTCCAATTTAATAAGATTCGAATTCTATAGAATTCAATCTTCTTTAGAATTTTCAATGGGATTAAAATTCAAAACTCAAATGTATTTTAAATCCCGAAATTTCCGGAAAGGCTAAAAAAGACTAGGTTTAAAATCACAAATTGAAGAATTTGGGTAGTTATGCTTTCAAATTTTCGAAATTTATGATTATTTCATTCAATTGAAAGAATTTCAAATTCTAAGTAGTTCTGCTTAAATATTTCCGAATTAGATAAGAGATAATTTTAATATTTAATAATTTCTTTTCTTAAATTATATCAAACTCTAAATTTTATTTCTACTAAATTTGTCATTTCGGGAATTTTACCAAATTTGCCATTTTATAAATAATAACCCAAGTTTAACAATATTCGTAAGTAAGTTTTATTATTCCCCTAATTCCTAAGCTTTTGAACCTAACTTAAAATCGTAAATTTTCAAATTCTAAAGATTCCTCAAAAACAAGTCGTTGACAAGTCGTTTCATGCTTCGCATTTTCCAAACTTTGAAATACAATATTATTAAAATTTGCGATAAGTTTTCTTGCCAAATATAAAACGAGATGTTGTAATTCAAACGGCTAGAAAATCTCCCCTTCAGCTGAATACCAAAGAGAGTCTGTACTCTATGTTGTGGTATTTGGCGTTTGTTTGATATTAATATTTTAAATTGTTCTCCAAAAAATTTCTAAAATAACAATAACCAATTTTTTTGATCCTTAGACCATTTTAATGTGTTTTACAAATAAAGCGTAGAATTATATTAATATTTACGAACAATTATTCATCATAAGTGGCGTAACTATGCATTTCGGGCCCCCCGCAAAATTATTTTGGGCCCCTAAAAATGCTTATTGTACCTATGAACAAGTAAAGCTTTTAGTAAATAATTATTTCTTCCTATTGTCTAGTCTCGCATAAAATAATAGTATTTGATTTCCAGAGTAGATGACATGAAACATCTTGCAACTCAATGCTCTGACGATTTCTAAATATATCGATAAAGCATCACAAATTTCGAAATAATTTCAAAAATGTCGAATTTTTAAAGTATCTAGCATATTCTTGACAGTTTTCAAATATCGACTATCCGTAAGTTTTATTAAAAAATGGTATATGCATAAAATATGTATCTGCAAAAATTGTCAATTAGTTTTAAGTTTGATAATTAATTTAAATAAGTTTGGGTGTTAATTGAACTTTTAATGTTGAGCCTTTTTCATACTTTTAGATTTTACTAAAATATTTTATGAATATGCGAAAAATTAAGAACTTTTAATTTTATAAGCTTTCAATTATCAAAGATTTTTCAGCCAAACCGTTTTCTCAGAACTATCATTTCAGTAGCAGAATTTTGGCTAAAATTTAGAAAATTTAATCTTAAAATTAATCAACAATCATCAAAAGCTTTAGTTTTAAAAGGTTTTCAAACCAAACTACTACGAAATTTGGTATTATAAAGGAAAATGGTATTTCCAGATAAATTTAGAATATTTGTTTTCAATGAGCTTTAAGCTTGATAATTAATCTATACCTTTGCTGTTTGAACTTAACATTTTGGAGAATTTTCATAATTTAAGGTTTTTCTTAAAATGTTTTATGAGCAAAAATTATGTTTTGTAAAAAATGTCAAGCACTATTAGCAAAGCAACCTTGATTATACAAGCCATAATCTAAAAAACGAAGCTTTTTAAGGGAATTAGAAACGACGAAAAAATCAAAATTTCCATAGTAAAACACATAAAACATATGGGAAATCACTTTTTTCCTTAAGACAAATTTGTCAATGAAAACGTTATAAATTCTTAATTATGATTTCTGAAATATTTTCATAAATGTTTGAATTTCAACATATATAAATGTCGTTTAAGTAAATTGTTTTCATTTTCTTGTAATAATTGATTTATTTAAACCAAAATATAAAAAAAAGTTCACAACAACAGCTTTCTGGTCAAATTAAAAAGAAAAGCTTACTACAAATCGTGTGCATTAAGTCAATGTACATAGATGGCAGTGGGGAGTAAACATTTTGAAAAATCGTAGCAAAAATTGCGACCTGGGGGAATTTGAGTTCAAAAATTGTAGGAAAAGTAAAACAAATTCACAAAATATTAAGAACGTGTCATAATTGTGTGATTAAATAATTTTTTTTCGTATTTCTCTGCCAACAATTATAGACATCTAACGTACACTAGTAAAACTAAAGATAAATTTAGCAAGTATTATTTTAATTTGTCAGAGCCAACTTTGATGTATTTTTCAAAATGAAAGTTCGAAAAATATATTTTAGAAATATTTTAATTTTAAAATTTCTGCATTTAATATTTACTTAATACCAATATACCCTTCTTGTATATTGTTGTTAAAGATATGTAGAACACTTTTGTATAAAGATTTTGTAATATTTTTGCTGTTTTCATTGAAAAACTTGAAGCTAAACAACACCATTTTTACTATGGATTCCTATAGAAATCAGTGAAAAGTTATACCACTAAAAAAGCTTCGAAAAAATACGTCATAATGATTACGGCTCTATACTCTAGAAGGCTCTGCTATTAGCTTGGTAGGTATAAATTAATACCATAGACATTCATACTAGATTTCTCATTTTATTATAACTAAAGGAGGAAAACAAAACTTCTTATAATTCCAATGTTATCATTGTGTATTTTATAAGCCAATGATTTTAGAATGCGTTGCAAATATAATACGTATATGCAATACACCGATAACATTTGAATGGAAAATTTTTATTTTTATTTTTTGTTTTTAATCAAATGAGAAATCTATTATGATTGTCTATATGCACGGTGTGCGGGAAGCGAAAAAAAGTTGGTCTAAAATGCCGAAAAAAACTAACGTCATATATAAATACAGCATGCTCTACAGTGTCATAATCCATTAAAAAGAAAATCGCACCTGATCATTTAACAAAGAAATCACGAAAAAGCGCGATTTTTTAAATTTTAGTTGAAAATATCATTTCGGGGGCCAATTTAAAGAGGAAGAAATTAAAGATGATACAACTTTTATACTTTTTTCTTAATCTGTATTCCTTTATCTACAAAATGAACCCTATATCAATATTTTGCGATAACTAGTTTTTGTTTTATAACCAAAAATACACTGACATACAATGCCGAAAATCAAAATACTCCGGCTACTTTGCTTGAAACAATACTAACTCAAGGTCACTGTGTACGGAAAGGTGAAAGAAATTTGCCTAAACTTTTTGAGTTGGCAACGTGGAGAAAAACTGCCGTCAAACGTTTTTTGGAGGAATCGATAGACAATCGCCAATCTTCGGAATTATATGCATGGTGCATTGTGGAAACCAAACCAAGTATATGAGTGCAAACAGCAAGTGGATTGTTCTCAATTGATTTGAAGAAAATCGTAAAATGACGATGACGATTTATTGCACCATATATCCGAACATTTGGAGCCAAAATGTTCACTAGTTTTAAATCCTTTGACAAAGGAATGGATTGCCGCTGCGATAGTTTCAGGCGTCGTACCATAATATCCAAACGATTTTGCAAGATTTCAATGTGATTGCATGGCGCAGAGACATTTGATGGTTGATAATTGATACAGGTGTTTCTCATCAGATTCAATTGTTAGTGGTAAATATTCTTCAGTTGGGTTTCATCTTTCCGGAACAGGAAATTCATCTGAATGCGGCAGCGGTAATTGAGCATAGTCGTTGCAGTGTATGTCAAAGAACCAATTTTTGTTTCTGGTTGTACCGAAAATATAATTCACGCATCCGTAACATTGAATCATGTAATTTGGATCTATTTCATATAATCGGGACACCAAATGACATTGCGGCTTCAGTGTTTTGTCATTTATGCAGATGGAAAATACTTGCTGTACAAACGGCGCAGCGTCCAATTTACACCACTAGTAACATTTTGTGAAAAGTATAGTCGATATAAATCAGCGGTTTCATCACTTATTTTGTGGCGATTGGTCATAATTTTAAATTTTCCAAACACGTAACAAAAGCAATTGAGTTTAAAACGGCTATCCGTATTTCACCAGATTTCACAAGCCGATTTTCACTTTATATTTTGTGTTCTTTTGTCACTTTATATATTTAAATGAAAAGCTTTTTAGTTTTAATTTTTAATTTTATATTGTAGTTTTTATTTCTTCCTTATTGTAACAGTTTTTTAATTTTTTTAGAAATATCAATTTCGAGGATAATTTCTACTTCGGTTTCTTTTTTACTACAATTACATAATTTATTTGGAAGCTGTTTATATACTGTTGCTGTGTGCTGTTGTGTGGCACCTCCTTTGTTTTTAAGTTATGGATAAAATTAAATCGTAATTTTTATTGGTTTTGGTGTTGATTTTGTCGTTAATTAAATTGTTGTTGTCTTTGTTTTTGTATATTTCCAGCTCTTCTAACCTTTCTAATTTCGGTCGTTTTTTGGTTCTGTGTAAAATAGTTACATTTTTATTGAATCCAGTATAATTGAATCGTTTATTCTGGAAAGGGCACATGTCCAGGCCATATGCTTTTTTATACTAAACTAATATTTAAAAAGAAGAAACGTGAAAAAGAGAGAGTTAATCATTACTCATTAGTTATGTAACGATTATCTTTCTTGTAACAATTAACCGTAGTTCACATTAAATAATTAAAACAAACATCGACATCATTTTAATATATAAATTATTAATTTGATTAATTTGAAATTTATGATTTTTAATAAATACACATTCTGTTTTTGATTTTAGAAATTATTCCTCTGAGGCTGTTTACAGAATGGTTAAAAATGAAATAAAGCTGAATTTTGGGGTTATTTTTCAATTATTTCAAGAATAAACGATTCGTTTATTCTAGAAAGGGCTCATGTCCATGCTTTAAAAATGAGCATAAAAGCTGAAATAATTGACAAATAACCTCAAAATTCAGCTTAACACTTCATAGCGACTCACATTTTCATCAACAAACTCAAATTCCCTCCTAAACTTATTTTTGTTGTTTTTTATTTCCTGAATAATTTGAAAAAGTGGACATGAGCCCTTTCAAGAATAAACGATTCATTTATTTAGCAGATTTCTTTCACCTTTCCGTATACAGTGACCTTGAGTTAGTATTGTTTCAAGCAAAGTAGCCGGAGTATTTTGACCAAAAATTAGTTATCGTAAAATATTGACATAGAGGTCATTTTGTAGACAAAGGAATACAGATTAAGAAAAAAGTATAAAAGTTGCAGCATCTTTAATTTCTTCCTTTTTAAATTGGCCACCGAAATGATATTTTCAATTAAAATTTAAAAAATCGCGTGTTTTCGTGATTTCTTTGTTAAATGATCAGGTACGATTTTCAGTTTAATGGATTTTGCTACTGTAGAGTATGCTGTATTTATATATGACGCTAGTTTTTTTCGGCATTTTAGACCAACTTTTTTCGGCTTCCCGCACACCGTGTATGTTAATACTATAAGTATGTATTTGGGTTTAAACTTAACATTTCTCAGACTTTTAATATTTTCAGGTTTTTGTTACAATATTTTAGTGCAAAAAATATGTATTTGCAAATAGTTTCAAGAGCTTTTAGTTTTAAGAGCTCTCACTGATCGACATTTTTAAACAATTTATCTCAAAATTACCCTTTGTAACGGAATTTTGGGATATATTTAGAATATTTGTTTTTAATAAGCTTTAAGCTTGACAATTAATTCATACTTTTTGGGTTTAAACTTAACATTTTTGAGCTTTTTAATAATTTTTGGTTATTAGTAAAATATTTTATGAGCATAAATTATGTGAGCTTTCACTTATTGAATCTTTTTAAACAACCCATTTTTCTTCGAAATTTCATAAAACAAGGGATGACAGAATTTTGGGTAGGATTTAGTATGGCCCGATTGTATGAACGAGGATAAATGATTAATCCTCTGATTTAGCGTAGTTTGCATTATTTCAGACAAGGCAAACTACGCTAAATCAGAGAATTAATTATTTATCCTCGTTCATACAATCGGGCCTATATATTTTGTGCTCAATGTAAATTATTATGAGCTTTTAGTTTTATGAGCTTTTCAAACCATACTACTTGACTTTTAAATTTGATATTATAAAGGAAGGTTGTATTTTGGCTTTTGGGATTAATTTAGAGTTTTTGTTTTCAATGAGCTTTAAGCTTGATAGTTTATTTATACTTTCTGGGTAATTTTTGTACCTTTCTATAAATTCTGTCATTTTGTTAAAATGTTTTAAGAACTTTCACTTATAGAAGCTTTTTAACTCAAATCGTTTTACGCAGAAATTTAATATTACAAAGAGTAGTTTTTTGAAAAAATTCATAATATTTGTTCTCAATGTAAATATCCTCCATCCAAAATGAGTTTCCATTTTCGAGCGTTCCATGTGTAAGACAACTAATTTGGTTTACTCAGATTTAATTTTGTGGACATATGCGGGCCATCGTTCAAAAGTAGATGAAACAGAACATGATTCATTTGAATGGCCTCAATTAAAACGAAACATCTTGCAACTCTATGCTATGACAAGTTCTAAATAAATCGATAATGCATCACAAATTTCTAATCTCGTAATTTGAAAAATATCAAGAATACCGAAATAATCTTAAAAATATCGAATTTTTAATGTATCTTAATATTCTTGAAAGATCTCAAATATCAAATTATCCGTTGTTATGTATATAAAACCAAAGGAAATCCTGCCATGTACAACCTAAATAACCTGGACATTTTTGAATAATTTCGAGTAACATACAGAAAATCGGATATCGAAATTTTGGCATAATCTAAAAATTTTTTTTTAAATATCATCATTTAGATTTATATGTGTAACTCTGCAAGTTCTTACAATTCAAAGCTAAGCGCAGAACAATGCCTTACAAAATTCGAATAAATTCGGAAATCTTTAAAAATCTTGTATAGTCTTGGGAATGTCGAAAAACTTAAGAAATAGAATAAACCGTTGAACAATTTCGATTACTCTAGAAAAATTCGAAAAATCTCTATATTATGTGAAAGTCGATTGATTTCGAATAATTTCAATATTACAGAAAAATCTGGATATTAATGAATAATATCGGAAAGACGAAAATTTAGGAAAACTGTTCCTACTATGAAAGTTATGGCTAAGGTCAAAAACACGATATGCAATAAGAATAAAACCCTCAGATCTTATCGGGCAATTTTTTAAATATCGAACAATCGTATTCTTCGAATAGACTCTAAAATTTTCGAATAACCTGACTGTTTCATAACACTATTTAGCCGACATAACGCATTTAGCTCAATTTGATTTGTAAAAGTTTGAATTTTAAATGCAAAAGGGGTAAATTTGGAGTTACGCAAAACGTATAACACAAATAAATCAGTGCGGCAAATGCTAAAATTGTTGTCGTTTGCTGTATAGAAAGCTTTGATTTCAAACGAGTTTTGCTAATTTTCTTCAAAATTTAAATATCGGGCAGAACCTAAAAAAAATTTCATTTCTATAGAGTCAGAAACGCAAAGAAATTGTTGAGCCGGTCTTATGAAAATATTTAATACCAACAGGAACAATTTCTTCTCTTTCTAAAAATTAGAACACCGCCTTTTCCTAAAAATTTCCTAGAAATGTACCGTTCTGCATATTTGAAAAGGTGCTTAATCTGAGATATCTAGTCTTAAATTTGAACTAATAAAACAAATCACGTGGGCCCTAAGCCCCCAACAGCCGTTAATAATGACTAACTTTTTGTTTCCGCCCAAACGTAGAAGTTTGAGAAATAAATCACTTTTTATCAGCTTTTAATGTTCTTCAAATTCTAGGTGGTGGAATTTCTAATTCACGTTCCACCCTTGGAACGCTGGTCGATGAATTTTTGTTGAATTTATTTAAGATAGCAGATGCCTATCTTTCAATGTGTATTATTGATAAAATACCAACATCTCTAGAGGTGATACCGATTGATCCAGTTTTATTGAAAGATCTCCAAGCTGCGATATCTAAAATACTCGAGTTTCAAAGTACTCGGGTAGTCGAGTACTTGTTATTTTAATACCAAGTGTTGGCGCCATCACTGAATACACGACTGGTGCAAGGCCTGGTGGCGAACACATCAAAGTAACCAATTCGTCAGGCAACACCAAAAACCAAAATAAAAACGTCAAACTACACGACGTTTTTTTAGTCGGTCTTCTCTCTTCGTGCCAATCGCACAAAAAACCAACAACGTGTTCGAAAACAGTGGCCATATTGTCAACACATAACAATCAAAATTAATAATTAAAAGATTAAAACATAATAGCGAAACATCAAGACAATAATACAAAACTTAATAAATACAATATAACTGATATCAAACATTAATAAAGTGAATAAAAAGTAATTGAATGTTTCATTTGTGAATACTCTCGTCCGTGCACCAAGTCGCATATCCGCTAAACCATCGTGGTTAACACCAAGGTTTCTCGAGTATTCGACTATGAATAAAAATACATAAATATGATTTTTTAATAATTCGGGGGTTTCATTGTAAATTATAGCAAGGTATTTGATTGCAATGTGCATACTGTTTTTGTAATGCGTATTCATTAAATTTCCGTGGGACACACCTACGTTCAAAGGTCGAGCATGATAATACGTTAAAGTTAAAAAATAGCGGTCCAAGCTACTCGTCGCATATTTCGGCAAGTAGTCTAGAGCCTGCTAAACCTAAGTCACCCGTTATGAGATAGTTATGCTTGGTACAGCACTCGTGATTACCACTGCTATAAATGGTAACCAAGAGATATGTAGAATTCTTCTTGATAGTGGATCGCATATGAATTTTATCACAAGCGAAGTATGCAATCACTTAAACGCTAAAAGGCATCCAACATTCAAAACAATTTCAGGTATTGGTGGTAAGGAATCAAATATTAAACATAAAATTTACCTTACCATAACATCGCGAGTATCCACCTAGAGGATAAATTTATGCTGAAAACAGATGAGCAGAATTCTGCAAGCAGAAAAATTAGAATACACACGTTTATACGGCATGAAATACATGAATTCTGCTTTCCGAGCAGAATTCTGCTTTGTGTCTCTATTTCTAATTTTGCCGCGAATCAGTAGGCTACATTACGTAAAAGATAAAAAATCTAGTACAATTGTATACTTTTTATTTTTTTCAATGAATTTTTTTAATTTGTTGTGTAGTATGCAAATTCTCGAATCCGAGCTAAAACAATTTTGGGAGTTGCAACTCATTTCGGTCGGACAGGAAACTTTGCGAGGAACATTATTTTAAAAATTTGAAGAGATTGTCATGTGGCAGATATTCCGTGGCACTTCCTGTTAAACCCGATATCAACGAATTGGGTACATCTTCTCAATCCGCACTTCGTCAATTTATAGCGTTAGAAACACGTCTTCATAATAAAGCAAATTTATATGAGCAATACCGAGAATTTATATCGAAATATATAAGCGATACAAAAAACTACTTTTGCCACATCATTGTGTGCTAAAAGAGAGTAGTACCACTACAAAACTTCGTGTAGTGTTCAATGCTTCAGCAACGTCATCGCAATTATCGCTGAATGGGGTGGTTGTCTAATGGTCGGGCCGACAATTCATCAGACTCATTCGATATTATTCTCAGATTTCGTAAGCACGTTTATGCTTTCTTTCGTTTATGCTCCTATTGCATGGTGAACAACAGGATCTTCAAAGAATTTGGTGGCGTGATCATAGCTCCGAAGACACACTTCATTCAAATTATGCACTGTAACTTACGGGACGGTTAGTGCATTTTTAGTAACACGCACATTAAACCAACTGGCTATTGACGAGCACGACAAATTTCCCTTGGCTGCCAAGGTCGTAGTTGAGGACTTTTACGTCGATGATTTTTTAACTGGGGCTTCAACTCTAAGTGATGCTATAAACCTAAAATCTGATTTAACGAATCTGCTGAACTTGGGAGGTTTCGAACTTCGAAAGTTTCGATCAAACCATCCTTCATTAACGTGCGAAGATCAGTCATGCTCGGCAATCTCGCTCATATTAAGTATCTTGTGGGATACAGAATCTGACGCATTTCAGATGTGTTTGATCACTTTTCCGTGTCTGCTCATTGCTCAAAAAGAAATATTTTATCAGAAATATGCCAACTCTTCGACCCTTTAGGATTGTGTGCGCCAATCGTTGGTACTGTAAAATTAGTTATGCAAACATTGTGGACTCTTCAAGAGATCGGTTGGGATTGCAGATCAATGGATCAATTTTAAATCTGAGTTGATTCATCTGAAGAAACTAATAGTGCCAAGATGTGTTCTTGCACCTCATATTAAGGAAGATGAATTACAGGGATTCAGGGATGTTTCGGAGAAAGCATTTGGGTGTGTAATTTATCTCCGTGTGCCCGATTCTACAGATTGCCATAATTTTAGCTTATTACAGGTAAACCTCGTTTAACGAGCCCTTGAATAACGAATCCTCGAATTAATGAACATCCAAAATTGTTGAAAAACCTCGTATTACGAACTTCAAACCTAATTTTTTAAATTCGTCTGTTTTGTAGTAAATACATAAAGCAACAAAAAAAATTACAAAATTTGTTTTGCTGTCAAAAATCAAAATCAAATCAAAAGAAACCTCAACTAACGAACGGGCACAATACGTTCGTTAAACGAGGTTTACCTATGCAAAGTGAAGAGTCGCGCCGCGGTTGTAAATACGTGTTTAAGATGTTTCTATATGCACGGCCTCACATTAGAAATCAAATAATAGGTAATCTACCTACAGAATGAGTGAAAAAATCGTTAAGGCCATTTGTAATCGTGGAAATCGATTTTTGTGGACCATTCTATACGAAACCAACCATCAGATCAAAATTAATTAATAAAATTTATGTTTGTTTATTTATACGTTTTTCCACTAAGGTGGTACAACTAGAAATTATGATGAATTTATCCACCGAGTCGTTTATAGCATGTTTTCGTCGGTTTGTGGGCCGCCGCGGAATGTGTTCCAAATTATATTCGGATAACGCCACCAATTTTATTGGGGCTCATTTAGAACTTCGAGAATTCAAAAACTTATTTTTATCGCAACATACTCGAAATGAGGCAACTCGCTACTGTACATCGCATAATATTGAGTGGCTTACTATTCTGCCACGGTCTCCACATTTTATGAAATGTATATTTTACAAGGTTACATTATGAGTTAAAGCCACTTCAATCTTTTGTAATCGAATAAGTTTTTTAGTACTTTTTCATGAAGGTATAAAGTATTTTCAATACTTTATTTTCATTTCAAGACGTTATATTCTTTTCACTTTCGATAACAGTATTTGTATTTCAACTTTCTAACTTTTGTGGTGGTATAAATTAATATTTATCGGCAGAGTTAAATTCATTTGGAAATTAATTAATTTCGCCGATAAATTTGAATTTATTCCGCGTCAAATATGAACCAATATAAATTAAATCCGCGACATTTGACTTTTAAAAACTGAATTAAATCCGCGAGAAATTATTTGATTTTTCAAATGAGACAGAAATCTAATTTAATTCATATTAAAGAAGGGATTAATCGACGGAATAAATTCCAACGGAGTTATTTTGTGCCCCTGAATTAAATTATCCGAGTAGTCGAGTATTCGAAAAACAACCAAAATATCCGAGTAACCGGGTGCTCGATAATCAGTATTGGATACCCTACTCCAAGCACCTTCATTTCAAGCAGCGTAAGCCTTTCCGTTACAGACACAGTATACGAATACCATAATCTAAACATTCAACCAAGCCGAACTGAGAGAGTGGATAATCTACGAGTTACAAGGGCGCTTAGTTTTTTGATAACTGAACAGCGTCTTATCATCTTTCTGCTCTTTAATCCTCAATCGTAAACATCGGTATACAATACAACATTTGATTGTGATTTTCACACAGGTGGAAACATCAAAAATATTTTTTTCGGTTCTGCATGAAATATGTAACTCATTTCTAAATCGGATTTGTTTTTTATTCCAGCTTATAACCGATAGGACTTCTCACATTACATGTGTTTCAGAAGAAGATCTTCCGATTTGAATAGTTGAGGTGTCCTCTTTTCTCCGACTGGTATATTCATCATCATCACTGCCTTTGATTTCACTTTCACTGTCGTCGCGACCTACGTCCATGTAGTATCCACCTTCATCAAGTTTTTTATGATTCTGGTTTCCTCCATATAGCCGGTGAACTATACTCAAAACTTTAAGATTTTTAGAATCTTGGAATCATCATACCGCTTTATCATAATGAGACAAGAACAACATATAACGTGAGGTTAAAGCACTTCATATCCGAAGCAATCATAATATAATGTTTTCTGGAGATCAGATATGTGTCTATGAAATTTTTTGATTTCAAACTTACCACAAATAACAAAAAACATTAGGATCTTTACCACATGAATGGGTGTTACACATTATAGTATTACACTTCTCAGAAGCCATAGGATCCACTAATTAGAAGCTGCGCCTTCCCACCCTGGCCAGCCGCTGATACTGAGCAAACGAGTCCCTGTATCGTAACTTTTATTGTACCTGTATCTGCCATGACGGCATGAACACCGCTATACAGGGTCGGATGTAGATTCAGGCAAAGTGCAAGACATGTCGATACCTTTCGTGGAGATTGTGTACCCTTTTCTCAGGTTTAAGGGTTGAAAGATGAAGCCTGTTTAGGAATCAGAGCTTGAATGTAACAGCCCCGTTGTGGGTACACTGGGTTAAAGCTTGCATTTTAGGGTTAGATTGAGGTGAATACAACGCGGTTTTAAAATGCTGAACACCAAATTCTTTTAGTACTTGTTGAAATTACTTACTCATAAATGGCATTCCGTTACGGCTGTGAAGTTTATAACAAAAAATAACAAATATACATATACGAATCCAATAAGAATTTTAAATATCAAATATGTGTTAGTTAATTACACTGTTAAACAAAAAATTCTTGAGAAAGCTATGTAATTTTAGAAAGAGACAAACAAACAACTACATTTTTTTTTCTTATTGGATTAAATAAGTTTAATTATTATACATATGTGCCATTTCCATATGAAGGGGAAGAGTAGTTTTTTTTCTTACAAATTCATGGAGATATTTTTTTTGTATCGAGTGTTTTATTAAACAGCCAATAACAAGACATCGTAGAGTTTGTACCAGAATGCCACCATATACACTTGGTAAATTGTTGCTTTTCGCACGAAATGACCCATGTGCCATTTCCATATGGAGGGGAAGAGTAGTTTTTTTTTTCTTACAAATTCATGGAGATATTTTTTTTGTATCGAGTGTTTTATTAAACAGCCAATAACAATACATCGTAGAGTTTGTACCAGAATGCCACCATATACACTTGGTAAGTTGTTGCTTTTCGCACGAAATGACCCATGTGCCATTTCCATATGGAGGGGAAGAGTAGTTTTTTTTCTTACAAATTCATGGAGATATTTTTCTGTATCGAGTGTTTTATTAAACAGCCAATAACAAGACATCGTAGAGTTTGTACCAGAATGCCACCATATACACTTGGTAAATTGTTGCTTTTCGCACGAAATGACCCATGTGCCATTTCCATATGGAGGGGAAGAGTAGTTTTTTTTCTTACAAATTCATGGAGATATTTTTCTGTATCGAGTGTTTTATTAAACAGCCAATAACAAGACATCGTAGAGTTTGTACCAGAATGCCACCATATACACTTGGTAAATTGTTGCTTTTCGCACGAAATGACCCATGTGCCATTTCCATATGGAGGGGAAGAGTAGTTTTTTTTCTTACAAATTCATGGAGATATTTTTCTGTATCGAGTGTTTTATTAAACAGCCAATAACAAGACATCGTAGAGTTTGTACCAGAATGCCACCATATACACTTGGTAAATTGTTGCTTTTCGCACGAAATGACCCATGTGCCATTTCCATATGGAGGGGAAGAGTAGTTTTTTTTCTTACAAATTCATGGAGATATTTTTCTGTATCGAGTGTTTTATTAAACAGCCAATAACAAGACATCGTAGAGTTTGTACCAGAATGCCACCATATACACTTGGTAAGTTGTTGCTTTTCGCACGAAATGACCCATGTGCCATTTCCATATGGAGGGGAAGAGTATTTTTTTTTCTTTCAAATTCATGGAGATATTTTTCTGTATCGAGTGTTTTATTAAACAGCCAATAACAAGACATCGTAGAGTTTGTACCAGAATGCCACCATATACACTTGGTAAGTTGTTGCTTTTCGCACGAAATGACCCATGTGCCATTTCCATATGGAGGGGAAGAGTATTTTTTTTTCTTACAAATTCATGGAGATATTTTTCTGTATCGAGTGTTTTATTAAACAGCCAATAACAAGACATCGTAGAGTTTGTACCAGAATGCCACCATATACACTTGGTAAATTGTTGCTTTTCGCACGAAATGACCCATGTGCCATTTCCATATGGAGGGGAAGAGTAGTTTTTTTTTTCTTACAAATTCATGGAGATATTTTTTTTGTATCGAGTGTTTTATTAAACAGCCAATAACAATACATCGTAGAGTTTGTACCAGAATGCCACCATATACACTTGGTAAGTTGTTGCTTTTCGCACGAAATGACCCATGTGCCATTTCCATATGGAGGGGAAGAGTAGTTTTTTTTCTTACAAATTCATGGAGATATTTTTCTGTATCGAGTGTTTTATTAAACAGCCAATAACAAGACATCGTAGAGTTTGTACCAGAATGCCACCATATACACTTGGTAAATTGTTGCTTTTCGCACGAAATGACCCATGTGCCATTTCCATATGGAGGGGAAGAGTAGTTTTTTTTCTTACAAATTCATGGAGATATTTTTCTGTATCGAGTGTTTTATTAAACAGCCAATAACAAGACATCGTAGAGTTTGTACCAGAATGCCACCATATACACTTGGTAAATTGTTGCTTTTCGCACGAAATGACCCATGTGCCATTTCCATATGGAGGGGAAGAGTAGTTTTTTTTCTTACAAATTCATGGAGATATTTTTCTGTATCGAGTGTTTTATTAAACAGCCAATAACAAGACATCGTAGAGTTTGTACCAGAATGCCACCATATACACTTGGTAAGTTGTTGCTTTTCGCACGAAATGACCCATGTGCCATTTCCATATGGAGGGGAAGAGTATTTTTTTTTCTTTCAAATTCATGGAGATATTTTTCTGTATCGAGTGTTTTATTAAACAGCCAATAACAAGACATCGTAGAGTTTGTACCAGAATGCCACCATATACACTTGGTAAATTGTTGCTTTTCGCACGAAATGACCCATGTGCCATTTCCATATGGAGGGGAAGAGTAGTTTTTTTTTTCTTACAAATTCATGGAGATATTTTTTTTGTATCGAGTGTTTTATTAAACAGCCAATAACAATACATCGTAGAGTTTGTACCAGAATGCCACCATATACACTTGGTAAGTTGTTGCTTTTCGCACGAAATGACCCATGTGCCATTTCCATATGGAGGGGAAGAGTAGTTTTTTTTTTCTTACAAATTCATGGAGATATTTTTCTGTATCGAGTGTTTTATTAAACAGCCAATAACAAGACATCGTAGAGTTTGTACCAGAATGCCACCATATACACTTGGTAAGTTGTTGCTTTTCGCACGAAATGACCCATGTGCCATTTCCATATGGAGGGGAAGAGTATTTTTTTTTCTTACAAATTCATGGAGATATTTTTCTGTATCGAGTGTTTTATTAAACAGCCAATAACAAGACATCGTAGAGTTTGTACCAGAATGCCACCATATACACTTGGTAAATTGTTGCTTTTCGCACGAAATGACCCATGTGCCATTTCCATATGGAGGGGAAGAGTAGTTTTTTTTTTCTTACAAATTCATGGAGATATTTTTTTTGTATCGAGTGTTTTATTAAACAGCCAATAACAATACATCGTAGAGTTTGTACCAGAATGCCACCATATACACTTGGTAAGTTGTTGCTTTTCGCACGAAATGACCCATGTGCCATTTCCATATGGAGGGGAAGAGTAGTTTTTTTTCTTACAAATTCATGGAGATATTTTTCTGTATCGAGTGTTTTATTAAACAGCCAATAACAAGACATCGTAGAGTTTGTACCAGAATGCCACCATATACACTTGGTAAATTGTTGCTTTTCGCACGAAATGACCCATGTGCCATTTCCATATGGAGGGGAAGAGTAGTTTTTTTTCTTACAAATTCATGGAGATATTTTTCTGTATCGAGTGTTTTATTAAACAGCCAATAACAAGACATCGTAGAGTTTGTACCAGAATGCCACCATATACACTTGGTAAATTGTTGCTTTTCGCACGAAATGACCCATGTGCCATTTCCATATGGAGGGGAAGAGTAGTTTTTTTTCTTACAAATTCATGGAGATATTTTTCTGTATCGAGTGTTTTATTAAACAGCCAATAACAAGACATCGTAGAGTTTGTACCAGAATGCCACCATATACACTTGGTAAGTTGTTGCTTTTCGCACGAAATGACCCATGTGCCATTTCCATATGGAGGGGAAGAGTATTTTTTTTTCTTTCAAATTCATGGAGATATTTTTCTGTATCGAGTGTTTTATTAAACAGCCAATAACAAGACATCGTAGAGTTTGTACCAGAATGCCACCATATACACTTGGTAAATTGTTGCTTTTCGCACGAAATGACCCATGTGCCATTTCCATATGGAGGGGAAGAGTAGTTTTTTTTTTCTTACAAATTCATGGAGATATTTTTTTTGTATCGAGTGTTTTATTAAACAGCCAATAACAATACATCGTAGAGTTTGTACCAGAATGCCACCATATACACTTGGTAAGTTGTTGCTTTTCGCACGAAATGACCCATGTGCCATTTCCATATGGAGGGGAAGAGTAGTTTTTTTTCTTACAAATTCATGGAGATATTTTTCTGTATCGAGTGTTTTATTAAACAGCCAATAACAAGACATCGTAGAGTTTGTACCAGAATGCCACCATATACACTTGGTAAGTTGTTGCTTTTCGCACGAAATGACCCATGTGCCATTTCCATATGGAGGGGAAGAGTATTTTTTTTTCTTACAAATTCATGGAGATATTTTTCTGTATCGAGTGTTTTATTAAACAGCCAATAACAAGACATCGTAGAGTTTGTACCAGAATGCCACCATATACACTTGGTAAATTGTTGCTTTTCGCACGAAATGACCCATGTGCCATTTCCATATGGAGGGGAAGAGTAGTTTTTTTTCTTACAAATTCATGGAGATATTTTTCTGTATCGAGTGTTTTATTAAACAGCCAATAAGAAGACATCGTAGAGTTTGTACCAGAATGCCACCATATACACTTGGTAAATTGTTGCTTTTCGCACGAAATGACCCATGTGCCATTTCCATATGGAGGGGAAGAGTAGTTTTTTTTCTTACAAATTCATGGAGATATTTTTCTGTATCGAGTGTTTTATTAAACAGCCAATAACAAGACATCGTAGAGTTTGTACCAGAATGCCACCATATACACTTGGTAAATTGTTGCTTTTCGCACGAAATGACCCATGTGCCATTTCCATATGGAGGGGAAGAGTAGTTTTTTTTCTTACAAATTCATGGAGATATTTTTCTGTATCGAGTGTTTTATTAAACAGCCAATAACAAGACATCGTAGAGTTTGTACCAGAATGCCACCATATACACTTGGTAAATTGTTGCTTTTCGCACGAAATGACCCATGTGCCATTTCCATATGGAGGGGAAGAGTAGTTTTTTTCTTACAAATTCATGGAGATATTTTTTTTGTATCGAGTGTTTTATTAAACAGCCAATAAGAAGACATCGTAGAGTTTGTACCAGAATGCCACCATATACACTTGGTAAATTGTTGCTTTTCGCACGAAATGATCCATGTGCCATTTCCATATGGAGGGGAAGAGTAGTTTTTTTTCTTACAAATTCATGGAGATATTTTTCTGTATCGAGTGTTTTATTAAACAGCCAATAACAAGACATCGTAGAGTTTGTACCAGAATGCCACCATATACACTTGGTAAGTTGTTGCTTTTCGCACGAAATGACCCATGTGCCATTTCCATATGGAGGGGAAGAGTATTTTTTTTTCTTACAAATTCATGGAGATATTTTTCTGTATCGAGTGTTTTATTAAACAGCCAATAACAAGACATCGTAGAGTTTGTACCAGAATGCCACCATATACACTTGGTAAATTGTTGCTTTTCGCACGAAATGACCCATGTGCCATTTCCATATGGAGGGGAAGAGTAGTTTTTTTTTTCTTACAAATTCATGGAGATATTTTTCTGTATCGAGTGTTTTATTAAACAGCCAATAAGAAGACATCGTAGAGTTTGTACCAGAATGCCACCATATACACTTGGTAAATTGTTGCTTTTCGCACGAAATGACCCATGTGCCATTTCCATATGGAGGGGAAGAGTAGTTTTTTTTCTTACAAATTCATGGAGATATTTTTCTGTATCGAGTGTTTTATTAAACAGCCAATAACAAGACATCGTAGAGTTTGTACCAGAATGCCACCATATACACTTGGTAAATTGTTGCTTTTCGCACGAAATGACCCATGTGCAATTTCCATATGGAGGGGAAGAGTAGTTTTTTTTCTTACAAATTCATGGAGATATTTTTCTGTATCGAGTGTTTTATTAAATGGCCAATAACAAGGCATCGTAGAGTTTGTACCAGAATGCCACCATATACACTTGATAAGTTGTTGTCAAATTGCGTATCATCGTTTGGTCCCACTTCATCGCAAGTGCCTATTGGCAATTCTTATAAATGCTTAGAAATAATTAGGACGGAATTAAACCGCCCCGGTGGCACAGTTGTTAGCATGCTTGCTTTAAGCTCCGGAGGTCCCGGGTTCGATTCCCGGCGGGTGATGAAAAAATCACGGCTGGTTTAAAGTAAGGATCAATGAACTAATCACTCATTATCTGTTGTAAAAATGATTACGAAACTTCAAAATGAAGCGGCCAAACCCCTCCATGGGATGTAGCGCCAGCGAAAAAAAAAAAAAAAAAAAATTAAACGTGGTACTTACATAAAAAGAAGTGAAATTCTAATGAGTTTCTTTCCAGATGTAATTAGTAAAACCAAATTATGTCCTGAAACTTCCTTCTCAGCAGTTTGCAATATTCTGGATCTTTTAAAATATTTGATGAGTAGTCCTTCACTTTATGTGGAATATTTAGACCGACTTCTGCTAAACCAGACGTTTCGTTTCTCTTGGAAATGAAAGAGGATTCCTATAAACGGGCTCTCTGTCATGAATGAAATGGTTCCCATTGGCTTGGGCGCTCCATATGAATGGTTGTATGAACGAGCATGAATGATTGTGTGAAGGCTAGAGAACAACACGTTTCGGAGAGTAGGAAAGGTTTCGATGCAGTTTGTCGATTTGTTATTATAATTTTCAAAAATTTTTTGCAAGAGCCCCACGGATCATTTTACAATGGCAATTAGTAATTTGAAATCCTAAATGCATGCCCTTTACAACCTTAATGTTCATTTTATACGATGCGATTTATATGCAATATTTGTTGTACAATATTTTTGCGGTATGAACATCGGATAGTGTAAACGTCAAAAAGCAGGTTTTTTGCGAATTGCAGTAAAATTGGTTGCTGCAATTTACCTAAAATATAATTTTTTGACGTTTAAACATCCGATGTCCATACCACAAAAACATTGCCTATAACTCGCATCGTGTAAAATGAACTTCATAGTCACTATATGGGCCATTTTCTGAGATACGTGCTATTTGGTATAATAGAGAAAAATATCTTTGAATTCGTACGACAGGCAAGTACTTATCATGTGTATATGGTGGCATTCTGGTACAAACTCTACGATGTCTTGTTATTGGCTGTTTAATAAAACACTCGATACAGAAAAATATCTCCATGAATTTGTAAGAAAAAAAACTACTCTTCCCCTCCATATGGAAATGGCACATGGATCATTTCGTGCGAAAAGCAACAATTTACCAAGTGTATATGGTGGCATTCTGGTACAAACTCTACGATGTCTTGTTATTGGCTGTTTAATAAAACACTCGATACAGAAAAATATCTCCATGAATTTGTAAGAAAAAAAACTACTCTTCCCCTCCATATGGAAATGGCACATGGGTCATTTCGTGCGAAAAGCAACAATTTACCAAGTGTATATGGTGGCATTCTGGTACAAACTCTACGATGTCTTGTTATTGGCTGTTTAATAAAACACTCGATACAAAAAAAATATCTCCATGAATTTGTAAGAAAAAAAACTACTCTTCCCCTCCATATGGAAATGGCACATGGGCCATTTCGTGCGAAAAGCAACAATTTACCAAGTGTATATGGTGGCATTCTGGTACAAACTCTACGATGTCTTGTTATTGGCTGTTTAATAAAACACTCGATACAGAAAAATATCTCCATGAATTTGTAAGAAAAAAAACTACTCTTCCCCTCCATATGGAAATGGCACATGGATCATTTCGTGCGAAAAGCAACAATTTACCAAGTGTATATGGTGGCATTCTGGTACAAACTCTACGATGTCTTGTTATTGGCTGTTTAATAAAACACTCGATACAGAAAAATATCTCCATGAATTTGTAAGAAAAAAAACTACTCTTCCCCTCCATATGGAAATGGCACATGGGTCATTTCGTGCGAAAAGCAACAATTTACCAAGTGTATATGGTGGCATTCTGGTACAAACTCTACGATGTCTTGTTATTGGCTGTTTAATAAAACACTCGATACAAAAAAAATATCTCCATGAATTTGTAAGAAAAAAAACTACTCTTCCCCTCCATATGGAAATGGCACATGGGCCATTTCGTGCGAAAAGCAACAATTTACCAAGTGTATATGGTGGCATTCTGGTACAAACTCTACGATGTCTTGTTATTGGCTGTTTAATAAAACACTCGATACAGAAAAATATCTCCATGAATTTGTAAGAAAAAAAACTACTCTTCCCCTCCATATGGAAATGGCACATGGATCATTTCGTGCGAAAAGCAACAATTTACCAAGTGTATATGGTGGCATTCTGGTACAAACTCTACGATGTCTTGTTATTGGCTGTTTAATAAAACACTCGATACAGAAAAATATCTCCATGAATTTGTAAGAAAAAAAACTACTCTTCCCCTCCATATGGAAATGGCACATGGATCATTTCGTGCGAAAAGCAACAATTTACTAAGTGTATATGGTGGCATTCTGGTACAAACTCTACGATGTCTTGTTATTGGCTGTTTAATAAAACACTCGATACAAAAAAAATATCTCCATGAATTTGTAAGAAAAAAAACTACTCTTCCCCTCCATATGGAAATGGCACATGGATCATTTCGTGCGAAAAGCAACAATTTACCAAGTGTATATGGTGGCATTCTGGTACAAACTCTACGATGTCTTCTTATTGGCTGTTTAATAAAACACTCGATACAAAAAAAATATCTCCATGAATTTGTAAGAAAAAAACTACTCTTCCCCTCCATATGGAAATGGCACATGGGTCATTTCGTGCGAAAAGCAACAATTTACCAAGTGTATATGGTGGCATTCTGGTACAAACTCTACGATGTCTTGTTATTGGCTGTTTAATAAAACACTCGATACAGAAAAATATCTCCATGAATTTGTAAGAAAAAAAACTACTCTTCCCCTCCATATGGAAATGGCACATGGGTCATTTCGTGCGAAAAGCAACAACTTACCAAGTGTATATGGTGGCATTCTGGTACAAACTCTACGATGTCTTGTTATTGGCTGTTTAATAAAACACTCGATACAAAAAAAATATCTCCATGAATTTGTAAGAAAAAAAACTACTCTTCCCCTCCATATGGAAATGGCACATGGATCATTTCGTGCGAAAAGCAACAATTTACCAAGTGTATATGGTGGCATTCTGGTACAAACTCTACGATGTCTTGTTATTGGCTGTTTAATAAAACACTCGATACAGAAAAATATCTCCATGAATTTGAAAGAAAAAAAAATACTCTTCCCCTCCATATGGAAATGGCACATGGGTCATTTCGTGCGAAAAGCAACAACTTACCAAGTGTATATGGTGGCATTCTGGTACAAACTCTACGATGTCTTGTTATTGGCTGTTTAATAAAACACTCGATACAGAAAAATATCTCCATGAATTTGTAAGAAAAAAAACTACTCTTCCCCTCCATATGGAAATGGCACATGGGTCATTTCGTGCGAAAAGCAACAATTTACCAAGTGTATATGGTGGCATTCTGGTACAAACTCTACGATGTCTTGTTATTGGCTGTTTAATAAAACACTCGATACAGAAAAATATCTCCATGAATTTGTAAGAAAAAAAACTACTCTTCCCCTCCATATGGAAATGGCACATGGGTCATTTCGTGCGAAAAGCAACAATTTACCAAGTGTATATGGTGGCATTCTGGTACAAACTCTACGATGTCTTGTTATTGGCTGTTTAATAAAACACTCGATACAGAAAAATATCTCCATGAATTTGTAAGAAAAAAAACTACTCTTCCCCTCCATATGGAAATGGCACATGGGTCATTTCGTGCGAAAAGCAACAATTTACCAAGTGTATATGGTGGCATTCTGGTACAAACTCTACGATGTCTTGTTATTGGCTGTTTAATAAAACACTCGATACAGAAAAATATCTCCATGAATTTGTAAGAAAAAAAACTACTCTTCCCCTCCATATGGAAATGGCACATGGGTCATTTCGTGCGAAAAGCAACAACTTACCAAGTGTATATGGTGGCATTCTGGTACAAACTCTACGATGTATTGTTATTGGCTGTTTAATAAAACACTCGATACAAAAAAAATATCTCCATGAATTTGTAAGAAAAAAAAAACTACTCTTCCCCTCCATATGGAAATGGCACATGGGTCATTTCGTGCGAAAAGCAACAATTTACCAAGTGTATATGGTGGCATTCTGGTACAAACTCTACGATGTCTTGTTATTGGCTGTTTAATAAAACACTCGATACAGAAAAATATCTCCATGAATTTGTAAGAAAAAAAAATACTCTTCCCCTCCATATGGAAATGGCACATGGGTCATTTCGTGCGAAAAGCAACAACTTACCAAGTGTATATGGTGGCATTCTGGTACAAACTCTACGATGTCTTGTTATTGGCTGTTTAATAAAACACTCGATACAAAAAAAATATCTCCATGAATTTGTAAGAAAAAAAACTACTCTTCCCCTCCATATGGAAATGGCACATGGGTCATTTCGTGCGAAAAGCAACAATTTACCAAGTGTATATGGTGGCATTCTGGTACAAACTCTACGATGTCTTGTTATTGGCTGTTTAATAAAACACTCGATACAAAAAAAATATCTCCATGAATTTGTAAGAAAAAAAACTACTCTTCCCCTCCATATGGAAATGGCACATGGGTCATTTCGTGCGAAAAGCAACAATTTACCAAGTGTATATGGTGGCATTCTGGTACAAACTCTACGATGTCTTGTTATTGGCTGTTTAATAAAACACTCGATACAAAAAAAATATCTCCATGAATTTGTAAGAAAAAAAACTACTCTTCCCCTCCATATGGAAATGGCACATGGATCATTTCGTGCGAAAAGCAACAATTTACCAAGTGTATATGGTGGCATTCTGGTACAAACTCTACGATGTCTTGTTATTGGCTGTTTAATAAAACACTCGATACAGAAAAATATCTCCATGAATTTGTAAGAAAAAAAACTACTCTTCCCCTCCATATGGAAATGGCACATGGATCATTTCGTGCGAAAAGCAACAATTTACCAAGTGTATATGGTGGCATTCTGGTACAAACTCTACGATGTCTTCTTATTGGCTGTTTAATAAAACACTCGATACAAAAAAAATATCTCCATGAATTTGTA
Source organism: Tipula helvola (assembly GCA_963556165.1). Taxonomy (NCBI): domain Eukaryota; kingdom Metazoa; phylum Arthropoda; class Insecta; order Diptera; family Tipulidae; genus Tipula; species Tipula helvola. Next base: position 298,206,623 of record OY744481.1, on the reverse strand, counting down.
AGAAAAAAACTACTCTTCCCCTCCATATGGAAATGGCACATGGGTCATTTCGTGCGAAAAGCAACAATTTACCAAGTGTATATGGTGGCATTCTGGTACAAACTCTACGATGTCTTGTTATTGGCTGTTTAATAAAACACTCGATACAGAAAAATATCTCCATGAATTTGTAAGAAAAAAAACTACTCTTCCCCTCCATATGGAAATGGCACATGGATCATTTCGTGCGAAAAGCAACAATTTACCAAGTGTATATGGTGGCATTCTGGTACAAACTCTACGATGTCTTGTTATTGGCTGTTTAATAAAACACTCGATACAAAAAAAATATCTCCATGAATTTGTAAGAAAAAAAACTTCCCCTCCATATGGAAATGGCACTGGGTCATTTCGTGCGAAAAGCAACAACTTACCAAGTGTATATGGTGGCATTCTGGTACAAACTCTACGATGTCTTGTTATTGGCTGTTTAATAAAACACTCGATACAAAAAAAATATCTCCATGAATTTGTAAGAAAAAAAACTACTCTTCCCCTCCATATGGAAATGGCACATGGATCATTTCGTGCGAAAAGCAACAATTTACCAAGTGTATATGGTGGCATTCTGGTACAAACTCTACGATGTCTTGTTATTGGCTGTTTAATAAAACACTCGATACAAAAAAAATATCTCCATGAATTTGTAAGAAAAAAAACTTCCCCTCCATATGGAAATGGCACTGGGTCATTTCGTGCGAAAAGCAACAACTTACCAAGTGTATATGGTGGCATTCTGGTACAAACTCTACGATGTCTTGTTATTGGCTGTTTAATAAAACACTCGATACAAAAAAAATATCTCCATGAATTTGTAAGAAAAAAAACTACTCTTCCCCTCCATATGGAAATGGCACATGGATCATTTCGTGCGAAAAGCAACAATTTACCAAGTGTATATGGTGGCATTCTGGTACAAACTCTATGATGTCTTGTTATTGGCTGTTTAATAAAACACTCGATACAAAAAAATATCTCCATGAATTTGTAAGAAAAAAAACTACTCTTCCCCTCCATATGGAAATGGCACATGGGCCATTTCGTGCAAAAAACAACAACTTATCAAGTGTATATGGTGGCATTCTGGTACAAACTCTACGATGCCTTGTTATTGGCCATTTAATAAAACACTCGATATAATAAAATATTTCAATGAATTTCTAAGAAGAGAAGTGTCTCTCCCATCTATTTTGAGCATTTTGGCCATTTCGTTCTTTAGGCAAGTGCTAATCGCTTGTGTAGTGTGGCGTTTACATTTTAAATTTGTATTTGTGTGTAAATTTGCTTCACTCAAAATTTTCTGTTTAAACTATTTTATTTAAAATTCTTATAAGAATCTAATATTACAGTGTATTAACAATACATGTACATTTTTTTGTTATTGTTATAAACTTCACAGCCGTATTCCGTTGTTGGTGTAATTAATTTCGGCAACACCTTACATACATAATATTTCATCCCTGAGATATTCTGCAATTCTCGGAGCTATCGCTTTATTTAATGGTACCTACAAGAAGTACGAATTTGGTTAGTTTATCCAAATCTATTAGGATTGTTGTTTTAACATTTTTGAATCGCGGATATATATTTTTATGAAGGGGCTTGCCGTACATCAGTTGGGTACATTGGAGGAGGTAGAGTTTGATGTTTTATATGTATGAGACAGCGTTTGTAATATACCCATGAACTTGCTTGCTCATACGGGCCGTTCCAACGTTTTACGAATACCGCCATATGCTGCAATTGGATAGTCGTGCTCTTGTTTAATTAACAACGAAGTAAGTTGTGAAGGGATCGACAATTTACATACTGGAGCTACCATCTGCCAATTTCACGAATGAACGAAGACTGAAAGTTCAAAAATACTGTGTTCTCCGTTTGAAATATTAGGAGTAGGAGACGAAATTTGAGCGGGAGCCCCCGGGATAGATCTTGTTCGACTTCTGGTTTAAAGGATACTTGGTACAATTCAGACAATTTCACTTTCTGACTCCTGGTTTACTACAACCGAAAAAAAATAATCCCTGTAAATCTTTTTGATAATCCTAGCAACGACGCCCGAGGTCTTTACAGATCCAACACACTAAATCGTTGATCTGTGCGCGGCTTCACTCATTTATATCTCTCCATTTATATTTAAATTATGTAAAGATAATTCTTCGGGCTTCTCATATCTTATAACGTCTTTTCGGATGTTCACGAATTGTTTTGGGTCATAACTTGAATTAAACCAGATTCGTTGTATTGCTGGCAAGCATTTTGTAATTGGTCCACTTTATTGATATGCATTGGTAAAATGGCCTTCCTCAAAACGGGATTCATGTTTTCGCTCAGAATTTACACGAGTTCTGAGGTTTATCCAAATAAAGAAACAGTGTTGCTGCTGGCCAAATCTAATTGCCAAGAAAAGTTTAACTGAGCAAATCAATTAGTTTATCGAATTCTTTTGCAGCGTACAATTCCATATTTAATTGAACACCCGAAAATAAATCCTGTTAACTAATTTCAAGGAAAAATAAATTGAAGTTAGGATTGATGACAGATGAGATAACGCAAGAATCACTTGACATCGATCAATCAAAATACAAAAGTATGTAGGCCTACAGATCAAAAACTTAAATTGGTTTGTAGACCATATAGATAATTGAATAAATTAAAATAGGTCTACAGACCTAAAACTAACAATATGATTATAGACCTGAAATTAAAGTGTTTAGAGCTTAAGTTAAAATATGTCTAAAGACCTAAAATTAAAATAGGCCTACAAACCTAAATTAAAAAGGTTCTACGGATAAAACAAAATAGGTCTACAGGCTTAACATTTAAATAGGATATATGTATAGATAGGGTGATAAACTTAAATTGTAGGGCTATAGCCCAAAAAATAAAAAGGTCTCCAGACAAAATAAAGTGTGTAGGTCTAGAGACCTAAAATTTAAATAAGTTTATAGACATACAATTTAGGTCTACAGACCTAAAATTAAAATGTCTATTTAGACCAAAAATTTAGGTTTACAGACATACTTAGTATTAAAACTAAAATAACTTTATAGACCTGAATATAATTAAAATATAGGTATATAACCTAAAAGTAAACTTAATTAAAAGACCTAACCTTTATATCTACAGTATTTATGATTACTTATGGAGCCTTTGATAAAGATATTGACAGGGCCGTTCTTATATATTTAGGCGCCCTGGGCTAAAAATATTAGGCGCCTTTGTAGAAGCTAAACAAAATTTCCCAGTGCAGAATAATCTTCTGTTTTAAAACCAGTACATTCGACACCATGAAATTCTAGAGAAAATACAAGACATGAAGTTCAAACAGCATTTAGAAAGCGAGGCAATTAATTCCAGAAACGAAAAAATGTTAGTGATTTTGACGATCGGAGACGATACAATGAATAAAATGAGAACACCGGATGATTGTGAAAATGCGTACTAGCATTGATACCTTTATCAATAGGCGTTGAGACCTGTAATTGTCATACAAACGGCCATTTGGATCGGTCAAATATTTCTACACATTTCGTGGAAAATTCAATTTTTTTGCAAATCAACTGAACTATAGCCCACAAATTCAGAGCCACAAAAATCGAAAATCTGTAAATGTCCTCCGATTTTGATGATTGATACCTCTAGCAGAAAACAAGTTTTTAAATTTGGGATGGTTTATAATTTGACGACTGGTGCTGTAGCGGGCAATAGTGAACTACGATACTTCTAATAACAAAAATTTGCTATACGAAGTTATATGGAAATAGTGTCTACATATTTAATTTAAATTGTTATTTATTAAAAGTGTGATGGTTGGAAAACCTAGTTAATCTATTATGTAGTTCAAAGTGTGTTTTTTGTATATTTGATTCAATTGGAACAGTTTTATCGTTTTAAATGCTCGAAAACCGTGCTTAAAAATTGCAGAAATTTAATGTTAAATTCACTATAAATACATCTTTGAGTCACTAAACCTTTTTCAAACTAAATTAGAGCATATTTACCACGTTTTAACAGATAATTACAAGCCAAAATTTAATATTTTTAAAACAGTTATGCTTTTAGTATCAAGTAGCTTAATATCAAATTTATGAAATATTTAAGCAACATTTTTTGGCATCTAAAATGAAAAAGTGGTACCAAACAATTCAAATTAAATAGACACTATTCCCATATAACTTCATATAGCAAATTTTTGTTATTAGAAGTCTCGTAGTTTACTATTGTCCGCTTAAGGCGCTTTTTCAACTTTACCAGTCGTCCGTCAATGCATAAAATAACTATCGCGACTCGTACATTCCAAGCGACGAATAGAATAAATGTATTATAATAAACCGGTTTGCATTTCCTTTGAAGTGAAAAATGAAATTCAAATAAAAAGATGTTCTCCAAAATTGACTAGGTCTTGGACATTTGGTGGCGCCCTAATAATGCGGCACCCTAGGGCTGCAGCCCTTATAGCCCCATAGTAAAGATAGCCTTGGATATTGAGTTTCCGGTTGCCTTAAGTAATTGAAACGCTTCACTGTACTGTTCGAACTATCTTAGCGGTTCTGTCTATAATATTTTAGTTAGTTTTCTAATTAAGCTCCATTCTCCAAATCTGGAGAACTAAGTCATATGAATATATATTTATTGATTAAGAGAATCAAAAATTTGATGTGACGTGACTACAGACATGAAAAATCACATGACTCAACTATGAGTATTGGGGGTAGTTATTATTGTAAGATTTTCTTAAAAAAAAAGCTCATTTTTCAGGAAAGTGGACAACTTCCTTAACTTTAGGACAGAGGGATAGGAAAGATATTAGAAAACTGATCATTCGAATGCTCCTAATCTGAGAAACACAGTTCCTAATTTATTTAAAGTATTTTACTTTAGTAGATGAAAATTAAAGTATCAAGATTAAGAGTCCTGTTATGCCCGATATTAAATTTCTCGAAAATTAAGCCTTGTTAGGCAAAATATTTCAGGAACCTACATACATACACAAGTCAAGGTCATTTTTATATTTTTTTAACGGCATTTTATTTTACGATCATTATTCGTATATCCCACTGCAAGCATTAAAATGGATGGAGGGGACCAGTCCACTGACTCACTGAATAAACAAAAGGAGAATTATTATCTATCAGCCACTCGCTTTTTGGGTAAAATAACGCGTTTGCAATAAAATATTGAAGTTGTCCTTGATTTGCAATTTAAGGCTACTCCCCTCGAACTCAAGTTTTTTTTGTGAAACATTTTATTCTTCAAGATATAATTTCGTGGGTCAGCTGAAATGTGTCACCTTGTATACTATAGAAAGGTTTTCTTGTCCATTTGGTGTGTTGGCCATAACTCTTTCGGTTCTGGGGCTTCTTATTGGCTTAAAAGTATTTTGTTTTATAAAATTTCAATTCAAATTCAATTTTTTGAAAAATGAAAAAAAAAAACAATATTGACTTGAGGTCAGGTCAATGAGCTTGAAAACGACCGCCGTTTAAAAAAATGTATCACGCCCTATTAAAATTACATAATTTTTGTCTAAAATATTTTTTTCCCTGTATAAATACTACTAAGTAGCTATGTGGTAAAAGTGTCGTACCGGGAGTTGGGGAGGCCAAACATTTTTTTATTAAATAAATACACGCTAAGTACAAAGAGTACAACATTTTTCTGTCAACAGACCAAAAATAAAATATCTTATCCCGCAATAAGGGGTTAAAATAAATTATGTCATGCCATAGTACATGGTTTTAATTAAACTTACAACATATTTTTAGAGATGATGATTATAGTAGTATGATGATCACGATCAAAACAAAACTATGGATGTTAATGACACAACAAATTCTGGTTAACTAAAGACACGATTCAAAGAGTCATCCTAATAATACACAGCATAACATTATATTCTACTTTATTGTGCATTGTTTTAATCGTAATTAATCGTATGTTAAATTATTCATCAATTAGTTATATTTGGGTTTCAATTTGTTTTAATTATGCAAATTAAATTTGATCGGCAGCTTTTTGTACGAACATAAAATCTATAAACAAATATTTGATTATTTTTATCTGGGTACACATATGCACACCATTGCCATACGCAGACGTTTTGTTTGACGATCGCACACGATTTGAGTGTTTTGACTGAGACTATAATATGATCACACAATAATGTGGGAAATACTTAATTACACGTTATTGTGTGTTTAATTCTTTTGTTGTTGTTGTTCAATAAATACCATTTCGATGTCATAGGTCGGTAGAGCTTTATTGATTTTATGTGGTCAATTTAATTGTGTATAGACTTGAGCTTAATACGTGATTTACGAGTGTGTACCTTCAAGGTACTATTTGGTATTTAATTTTCATCATGTTGTGATACCTTCTGCAAGTCACCCTTGAATAAATTCAAAATCATTTACGCAAGTTACCTATTTAAATATAATTAATCTCATTTGAGTCATCACCTTAGTCAAATTAAAAATTAAATAAAAATAGACAAAAAAAAAACGATTTTGATCTGAATAATCCATCTCATCTTTATTGTTTCGAATATTTTATGTTCTATGCTCTGACATTTTATTATGTTATCGCCTTCAAAGAATTTTTTTTTCTAGTTTTATTATTTGTTAAGAAAATTTTCATCTCTTTTTCTATGATGCATCTAATAAAATTTGATGATTTATGACGCGGTGTGTTGAGGAGATACAGACGCGAGGACAATAAAGTAATGATCAATCAATAAAGTGTATATAAGAATATTGAACACAACAATGAAAAATTGTTTGATGTCATTTTAATTAATTGTGTTTGTTAGATAAACTGGATTTACTTGAATTTGATATGCATTAAAATTATTTTAATTAAAGTTAGACTTTAATCTAGTGTAGATGATGGTTGAGTTCATTCATATCCAACAAACCACACATATTTATATATACAATCGGTGTATCTTATTTTAGTTGCTATACCACTTGTGACCAATTGTGAAAGGCAAAAGTATCAATTTCGTTTTATCCGGTAAGAAAAAATAGCATAACCAGTTGTAAAACAAACGACACTTGGACAAATCGCTTATAATTCTGTAGAGCCAATTAATCATTTATAATAATTAGCAGTCACTGAAGTAACTGGGGGAAACAAATGTGATAAGTGCTAAAATATTTTGTAATACATATGGTGCCAAACATGCGGGTCGCGGTCCTCATGTCAATACAAAATTTATAATATTTAATGCGTTATGGATAGTATAACTCTTTCACTAAGATACTGGAGCTGTTTCAAAGAATATTTTATGATTTGTTTTAAATTGTATATCAAGTTAATGTTGCGAACTCCAAATTGGAAATTTCCAATTAGGGAATCCAATACCGATTTTCGGTAAAACGGTTTGTTACCGAAATGTTGGTAAATTTTTGGAATACATAACGAACATTTCTGTAACTATCTTCAGACAAAATGCCTATAAAACACAAATTATTAATAAGTTTTATAAATTTGTCGAAACCTTTACCTTAGTTTTACACAAAACATAATATTCTTCATTGGTGTCTTTCTAATTTTCAGACTAAAAATCTTTTTATTGATTTGTAAACCCACCCAAACCTACCAAATCTGAAGAAAATTTAATTAATTCGAACAGTTTATCATGAAAGTTGGCAATTAAGGAAAAAGTAGGCACCAAATTTGAGGAATAAAATCCTTTACTATTCAACGCAACAAACTTGCATGTCAACAATTTTTAACTAACTTCCGTGGAATCGAAAGTGTTTTTCGGACGACTTGGGGCAGTTTTGCACAAAACTGTACTAGCTATTGTTTAAGGTTTAAAATGACCATATGTAAAATTTAATTAAATGTTTATTTTTATTTCTATCATACGAACACATTAATAAAATAATAAGGTCGGTCAATTTTCTAAAAATTAAGAACCAAAGTTTGTGCGTCAAATTATTAATACAAACAATGAAAAAAATGAGCTTTCAATTCTGACAAAATATGTGTTCACTTAGAATTTATAAGGATTATAAGATTTTATTTATAAGAATTTATAACAGTTTTTCTAGCAAAGCCAATTTTTCGGTAAATTACGGATATTACAATTAAAAAATTACCGGAAGCCGGTGATTTAAAGGTTCAGTAATTTTCGGTTCCCTAGTTCTTTGGACCAAAAAACTGATCTAATTAAAAAACCTTAACTACTAGCATCTACTGAGGTATCATTTTAAATACATAATACAATTTCCAATTTTCAATATAAAATTGCTAAGCGGGTTAAAACTTTCAAATTAGTCGATTACATTGAAAATTTGTAGTTGAGAAAATCTTAAAAAACTTTGGATACCTCTGAATTTTGTACAGCAAAACTCAATTTGTTTTTTTAATGTTTCAAGTATTTCTAGAATTTTCATATTTCGATAATTCAGAAAAATATATTAAATTCAAATTTAGTTTTAAATTCCTAAGTGAAAACCAATTGACGCTAAAATTAAAAACGTAACGAATTTGGATCGTGTTGCGGTTGAATTAGACTAGAGAAACGTGCAACAATTAAATTTTGCCAGATCCAGAATAGAGAGCTGAAAAATGTTTAGCTTTAACCTTAGATAGTCATTTTGTTATCTGTTCTGACTCATATGTCTAGTTAAAATATTTAGTTCCGGAGTTTTCACAGTTACATCCAATTTTTAATAGTTCCTTAAGCCGAAGCATTTTATGTTGGTAGAACATTTTTTTAATTTGCAGAACACGGATATGGATTACTATTGGACATCTGAGATCCTTGAACAGAAATGCCCAAAATGCTTAGTTGTAAATTCTTTATTATTGAATACAATTTTTGGGAGCCCTGGATTTTATTTTTCCGATTTCGGGGGCCGCAGTATGAAAATGTTTGAGAAGCACTGGATATAGACGATGCAAAGAACAAAGAAGCAGTCACCACACCACACATAAACAAATTTGAAAGTATGTAAATGACGTAAACTATAATACTTGTTAATTCAGTGTGACTGATAGTTGATTGTGTTTCTGTTTATGGCCCAATTTATAGGCTTGACTTGCTAATAGTAAATTTGGAGTTGTAAATTACGCGATTAGTAGCACCTACGCAGTTTTGCTGTTAGAATTATATTCTGACGCATCACTTAGACTTGCTTCTTAAATATGTATTATTTAATCCGGTTTATATTTATAAAAAATTTTTTTCGAAGCTTCCATTAAGCCGACACAAAGTAAAATTTCAATGGTACTGAGTAAATGTCTAAACCAACGATAAAATTTAATTTCTATAAGCCGATCGTATGTGCATAGGTAGTGTAGACCTGAATGCTGGTATTGAAGTATTGGTATCAGTATTTTCGAGATTAATAAATAAGTTTTGCAGATTGAGATGAATAAGGTCCGAGTATATAGTCTTCGGATCAATGTCAAAATATAAAAAGGAAAATAGTTTTAGTTCAAAGTATCGTTTCTGAGAGTGATCTAATAGGAACTTTAGAATATTTCCAAAATTCATTTGGAATCTAAATCAAATATAGGTACACAATATCTAATAAATGTTCTACTCGGCTTAGCTGGCATGACAATACCTTTCGTTACAATTTTCCACTCAATTTTGCCTTACTTGAGGTTTTATCAAAATCGAGGATGACATTTATCAGATATTGTTATCCAAACATAATTTCCATCCCAATTTGTTTTGAAACCATTAAACTATTCAAAGCATTTCGAGGTTTATTCAATAAACTAATTGAAAAGTTCCTTAACACATTCTTGAAGCTTAAAGTAACTATACCGATAGATCATTTTTGAAATATAAGCTAATAGCTTTTTGACCTGTGGTTGTCCCGTTATTATCCATTGAAGGTGATTTTTGCATCTTTTTAGTGGTTGGGTTCAACAACAGATAGTATTTTTGAAACTACATTGATCAACAATTAATTTTTTAATGGTACCGTTAGTAGGTTTTAGTTCTGTGGAGAGCGTAGCTACCACTCCAACAGCCACTACAAAGCTATTCGCCCTCATAAAGTCCCAAAATGGCTTCATTTACAATATCTGCAATTAGAACTTCTTGTTGGAAAACGAGTTCCCTCTTATATTAACAATCTTTTTCACTTTTATTATTGCCTTCAACCTGTACTATTGGTAACTTCAATCCGTTAGCTGGTTTAACACCTTCATACGGTGATATTCCCCGTTTCCTTCTTATTTCCCAGCAGCCAGCAGTGCCGAGAGATCTGACCGATTTTATCACATGTTCAACATTTGATTTTGCCGCTTCCATATCAGTATCTTGGTGCTAACCGCTCGGTATTTATGTTGGTGTCGATTTCCACTCGGCGTATTTTCATTGACGGTTTCCGGTTTCAGGTGGCTTTAGGTGACAACATCACCGTCTTGCGCCTCTGGATTTCGAATGCCATCAATGAATGCGTCAATTTTAAGCCTTTCCATATAATCGGCCGGCGTACTTTTATGTAGCGATTCTCCTTCCTTTGAGTAGCGGATTTTCAGTTCCATGCGATAGATTTCCCGCTTGTAGTCACTGCCGTACTTCCGATCCAGTCCCTTCATAATTTCGAGATAGCTATTGCTATCTTTTTCCGGTATGGTTTGTTAGGCCTCCACTGCTTCACCTTTAAGGGCCACTATTAGAGCTGCAACAAGATGTTCATCATTCTATTGATTTTGATTGGCCGCCGTTTTAAATTGAAATTTGAAAAATAACGAAAGATGTTGCTCCGTCGAATGTTGGGGGGTTTTAATTTAATTGAGTGGACGGTTTGAACCACTAGCGTCATTGTTCCACTTGCTTTGGCATCAACCTGTGAATCTCTGTTTTAAATTCCGTTTGTAGTTTCTCTATTTTGCCTTGCACATTTGTAGACAGTTCTAGAATTTCCTCGTACATTTTCTTTTGGCCTTCGGCAATTTTCCCCATCTGATATAATTTGGATTGGTTATTCAATTTTCTCTATTTAATGTTTCATTGTTTGGTTTGACTGCTCTCCTTGTTGTGCCGTCTGATTTTTAATTTCTCCTAGCTGTTACACCATCATCTGGTTCATAGCAGCCATTAACTGTGGAAAATCGTTCAGATGGTGGTTGTGTTGTTTCGACCAATCCTTGTGTTTCAGCTTCTATGCTTCCCGCATCAGTTATTTTCTTTCAAAAATCATGATGTTATGCGTCTAACCCTTCGTTCTCCACGGCGCGGCTGGCCTCACGTAGTCGCGCTTGAAAAGCACCTTTACTATCATCGATGGGCAAACCCCGTTTCATAAGTTCCTTTTTTAAATCTGGAACAATTAATTCGGATAGAATCATGTTTTTTGTTTTATTATTCACAATCTCACCGATGTCACCAATTGCTATGTTTTTGCCTTGTCAATCTAGATTTGAATCACTGGATTATGAGTAAAACAAAACAAATTTATAACCATCAAATTTATACAACACAATTTATTAACAATAATCCACAAAATCACTTTTTATAATTTTACTGATCACTTATAATTTTTGTATCCCACTAAAACACTTTTTAATCTTTACACTGTCGCTTTCCAAATACTAATTACCTAACTCGATCTTGTTCGCAATTTAAATATACTCAAACCAAAACTTCTACAAATTTCTTTTCCAGTAAGAATAGTCTAGAAATATTTAGAACAGTTTTATCATGGAAAATTCCTTAGACGCTTAGACCGTACAACAGAATGGACCAATAGCGAAGTGACGTTTCCATATTAAATTGTAAGCTAGCTTGTCAGGTCTCCAACATCTGCAGCACAAAGTAGCCTTGTGACCGATAGGGTAACTATTGCAAGTATAATCAAAATTAGTACCCACAGATGTCACTAAAAAATTCAGTAGATACATTTAGTACCAACAGATGTCACTGCAAATTTAAATTTACATATAAATAAAATAAAAAACAGTAATTCAAAAAAATTATTTTATTGACCCATAAAATGGATAATTTTAGTTAACATAAGATTTATTATTTAGATTTATAAGATTTACGATGGATGAAGTTGCAGTGATATCTGTTAGTAATAAAATAAATAAATCTACTTAATTTGGTAGCGACATCTCTGTGGGTACTAATTTTGATTATACTTGCTATAGTTACCCTATCGGTTACAAGGCTATTTGCGCTGCAGGTTGGGCTGTGGGATACAGATAAAAGCCATTGCTGGCGGTTCATTCTATTCTATGTTCTAAGGAAAATTCCATTTTAGTACAGTAATCTTTTCGCTATTAAATAACTTATGCTATTCTACCCTAGGTGTCACCATAACAATATACTAATTGATTTTTTTTGACAAAAATACTCTCATAACCTCCAAATTAACCACTGCCTAAGCGTTCGCGAGATGTTACAGTTTGATTGGAATTTGCATAATTAAACTCTAGTTGACCACAATCCAAAGGTTCAAATTCACGAGGTTTTTTCTTTTAGATAAATGGATTCAAAAGCGTTGTCCAATTTTGTTTAATAGTTCCTCTTTCATGACGTTATAGGTAAAATTTTAAGGGTGATTAAATCTCCTGCAATTTCTCTATGCTGAAGGTAATTAATCTCGTTAGACATTATTTACGGTTGACCTAAGTCTCCTTTGTGGTTTGGTTGGAGTTAAATTGCAAAAAACAATCTTTACGTACATTCTCAGATCAAGACATTTTGTAATTAAAATACGGATGTACAGTATAACCCCTTTTTTACGCCATTCTATACAATAAAAAAAAAAACTCTGTTATAAAATAATTAAAGTTATTTTGATAAAATCGCTGTAATCAATTTTCCACACTTTTAACAATAATTCGTTTTCATTGGTCCATTGATCTTTTGTACGAGCTCAATTTATTAACAAAAAAATAATCTGATCAACCTGTAAAATATTTAATCTCAACAAAATCATTAATATTTTTAAAACAATACGCATAATATAATTGGAATTCTTACAACCATCAACTACAACAAAAAGTCAAATAATAATTGATGCAGCTTTTAAATCTTCAATGAAGCGAACATATATCCGCTTTAATAATATTGTCACCGCGTATAATACCCAACATGATGCAAAGAAAATAACTGATGATCAAATTTCTTCTTGTTTAATCGAAAACCTGATGAATTTTTGATGATACCACCACCGCCACTCGACGCAATAATAACACAACATACTCGTGAAGACAAGCACACAATTTGTTAATACAAAAAATTTTAATTAAAATTTTAATTCTTTTGGACAGTTTGACGATAAATAAAAAATAAAAAAAAGTTGAATTTCATCTCCTCGTTAATTCAAAATCATTAAATCCACGTTAAGATTAGACAAGATGTAACTGCTTTTAAATACTCGTACTCTAATCGTACACAGTGCCAAAATTTGAACAATAATTACGATCCATTGTGATTATGATAATTACCTACCAGAATCATAAAATAGAATTAGACACTAAATATTTGAAATATTTAATATGTTATTTTAATTTTGACAGATGGACATTACAAATTCTTGTGTGTGTCGTATATATATTATGTCATCATAATAATAAAAAAAAAGAAGAAGAATTAATTTATTGCAACAAGATGAAAAATAAAACATTTTTTTTTTATTGGGTTGAACTCGCATCACAATCCGAACAATAAAAAGGGAAAATGGTCATAAATATATTTGTATAACGAAGTGACCGTTTACATGTGTGCCAAATGGTGACAAATGTGACAACAAACAAATGGCGTGAACATTATTATAAATAAAAAGGTGGTCGCAAATATTTATTTAGAAGAAAACATTTAAAATTTTATTTCGCAAAGCAATTAATTATAGTTTTATTATATTATGTAGTTTAGAAAAAAAAAATAGATATATGTAATGACCCCAAAAATACCAAACCATTACATAAAACTTATGATAAAGATTTTTTATTTTTTTTTTAATAAAATCGAAACATTTCAAATTATGCAACCCTTGTTTGATTGTAGCAACAATACGGTATTAATAGAAAGTCACATATAAGTAAGTCTAGAACTGTTTAGTGACGTTTTTACCATAAAATCGATTTCAAGGTTGCCTTTATTCATTCATTCGTTCAGCGAATTTTTAATCCAATCATATTGCCCAAAAATAACAAATTTCTAGAAGAAGAAATTGGTTGTTTAATACGATTGGCCTAAAAAATTACCGAACGAATGAATTAATGAAGTAGTTTACACCACGAAATATTTAGTGGACTGTCCACTTTAGTCCACTTACCGACCATTTACATCACAATAAATATAGGTCGCATTTGGTACATATGTCAAAAATTAAAATATTTCAATAAATTTATTTATATTTGATATTATATCATTTTGGCATTTATTGATTTTAATTTTAATATTTTTATTTTTATTCATTATTGTGCTGTAAAAATTATAATTTATAAATAGCATCTATTGAAAAATTCGAAATTCCTTAGGTCGAACCGTTTACACCATATTTCTAGTTGACCTAGTTTAGGTCAGATTATTCATTTTGCTTGCCTAACCCGTTTTGGGTAACAAGCGTTTACACCAAGTGACCTACTCGGTTTAGGTCGAATATAGTGTATAGACCGGTACTAAATATGGCGGTGTAAACTACCTCAATGTACAGATTAAGATAAGAATGTAATTGACTTAAGGAAAGTGAAAACTAGTAAAACTTTCTTTTTTATTTGGAGGAAATCGGCTAGATAAAGTACCAAATTTTTAAATTGCAATAGATCATGTTTTCCGAAAGAGGGTGCACCAAAAGAAGAATTTTAGTGTTATATGTTTGGCAAGAGATGCCACTATTGGGCAGTATTTGTAAAATAGAAGGTCCGGTTTTTTAAAAGATGGCAACAGCGTTCTAAATTGAAAATAAAAGAAGTGTAGAAGTAGACGAGTTTGTGAGCAACTAACACAATTTTAATTTATTTATTTAAACAACACAAATATTATAATTTATTCAATTATTAATAATAATTAATATAAATGATCGCAAATAAAAGATCGCAGACAAAATTTCAACAACAATTGCATTGGATATAAAGCGTCGCCAGATTTAAATAAAGCCAAAAAAATTGTTTTATTTATTTAAATCGTAGTATTTATGATAGTATAAAGGAAAGAATAGGACAAAAAATAAATCAAAACTAAATTTGTTTAAATTTTTCTCAACAAAATACCGCTAGTAAAAGCCAAAGAAATTGGACTAGAATGGAAACAATTTGTTCCCCGGTAATAAAATTTCTGCTTCACGTGAAGTCAGTTGGAGAAGGACGGATACAAAAAAAAAAGTAAATGGTTGGTCTTGTTGTTTGTATTATAAATATCTCTATGGTAAAAGCATTGCCAGTAATAACTGCATATTTTTAATTAAATATAATATGAAATAATAAAAATAACCTAATTTATTAATTAAAATAATAAAATTCCAATAATTTGACAATTTTAATTGAAAAATGGGCATTTTTCAGTTCTAGCGTTCTTAGAAACGGCAGATTTGAAACTGCCCATTATTCAATGAATAATTTCAATTTATTCCTAATTTATTATTTTAATTAATAAATTATTTTACATTAATTTAAATCAAAAATATTCCAAAATTGATTCTACATTGAAAATCAGTTTTTAGAAACACGTCTGTATTTGTCATGTGGCAATGCAGCACATTTTGCGGTACACTGACATCTATTGATATGCATGAACTGTGAAATGTTTTTTTTTTTGGGAAGATGGCATTGTCGGCGGTTGAAGAAAATTTGACATTTAAACATGATTTATAATACCTATAAAGGTCATATCTGTCAAAAAACGGCGATAGATGGATTAAATCAAAAGATGTCACTAGTAGTTTTTAAAATTTTTTTTTTTATTATCGAAACAAAAATGTAAAGCAAAGCAAAAAACACGATAAAACAGACAACTAGACATGAATTATAAAAAAAAATAATTTTATTTTTTATTTATTTATCAAAAATTAAAAATTGTTAAAGCTGACATCTTTAGAAGTAATCCCGTACTCAGTTTTCACGTATCAAATAATACTGCATTATCGATAAATCTGCCTATATCATTGACCGCAAGTTTACTATGGAAAAGTATAGTTATGTCCCTTATTGACGATTGTAAAAGTAGAGAAAGCGCCTCTCGAGGAAAAAGTTAAAATGATGCACCTGATAAAATGACATTTGTCACAAATGCGACGAAAGAAAATATAGCAATCCGGTTATCCGGTAAGTAAAAATTGTGTTTACATTATCAAATTATCCGGTAGTTCAGTTTAACAAATTTCCACTAGGTGGAATCCGTGATGCTCCAATCACCAATAGGTTATTGACGATTGTAAAAGTAGGCTGAACGCCTCTCATGGAAAAATTGTTTATTTAAAAGAACCATCCATTTTAAGTTTTTGTTGCATAGATACACAATATAGGAAAAATTGAAAGAAGGAATTGCGGTTTGTCAATTGACGATTGGAGGATCGTGGGTACCACGTAGCGGAGAAATTTGGGACGAGCTATCCTAATTTGACGTTTAAGATAACATGAAATGCCATGTATGTTGATATTTTGTTATTATGAAATGTCACTTAAGAATAGATTCCTTTAATTTAACAAAATATAAACACCGTGCTGATACAAATAATACGCGGGAGATATTTTGTTATTATTAAATGTCATTTAAGGATAGCTTGCTTAATTTTTAAATTTCTCGTAGGTCGGCGTTTTCGAACATTTACAATCGTCAATTATAATTTATTTGATTGACGATTGAAGCATCACGGTCAGGTATTCCACCTGGTGGAAATTTTTTAAAATGAACTAGCTGATAATTTAACGTTCGAAATTGTTGTAAACAATTTCAATTTTGAACTGTAAACACAAATTTTACTTACCCGATTGCTAATAATAGTAAATAATTCCAATTTTGGATTATAAAAACAATTTTTAATTTCCGAATTACTAAATTTTCTTTCGTCGCATTTGTGGCAAGTG
Source organism: Tipula helvola (assembly GCA_963556165.1). Lineage (NCBI taxonomy): Eukaryota > Metazoa > Arthropoda > Insecta > Diptera > Tipulidae > Tipula > Tipula helvola. The sequence goes on along the minus strand of OY744481.1, from coordinate 298,189,574 downwards.
TCATTTTGTCAGTTGCATCATTTTTACTTTTTTTCTCGAGAGGCGCTTTCTCTACTTTTACAATCGTCAATAAGCTTCATTAACTATCTATGATTTACAATATTACTTGTTAACTAAATTTCCATTCTGCAGACGCCATAATATTGTTGAAAATAAATATTTCGCCGCACACTAATTGATATTAAAAAAATTATCATTAAAAAATAAGGCCCAATTAATCTGTCGTATTAAATACATTTATTGAAAGTTTTGATGGGTGTGGGTCACATTGCCCACATCAATTTCGTCGACCGGCCACATCGCCGACTACTACATCACCGACAAGATAGATGGCCGACACAACCATATCGCCAACAAAACAGATAGCCGACAACTACATCGCCGACCAGGCAGATGGCCGACACAACTACATCGCCGGCAAGACAGATGGCCGACAACTATATCGCAGGCAAGACAAACGGCCGATACAGCCACATCGCCGACAGGATAGATGGCCGACACAACCACATTGCCGAAAAGACAGATGGCCGACACAACCATATCGCCGACAGGACAGATGGCCGTCAACTACATCGTCGATAAGACAGATGGCCGACAAAACCACTTCGCCGGCTGGACAAATGGCCGACACACCATATCGCCGACAGGACAGATGGCCGACAACTACATCGCCGACAAGACAGATGGCCGATACAACTGTAATAATAAAGGGGCCAGCAACTGTAATAGCAATAGACGAAATTTGTTTTCAAAAGGGCATCCCAAGCAGTGTTACAATAAAATTACTTTTAACTTTTGAACTTGGTTTGCTAACGATTTAAAAGCCATCGTGCAAACAAAGCTATTCATCCCCTAACCGAAAGTAGGCAGCCATTTTAGTTAAATAGCTCCATGTTTTTTCATCCGATATGGATAGTTGAAGTATCGTGCGGTAAATCTACTGAACAAAAGCGAAAAGTGGTAAGTTGAAGCCTTAAGTTAAATAACAAGTGAATGTAAACCAATGTTTCTCTTCGGGCGCAACCTTTTACTTATACATCGACATGAGCATACATTTTCTTTTTGAGATCTTAAAAATAATATACAAATTTATTGATCAAGCTGAAAAGGTTAGACATTAAAGCTCTCTAAAACCGGATAAAGGATCTTAAAAATAAGATTAATTAAAATTTTCGCCTAATCTGAGCACAAAAATGCAGCTTTCTAGGTCGTGGGAAAGTTAAAAAGAACCTCTAAGAAGTTGACACAAAAAATCAAGGCTCATGTAAAATTAAATAAAGGTTCTAAAAAGGCAAGAAAATTTATATGAACCATTGAGAAAGTGTAGAATTGGAGAGAAGCGTAAGAGGGGAACAATCATCCCAAGGAACAAACTAAACACGCCCAAAACCGTTACTGCAAAGTTGCAAAGTATAAGACAAGGCAGAATAAACAAAAGAGCGATGGTGCACGCGAGTTCCGTATAGGCTCTGTGGATATTTTCTTTCACAATGGTATTATTATATCTTATAATATTTTAACAAAATCAAAACAGTCATTTGAACAATTTCATATGTATAGCTAAGTGAGCTGAGAGACAGTTGATCGAGAAGCTTTGTTGGCCAAACAATCACATGGCCGACAAAATAGGTTACCGACAGAACCGAATGATAGATAGGATAGATAACGAATAACCACACAACAACAACTGTTCTGCCGACAACTACTTTGCCGACAACCAATTTGCCAAAAACATTATTTAAGCGAGCAGGAAAAACACATAAAAATTAAGTGGAAGTGCAAATTCCTTATTTTTTTTACTTATCCCAAAATAAACAAAAATTCAATTTTCAAAATCCAAACCGTTTTCAGTTGCGATTAAGATATTAATTAGTTAGGCTTATCTAAACAGTAGAATAAAAATATCACAACTGTTGTAAAAAATATCCTGATAACCATATACTCGAAAACCAAATGCGGCAAACAGTACTTATAGTTGCTTCGGTTTAAAAAGGTCAGATACAGAGAATTTTAAAACCCCTGTTTTCTCTTTTTATATACATATACGTTTTCATTTCCCAAACTTAACGGTACCCGAAACCAACGACGTGGACGTGTTGGGGAGATAGTTCCATGTTCAGTTTTTCAAATTTATTTTGTATTTTTTTTTAAATCTCAAATTGAATCAAATTTAAATTAATTAATTATTTTTAAAAGGGTTCGATTCGGTCTATCTTGAATTATTAGAGATAACCTTTGTTCATGATCCCTGTATTTTCTTTTTTGTTGTGGTTTTCTTCCACCTTTATTTATCACTTCAAATTGTTCTTTAGTAACTTTTTGTTTCTTTTGCGAGGTTCGTATAAGTAAGGCTGAAGGTTCCCGGATGATTAGATCCAATTAAAACTAATGCCAGTCTTTCACTCTATTTTGAGTTCTTGGAATATTATTTGCCCCGTCGTGTTCTTCCTAATACGTACGTTTGCTCGAAGCATTCTACTTCGGGTATTTCTGTTGCATTCAGATATGCAAGTGCACCTATCGGCCTTATAATTAAATTAAATTCTTCGTCTAATCAATATACCTGCTTGACAATCTTCCAAAGATTGAATTTTCCGACAAATGGACTGGCAAAAATGAAAAAAAACACCGTTTAATCTGCACTCCTATTGTTTTACGGACGTTATTTAGTTCACTCAAACTATCTTGTATAAGTTGTGCTGGTTTATTAGTTGTTAGTAATGCTTGAGCTTTCACATTATAAATGGCGATTGCTACATTTGCAATAATCGCGGTTATCGACGTCACTTTTAATACGGCTCCTTTTGACACATTCCCAGTAGAATGTTTCCTCTCTAGCCTTATTTTTATGATAAATGTAATTTATAATTTTAATCATTTCATTATTTTTTGTACTTTTTAATATTTCACAAATATCTTCCATCTGAACTAAATCCATTACGCTACTAATTTTATATTCATTGTTAAAACGTTTAAAACAATAGAAACACTATGGATGTCCTAAATTTAATTTCAGTTTGGTTTTACACTTTATTTTCTTTGAATTTTTTATCCGTATTGCTTTAAATATAGTTTTAAAAAAAATCTATTTCTGGGAATCCTGCAGAAATACTAAATTGTTATTGTTGAAAGTTTCCTTTATTGAAAATATTGTAAATATTTTAAAATATTATAATATAAAGAAGCCAATCTAAATTATAATAATTTTTAATAATCTTTATCCAGATGAATAAAAAAACCAATAAGATACAATTCTCACTTAATACATTAAGTATGAGGCAAGATCGTACTGATCTAGCGAATTATATTCACTAAATCGAAAAACTCAAGGAAAACCCTTATTTCTGTGTGTTTAATGTTCACAGAAATAATAGAAAGAGAAGTTTATCTGTGTATTAGAATCAATAAGATTCTGTAGCGATTCACTCACAATTATATTTCAATTATAGATGTTCAAAGCTGACGCCACCGGTATGAAAGGGTCTCAGCTTCACAGGTTTTGTAACTAAAAATTCCGAGGCGAGGCGCCTGGTATGAAAAGTACTTAATTATTGAATAATAGGGGAAATAAATCGTATACAATTTTCCCCGCAATTTTGATGAGATTTGAATTTTTCGTTACTCTACACCGTACAACTAAAAATTGAATGAGCTGTCTAGAAAAAATAGAATAGTGGTTTAATTTTATACTTATTCAGAATGGAAAAACAAACAAATTTAATGTTAATCGGGTTATGCGCAAATACGATTGCAATTATTAAAAAAATAAAATTAAAATGGCATAAAATTAAAAATAGGACGATGTGGGCAAGGCTACAAAGACGAGATTTTGGAGAAAAATGTATTCAAAGTCTCGGTTTTATTGAATTAAAATTAGATGTTTTGAATGAATTTTGCATGAATGACTCCTTCATCTTTCGAAATATTATTAAAAAGCGTAAAATCACAAATTGTTATATGAGACCAAATTTTGAGGTAGCTGTTAAAAATATCGTACACACATTTTATGAAAATGCGGTTGGCTGCAATTTACATGCAATTTGATTTTTTGGCATTTACACTATACGATTTCCACACAGAAAAATATTGTACATCAAATATTGCATGCAAATCGCATAGTGTAAAGGCAACAATAAATGTTTAATTGTTTAACGTTATATGTCCCGAAGAGATCTTTCAGGACACTGGCACTATTATCAACTATTATCCAATCCCGGAAAACCTAGACGTCTGGCAACCCTACATAAATACATTTTTATAATTAAAAGTAAAATAATATAATAATCACAAAACTTTATAATAATTAATTGAACAAATTAAAAACAGTTTTTTAATAGTACTCAGTGCTAAAATTCTTTCGGCTTTTTAGATTTACAATGATGGCACTCACAACATTTTTCGACTTGTTTATCAAGAAAAATGAAGAGACCAATAATCATTTATAATGTATCTACCAAAAAAGTAGAAAGTAGGCAAGCAACGACCATACGAGAGTAAGTTGCTATCGAATCATAACAAAAAAAAAAAAATTCTGAACGTTTCGTCCATATGTTCTGGAAAATTCAACCGCTTTTACAAACAATTATTGTGAAGTGTTTCATTTCGTCCAATTTTGTGATAAAGTGCAATGTTATGATTCAATCTTAATCGAACTCTTTCTGTGTTCCAAAAAATAATCTAGTGAATGTGTGCCAAAGTTTATAATCGTGATGAACATTACAAAAATGTAACATATACTACATGACAATATTTACATATATTTCTGATATTTAAGTTTGCGATACATGTGAACACAACATTTCTTTTTGCTACATAAATTCTTGCGAATTTATTTTGCTACGGAGAAAACGCTTTCGAAATTTCTGTCAATCGGTTATTTCCTGCGATATTTTTGTTGCGACATTTTGTTTTAGAAAATAAGGGAGCTAAATTTTAAGTAAGGAGTGAATATACCCTGGGAATAATTAATGAATATTAGTTGCTTTCCAACCGACCAACCGCAAGTACCCGAAAGTGAACCGCTAGTAGAATGGTTTTTGTGTTCGCTAAATTATCTATAGATAAGTTCTTCTAAATTATCTATAGATACATAAGTTAGCGAAGACATAAACCATTCTACTAGCGCTTCACTAGCGGGTGCTTGCGGTTGGTCGATTGGAAAGCAACTAATAATTGCTGTGTTGCTTTCCGAAAAATGTATTAGGATTATTTTTCGGTTTATTATTTCCAAAACAGCAGGCCATGATTTATTTTGTATTTAACCCTCCGTGTGTACACTGGGTCTTTTAAGGAACAGTCGAAATTTGAAACTCAAATTTCGCTCACATGAATAGACGGCGGGCTTCAGTTACCTCCTCTAAAAAATCTGGGTAATAGTGGGCACTAAAGGCCGAAATGACGCCGGGGTCTGCCAGTTTACTTGCAAACGCCAGCCAGTGGTCATGTCCGTTCCCTAAAAGGGTCAGTGTACACACGACGTCAGTATTTTCGAAGGTAAATGAAAACAGTTTTTTTCCGTCTCTCGTAGTTTTTCAGTTTTTTCATGGCTAAAATAAATGTTTTATGTAATTTGACGCTGTTATGACTATTTTTTACGGGCTTGTGCCGGTTTATCCAATGAACCACTACAATATTCATTCATAATATCCCTCCGGCACACATTTTTATTGTATGTCTTCTGCCGGGACCAATCAAAAACACGAAAACAATAAAAACACACAAACAACAAAAGTTAAAACAAAATAAAATTTATTCAGTCTCGTCTCAAATTTATAAACGACAGCACGTTGGTTCATAGTGTTGCCTTTCGGCCATATTTTTAGTTTCGCGTTTTGATGGTGTTAAATAATAAAATATAAAATTGTTCAAAATAATTAATTATTTACAAAAACTAATTTTTTTTGCAGGTGGAAGGAAAATAAAAAAAGTTTTCTTGTGCATCGAAATGTATTCTTGTGTATCGTTCGAAACGCCGGTTTGTGATAATTATCGAACGCACTTTTATCACAATTGCGCACTGTAATTTCCTTTTTTGTCGCTAATTATTATTAGTATTTTATAGTTTTTGTATTTGCAACAATAAAAACCAGTGTTTAAATTCAAATTTTATTATTTCGATATTTTGTGTTTTTTTCATTCGTTTTCGAGGTTGCATATGTTACTAATGATTTTTTGTTTATTTTCTTTCAAAACGAAACTACACGATCACTATATCACTCCTTTTTTTTATTTGTAAATTTCATTTTTATCTGTCTATTTTTGGGAAAGGAAAGAAAATAACAAAAATTTGTTTCCTTTTCTTCGAACGGATAAAAATTGCCAATATATATTGCCAAATTATACCAATGTTGCTTTCCTGCTTATATTTATGCATTGCTTATATAAGAGGAAAGAGTTCAACTAACAAATAAATTGAAATCGACGTTTGAGAGAGATAGCGAAATAATTTCCGGAAACATATACATAATGAAAGAAAGAATTAAAAATGTTTTATTGAGAGTGAAATGAAAACAAAATAAAATAAAAATTATTTCCAAGGAAACATATTTTATTTTTTTGGATTTCTCTCCCATAGACAGAATTTTTATTTTTTTTCGATGCGGTCGCAAAAAAAGAAAGAATTGGGAAAGGAAAGGAAAATGAATTTGTACACTGATAAAAACTCATTTTGTGCCAAAAAATTACCGCTCGGTTTATTATGATTTATGACATGCCTGAATCCGTAAACTATTCCCCACTTTCAGGTGCTTAAATAATTCAACTTTTTGGAGCCCACGCCTATAATATCAATTTGACACGTTAGCAATCGTAGGTCCAAGTATCGAAAACTGATATTTAGTTCGAGAGCCCATTCGACCTGAAATAAGATTAAGGATTATAATAAGGTTTTTTTTGTATTTAATAGCATTAAAAACGTGTTACATATCGATGGCAGCAACGTAGAATGAGATATCTACATTTTTGACGATTTTGAGTTTTTTACATAAATAGGCTTTAAATACAATGTTTTATAAGTGTGCAAAATTTTATACGAAAAAACTTCCTTTTTCATGTACTTTTCCAACGTATAAAACGACATCTGCATCTATTTAGACAATACAACAACGTATAACCGCATAACTTAACTTATTTCAATATACGTCGTATTGATGGCAGCAAATTATTTTATGAGGACTGTATACATTACACACCCATGATACAAAGAATTAATAAGGTATGATCAACAGCTGTAATTACGTCATCCGATTACAAACATTTGTTTTTTAGATTTTGTTTTTTGTACAAATTTCTCTATTTTACTTTGTTTTTTAGCACGTCATTCGGTGCCGCACCACACGATACCACCGAATGACGTGCTAAAATCAAAATAAAATAGAGAAATAACAAAAACTAAAAAACAAATGTTTGTCACCGGATGACGTAATTACAGCTGTTGAACATACCTTATTAATTCTTTGTATCATGTTACACACCTATGTATAGTGAAAATAATATCTCAGCGAAATTCTGACAGCTCTCGCGCATCAAAACAAATGGCGTAAACACAGCGATGTATTTAGGCTAATTTGTTTACATTTTGAGGTTAGAATTTGTCTATTTTGAATTATGTTTTTCCTCAAATTTATTCACAATAATTAATGTAATTTTAATTTAGATAATACACTAGCACTAGAACTTTTGATAACATTTAAGATAATTTTAATATCATTAGCTTGCCTCGAACAAATTGTAATTTAAAATCGAGTTTTTTTATTGTTTTGCTTTAACACGAAAAATGACATTTCTTTCTAAATATGCCTAGTTCGTACCTTAAATGGGTATAACGTTACATATCCAGTGGTGTTGTTAATATTTTTTATATTTCACATATTATTTTAGAATTTACCTATAAAATAATGAGCATTTTTAATATTTTCCAATATAAATTACATTATGTAATGGAATCAAATTTCACATATCTTTATTTATAATTTTTTTTTGTTTTTAAAACTATTACTCAGCCGACCCTTCTCTGAATTTTTAATTTATTTTAACTACTTCACTGTTGGCTGCGCACAACGATGAAAAAATGAGTTTCGCTGAGATATTATTTTCACTATATTTAAATTTTAAAATATTAAGGTATCAAAAAGCACGTCCTGTTTGATCTTCAATGACTGTCGTGCATCGGATCGCATCGTCACGAGTAATCGTATAAAAACACATGATTCAATAAAACCAAGGTTAGCTCGAAATATGTAAACAAATGGCCATCTTTTTTTTTTGACGTCACTCAATTCTCAATACGTATATAAATTACAACAACACATAAAAAAACGAAAAGTAAAAAATAATTGCATGACGTCACGAACACGTGTTTTGAAAAATCGAGCTACCCTGGGATTTATAGAATCATGATAAAAACATAAAAATGAAGCAAAGCAAATAAACAAAACTAGAGATAAAGAGAAAATAAAAAAATATTGGCGCACCAGCGTGTTTTGGCTCTCTCGTGTTTACTTTATTACATTACATTACATTGAATTTTATTACATTTATTGACATACATTTTGTACCCCACGCTAACACACCCTGTTTTGAGCAGTAGCTCATTCACAACAGATTGTGCAGCTTGAGATGAATTAATTTAATAAATTATTTAAAAAGAAATATTATAAAACTAATCACGGCACATCTCCATATCCGTGGTGGCATCTCATCTCTATTTGCAAGCTAGTAGTCCCAAGTCTAAGAACATTAGTTCTCTGTGAGGCAGCTTCAGCTTGTTTTTTCGATGAAATATTTCGACACCGGCTATTTCTGGCTGTAAAATTTTAGGATAACCCGACCGCAGCCTACCTCTTCCACTGTCCGTCACCTTCGCTTCGCAAGCTGTCACTCCTGCGATAGCCCCGGAAGTGACCTGACGATTCTCTGGTAGCATTCCTATTGTTCGACTTCTCAATATTTTCTCCATATTGATGGGTTTAGTATTATTTTTTGTCTATTACCAAAGACAACCAACCATATGTACCCCTATTAGCTTGCGGCCCGAATTAAATTAATTTCAAACTTGAAAAAGAAATTAAATAAAAATTTTGCGGAAAAAAAAACAATTTTTGTATTAATCTTGTATTAATTGTATCAGGACCAGTAGTATGTCTGAATGTCCGAAATAGAAAGAGATAACTGCAAAATTTCAGAAAAATTATATTTTGTGATGTTATGATGTATGTTATAATATGTATATGGTATGATTTTATATAGCAGTGTTTCGATTTTGAACAACATCTGTTTATAATTGTAAAAAATATCAAGTTTTTACTTTTAAAGTGTTCTCCTGTAAAAAGTTGTTTTCGCTTATATCTCATTCTACGTTGCTGCCATCGATATTAATACAAGCAAAATTAAAAATCAACAGAACTTACACCGCATACCCAATAGAAAACTTATGACTTACAGAACAGTATGAAAATAATTTTGAGAAAAAAAAAGTTTAGCTCGTTATGTTGGTGAAAAACTTATGAAAAAAATTATCAAACTTTTAACTTTTTGCTTTTGAGAAATGCAATGAAGTAAACCGCGATTGTAAAATAGTTGTTGTTGTTGTTTTTTTTTGCAGTTGTCAAAACAAAAAATGATCAATTCGAATTTGTTTTAGCTGTGTAGTGATTTATGTTTTGTGTTGGTGCTACATTAGGTATAAAATTTTAAATTTAATTATTTAATACTTTTTTTAAAAATGGAAGACAAGCCCATCGACGTGGTAAGGGGCTACGTATATTTATACGACAAGAAATGTAAATTATATCGTAACAAATTAGCAACAGAAAATGCCTGGCAGGATATTAGTAAAATTATTGAATTGCCTCCAGAAGAATGTATAAAGTTATGGACTAAATTACGAAATAATTATTCAAAGGCCATTCAAGAAAATAAAAATTTACCAAGTGGATATGGTAGTGGCAATAAAAAAAAAGAATTTGCGTATATCGAGAAAATGGGGTTTTTACGACCCTATATCCAAAAGAGAAAGTAAGTTATTATGTTACCCAAAAATCTAAAAAATTAATAATTCTCGTTCATTTTAGAACTGTTGGGAATATTCAGCCATGTGAAAGCCCAAAGATGGTTGAAGAATATTTGGAGGAAGAAAATTCCAAGAAGGAAACGGATTATCAGTACGATGAAGGTTTTAGTTCGAACCTAAACATTTTAAATAATACAAATGAGATGTGTGAAACAGTCAATCTGCATAGTGACGAAGAACTATTTGAACTGTTCGAACGATTATTCAAACAAATTGAAATTGCTACTAATCTCAACGAAAACTAATTATTATTTAAGTAAATTTCAAAAGGTCAATGGGAACGGGAAAAAGCAATGGGCTTTAGTGAACGAAATCTTAAATATAGAAAACATACATACATAGTAATTAAATGAAGTATTTTTATTATTTATTATTTTATTTTAAGACTGAACGCTGTGTAATTATTTGTGATGTCTCCTCGTTTTGTAAATGATTTCCCCGGTCGCTTGGTTATAATGAAATTATGTAGGACTACGACAGCTTTAATTATGTTGTCGATAGTTTTTGGTGATGCTCGTATTCGAGAAAATAATATGTTGAACCGGGCTACTAACACTCCGAAAGCTCGTTCTATACAGTTCCTGGCTCTTGCTGATCGGTAGTTGAATATCTTTTTCGATGTTGATAGTCCTGTTCCGCCATACGGGTTTAGCATATTTCTATGCAACGGATATGCAGCATCCTCAATAAAAAAAAACGGAAATTTCTTGCCATCCTTACTTTTTGGAAATGGTTGATCAGTAGGAAAATTTAATTTATTTTTAAAAAATCTTTCCCCAAAAGCGGATTGTTTAAATATTCGTGGTTTGATCCATAAGCTCTAATGTCACCAAACAGGAATTTCAGGTTTGCGTCACAGACTGCCATTATAACCACACTAAACGACTTTTTATAATTATAGAAAAGTGTTCCTGACTTATTAGGGCATTTAATGATAACATGTTTACCATCAATACACCCCAAACAATTTGGAAAGTTCCATAAATTATAAAAATCTTGTGCAACTGTATGCCACTCCGACTCAGTTGGTGGCTTTAGATATTTATTTTTAAGGGCCGTCCAAAGAACTCCGCAAACATCAAATATAATTTTTCACACTGTAATGGTTCCTACTCGATACTCGTATGACATGCTTATCATAGAGTTTCCAGATTCGAGGTATCTGCAATAAAATTTTACAATAAATTAGCTACAATGCAAGAAATAAACTTATTTATTATTGTACCTCAAAGTCAACATTAATCTGAGACCTGGTGAAATGCTTTTTCGTATGCTGTTTTTTTTTAGAAGAGGCGACACTAATGATAACAGCTCCTTATATTCTTCTATTGTTAGTCGGAAATAATTTTTAAATTTTTCCGGATACTTATACAGCTCTTTGATTAGAGTTTGATAAGATCCAAATTGAGGCCTCTGTTGCCATAGTGGAAGAACCCAATATCGCCTTTTAGGCTTTCTCAGCTTGATATATGCCATACTGTCAATATTGAAATAAGCGCCAAATCAAGTTTTCGGTCACTTGAACTCATTGTTCACACTTTTAGAATCAATTTAATTTATGAAACACTGATCGTTTAAGAATCACTTGACGAATGACAGCTTAAACATCGTATTCAGACAAAATAAAAATATGTAAAAATTAAATTTATTTTTTATTAAATATTAATAATTTAAAAAATAACACAAACATTTAATTTTGACGTTTCACATTTTTGACAAATAAACAAACAATTATTTTGTACAATGAAGTTAGTTTTGCTTTAATTTTTTCTTATTCATTGGGTATGCTCTTCATGAGTAAAAAGTCTAAGTTCATAAGTCGTAAGAAAAAAATTTGCATTGGGTATGCGGTGTTACTTTGCACGTTCATTTTCAATTTATACAAATTTAATTTTTTAACCTTTGTAACCGACAAATCACAACATGGAAATTTCAAAATAGTTTGAGGTTAGGTAATTTTTGCCGTATGAAAAATTGAGCAATGTTCAATTTTAAAATTTTGCCTTAAAGATATTTCAAGATGGCCGACATTTAACCAATCAGCGAGAAGATTTTTTTTGCCTTAAAGGCAAAAATTGAACAGGTATCACTGCCTTAATTCATATGAATTTATTTTTAGCTGTAGGTATTATTATTATAACTTAAAATCGGCAAAGTTTTACGTAAATGTAATTTTTTTGAGTTTTTGCTATTTGTTTATCGATCATCTAATGCAAACAGTGAAAAGACAAAAGAGTGAATATATAGTGACTAATGAGTGTATAATGAGAGCAAACAGAGAGGATAATGTGTGAATATTGGCTGAAGAGTGAATACATCATTCATTTACCCTTGTTAGTAATAAACTAATAAGTTTGTTAGCTTTTGTTCGTGAACTTACTAAAAATTCATTGCTATCGGAATCTAAAAAAATTCTGCGTGCGATAAAATTCATGAGCCAGCGTTTTATTATCTTTTTACCAATACTAACGCATATCTATTTCGTTGGTGATATTTTTAGAATAGGCTAGTGCAAACTTCACTCGCATGCAAAAATATTGCCAACAATAACTGACATCTATTTGACGCAGTAGAACCTGTAGTCAGAAGGAATGAAAATTACTTCAAGTCCCGTTTAAAAGAAACTCCTTCCCCCGATTTGCTTAGGCAAGCAATTTATCTTACCTTAAGCAAATTAAATAAAAATAAGTTATCCCAAGTAATTTTACTTTGTGGCACACCAAAGAATGGTAAAATTTTTAGTATAGAAAAGAATTCTACAAGACAATAAGATGTTTACCGTTGATATAAAGACATACATAGGTCGATAAATATTTTTTTTGTATGGGAAGCGAGAAATAGAATAACAACAATCACAATCAAAATTATGAGTGTAGTTTGATTCGAATTTGAATTTTTTTGTTAAAAGCGTATAATTTAAAGACAATTTTCCCATTCAATAAAGCACAAACTTAAAATTATTTGAGAGAAACTACAAAATTTAAATTGAATGATTAAATAAACATGAATTTATATTCGAAATGGTATTTCCACTAGTCATGCATTCATGCTCAATTATTTAGAACTCATTTTCATGCCAAACTTTGAAATTAATGAAATAATTGGATGGAAATTATTTTAATTACTAATTGATTATAAATTCAAAATTAATTGTTTAAAATTTGAAATGCTTGGTACAATGCCGGTTACGATGTCAACTCGTAATTTTGATAAGGACAAAATGATAAATTTACTACATTGTGATAAGCTTCGACTTAGCGAAGCGCCATTTAAATGGTTAAATTAAAACAAAATTTTATTAAAACATTTTGGTGTAAAAGCAAACCAACTAACTCCACAATTTTCTCGTGTAATGAAAATTTTCGAAAATTTGATGTCCGGAATTTTTTTTTTCCAATATGTAAAGTTTATTTAAAAATTGTTTATTTGTTTATTTAATATTAGATGAAATAGAAACTAAAATTCTATCATTTCAAACAAAATCTAATCCAATTAACGTCAGTCAACACTACAGACAACAAAAATGTAAACGTTTTTTTTTAACCATTCATAGTTTATTCAACCCAATAATTCTTTATTTATGTTTATAAATTTACGATCGTTTCTGGTAAATTAAACTTAGAGGGTTATTTAGGGCACGTCTGCACGAGATCTTATTTTTATATAGAACATACTTACATAGTTGATCTAATCATAATTATTTAAGGTTCCTTTTCGGACATAACTAATTAACTTAACATTATTCAATGACAATCAAATGAATTAATTTTTTTTGCATGTCCGAACAAGACAAAACACAGCTTGCTTAATTACTTTTAAAGACATCAAATAGAAAACGATAAATTATGCCGCACTTTAAAGTTCACCACGTACATTGTCAAAATTTATGATTGTTAATCGTTTATTTTGATTGAGAATAGACAGACCAACGGACAAATTTGTAAAAAAGAATTGTTGAAACGGATTGAGATATGGAAATCGCATAAAATTTAGACAATAACAAAATATTCATAAAATACAAATTTGTCCACACTTTCACTTTTACAGCATATAACTATTAGAGTTAATGCTATTTAAATTTGCGGAAACACTAGAAAAAAGTATGCCGTCAATCAAATTACCAAATTAGCATCTTAATTACAGCTTAACTAATTTTATAAAATCGTATGGTAAAGTTTCAATGTCATCAAGTAACATTTGGTTTTATTTTTAATAAGCCTAAACATTATACAAAATTATTACGTGAAGGTAATTCTATCGAAAATTACGATAAACGTTAAAGGGTTATAAATAAGCTTATTGAGCGCAAACCGCATTAATCATATCTATAGTATTAAACCTACGGGAATTATTCAAAAAAACATCTTTTAAAGGATTTCTCAACAACCTTGTATTCTTAATTAAAACGTGCAGAATTCTTAATTTTATATATTTTACATTCTTTATTCTAAAACTCTTAATTTTTTTTTTTTTTTTTTTTTCATTTTATTTTATTACGACTGAGACTGCGCTCATGTAGCAATTTTTCTTTCAAATACAAATTTTTTATATATCTAGTAAAATTCACGTTTGTTGGGGTGTAACCCACTGGTTAGCCCCATAATCAATTAAACCTATTTACTAATTTTAGTTTGGTAAGTTCACTAGGTCAAGTGGCCTCGTTCTTTGGAGTCTTCTTTCAACGACAGGGTTATCTATCATATGGCGAATATAGGGGTTTCCATGTTCCTGGAGCCTTATTTCGTGTTTTGCGGCATGCATTTTTATTTCCTCTTTGATGTATTCCATCCGTAGGTCCCTGTGAAGGTCTTCATTTCTTGCGTACCACGGAGCATTGACGATGCTACGAAGAACCTTGTTTTGAAACGTCTGTATCATTTTGGCGTTTGTTTGCTTGGTACATCCCCAGAGTTGTATACCGTAGGTCCATATCGGCTTCAAAATTTGCCGATATAGCAGCAGCTTATTGTGAATTGTAAGCTCAGAGCCTCTACCTATGAGCCAATACATTTTTCTGAACTTTATGTTAAGTTCTTCTTTTTTCTTTTTGACATGCTCTCTCCACTTAAGCTTGGCATCGAGGGTCATGCCAAGGTATTTAGCTGTATTTGCATATGGCACGAGTCGCGAGTTAATTTCTATAGGTAGGTGGTAAGCCTTTTGATAAGTAAAGTTAATATGCGTGGATTTTGTCTCATTAAGTTTGATTCGCCAACGCTTTGTCCAGTTACAAACCGCATTGGTCATCCTCTGGAGTTTGCTCGTTGCATCAGCGACATTATTTCCAACTGCCATAATTGCTGTGTCATCTGCAAAGGTGGCTATGGTTCCTTCATTTGTGGTTGGTATGTCCCTTGTATATAGTAAATACAGGATTGGTCCTAAGACACTCCCCTGCGGGACACCGGCAGAGATTTTCTTTAGCTCAGAGTATTCATCCTCATATTTCACTCGAAAGTGTCTATTGGATAAATAAGATCTTAGTATGGCATAGAATTGTCTCGGTAGATCTCTATGCAGCTTGTATTCCAGACCACTGTGCCAGACTTTATCGAATGCTTGCGCGACGTCCAGGAATATGCTTGAGCATACTTTTTTACGTTCTAACGTTCTTTCAATTATGTTGGTGATTCTATGGACCTGTTCAATTGTAGAATGCTTTTCTCTGAATCCAAATTGATGTGGAGGAATTAGTTGTCGGTCCTCAATTATTGGTTTAAGTCTCTTTAGTAATAATTTTTCAAAGAGTTTTGACATGATTGGCAGCAGAGAAATTGGCCTGTATGATTTTTTATCGTTAGGTGGTTTATCAGGTTTTGGTATCATCATTACTTCTGCTACTTTCCATTGATTCGGAACATATTTTAACCGAAAGCTCGCATTGATTATGTGTAGTAGCTTACGAAATCCTTTGTTAGGTAGAGCTTTGATAATTTGGCAAGTAATCAAATCATACCCTGGGGCTTTTTTAACATTCATGTTACTTTTCACTTCTTCTTTTAATTCTTTGAGAGTTACTGGCCGTATTTCAAACTCATCCAGCTTGTGAATAGATATTATATTTTCATTGGCAGTTTGTCTTGGTAGTGGTTGGAAGGTTTCCTGGAGATACTCCGCAAATAACGAAAGGCTAACTAGATATCTGTTGATTGATTCATTTTTAACTTCTTTAAGAAGGGATTTGAGGCTGTTACATAAATTGTTAAGAATTGTTTTGTTCTCCGGTGTTCGATTAATTTGCCAGGTTTTACGAGCTCGTCGTTTTTCTCTTACCAACTCTCTAACTTCCATTGGGTAGGATATGTTAAGCGTCTTTTTATTTTGTAAAATGGGAGTGCTTGCCAATGCAGCATAGTGAATTATTTCATTGAGTTGCTCCAATTCGTCTTCCAACTGTCGAGAATTTCTTATCGGTACCTGGAGATTGATTTTGTCCTCCATTATTTCACGAAAGAGATCCCAGTTTGTTTTTGAATTTGTTAATCTGGGTGCACTTTCCCTTTGAATTACAGTTTCACTGACTGTCATGATAACCGGTGAGTGATCCGATACTAGAGAATTGCTGTTTTCAATGTGAATATAGTTCTGAGATATACCTCTTGCTACATAAAAGTCGATTAGGTCCGGTATCTTAGCTTCGTCACTGGGCCAGTATGTTGGGGAACCACCAGAGTAAAATTCACATTTTGATGTCTGGGCTGCTTGAAACAATTCTTTACCCTTTGACGTCGTAAGTCTAGATCCCCAATAGGTGTTTTTTGCATTAAAGTCTCCTCCAATAATAAAATCACGTCCTAATGATTTAAATAGTTTAATGTAGTCCTCCCTTTTCAAGTTATGCCGGGGAGGACAGTATATTGCGGAGACAGTAAGCTGTCTGTGTTTAATGTGAATCCTAACAGTGGTGACTTGCATTGTTTCTTCTTCGATTTCTGTTTCTACATGGTGTTTTATATTTTCTTTTATTAGTAATGCTGAACCACCTCTTGCTCTTTCTGCTGGATGAATGGAATGATATAAGTTATAACCCCGGATTTTAACAAACGAAGATTTAACAAAATGGCTTTCGGATATTAGAAAAATGTCGATTTTTTCTGTATTTAAAAATATTTCTATTTCTGGAATATGTTGCATAAGTCCATTCGCATTCCAGATTGCTATTCTGAAAGTTGTGTTCTTACTTAACATTTTTTATCGGATTGCGTTGTGGGAGTTGCATTTTCTTCAGTTGATCAAATATCATGTTGTTCAGGTTACTTTGGTCATCTAGCCGCTTTGTAATAGCTTCGATGCTGTTCATAATGTTTTCCATAATTCGATTATTTTCAGAGCCCATATATTTAGTTGAACCCGAGCCTTTCACTACCTGAGCAAATGTTCTTCTTTGCCCTGCGTTGCTTGGTTGTGGATTTTGATCCATCTGATTTGATGGTTGAATCCTTCGAATTTCATGATTTTGCGATTGATTTCGTGATTTATCTCTTAATTTTTGTAGGTGTTTAGCAACCTCACAGCCCCGATAATTGGCCGGATGTTGGCCTTTACAATTTATACACTTAGCTGGTACATCTCTCCCTATTGTACATGCCTGGGTAAAATGTTTACCTGAGCATTTTACACATCTCGGATCCCGGCTGCAATATTTTTGAGTGTGATTGAATCCCTGACATTTCTTGCATTGTGGTATGCGTGTAGTGGTTCTCCTCATAGGTTCAATTTTTACCTTCATGTGAAGAATTGCTTTTATACCATAAATATTTTGAACATTTTCTGAGTTATCAAATACTAGCATAAAAAGAGGGAGTCCCCTTTTATTGAAAGTTAGGTTTCCTTCTTGGTTTTCTATTCTCTCTTTTTTAATCATATTCACAGCATCTAGTATTTTAAGACCTTTATTTTTTAAGTCTTCCATTATTTCTTCGCTTGAGCAAGTGTGATGCAAACCTCTTGCCATAACTTTTATCGGACGAGCCTGTTTGTCCTCATAGGTAAACCACTGATACTTTTCAGCATTCAGCTTCATAGATAATGTTCTATAGGTTTCTGAGTCCAGAGTATTAATTTTCCAAACGTCATTGTTTAGCGCTGTTACCTTATATTCTTTATCAGTAACCGATTTCATCAGTGACTGAATTATTGGGTAACTGGTTACTCCCACGATACTTATTGGTGGGGGGGGTTTTTCTTTCGGTTGCACCAGTTTTGGTGCAATGTTCTTGGTAGATTTACTACCTTTCGGTTGATTGGCCTCAGGTTGGACAACTTCCGGTTCGGTACTTGTAGTTCCACTAACATTTAGTTGTTCAACCTCAGGTGACGATTCAGCTTTTCTTTTCTTACCCTTCCTGGAATGTTTTTTTTTCTTCTTTAGGATCCAGTTCGTCTCCCTTTCTAATTCATCCTCATCAGTGAGATAGTTGACTTTCTTTGGTTCAATACTCTCTAATTCGCTTTGTTCTTTAGAATCTCGATTCATTTTTAGAAGTTCATTTTCTCGCTTTAGATACTCAATTTCTTCGCTTAGCTTGGCAAATGATTGCTCCATCTTCTGTAGCCTCTCAAAGAGATCCATATTTTCCTTTTCTAGGTCAACAGTTCTTTCACTGAATTTTACTGCTCGCATTGTAAAATTTCCGCTGGCATCACTTCTTTCATGGAGTGTTTGGCCCTCCTCAAAATCCATAGGGCCAGCCTTCGAAGAGGATGGATCCCCCCCGGATGTATTGTCCAGTCGACTGACTGGAGTACCACTTGGGGTAATAACTTTCTCGGACTTATGCATTGCATAGAGTCTTGCTGGTGATCGTGGCACTATGGAACTTCTTCCAAATGGATTTACAGAACTTATCACCTCTGAAGTATTGCGGTCATTGGATAACGACGACTGGGAGCCCGCTTGCTCACCCCTCAAAGTCGCCGGCACTGGGTATCCGTTTCCCTGCGCCGTAAGGTTTTCTCCATTAGAGTCCCCCATATTGGTTATTATATTCAGGGAACCACCCCTAGCTAGTTTTGGTCCACGAATGGTATTTTATTTCCCATTTACCCTCCGACAAGTCGGTTAGGGTTTCCCCCTATCCGCCACCTGGGGACGCGCCCGATGGGAGACTAGCAGCTCCACACGAGAAAACTCTTAATGTTCAACATAATATTCAACTAAATGCTAAATTAGAAATTTCGTAACACTTTAAATTTTAAGAAACTTCACAAACGAAGACTGCCTGTTAAATTTTCAACATTTCTGAGGATATTAATTTAAAGAGTGTTTTTTAAGCCCGATATAACTTGAAATTGTAAAAAATAACAGACATTTTTTAATTTTAATCAAATTGTTTTATTCATTCGAAAGATCATGGCATTAACATTTGAAAATGATTTCGGACATATGGCCACCGCAGCACTTAATGGTAATCCACTCCCAAAATCAACTTGATTCGTAAGCTTCATGCGTGTTTGAACTCAACACAATCTAACCTCCCACAAAACCCTCACCTCGACCCCTAATTAATTCCTAACCGAACTTCTCACTCAAATTCAATCAAACCATCATACCACAATATCATCATAACGTCACACAATCATACCATCATATATACCATCTTATCAAAGATACCATCATACCATTATACCATCGTACCATAGTACCATCATACCATCGTACCATCATACCATCATACCGGCATACCTTCATAACATCTTACCATCAGTATCATTCCATTACCATAATACCATCATATCATCAAGCCATCATACCACCATACCACTACACCATCATAACATACTATCATACCATTATACGATCATACCATCATACTATCATATCATCTTACTATTGTACCATCATAGTGTAAAACATCACTTCAAACTGAATCTTCTACATTTTAAATTGAACCTTTAGCAAATTATATGAATGGCCAATTAAGATGGAGCTCGGCTATTCCTTAACCGATTATGATGAAATGGGAATGGGATTCTCAAATTATTTTTAGACGAAGTACTTTAATATGGCCAATAAAGACGGCACTTGGCTATTTCTTAACGAATTTTAGGGAAATGTGATATTCGTGATGGAAATGAGATTCTAAAATGATTTTTAGATAAAGTTCTGGAATATAGTCAATATGAATATTGAGACGTTTCCAATGAAAAGAAGGAAATGTGACCCAAAACTTACAATATTTTTAACTGAAGATATGAGAATTATGTCAATATGGCTTCTATAGTATTTTATATTTAGGTTTCTATGAATAATGCAGCTGTTGAGGTTGAATTGAGGATGATAAATCTTTTCCTGGATGGCTGCGGTGCCAATCATTGAAAGCTACCTTCAACTTGGCTTTAAGCGGGCCAAACAGTACCACATCCAAAGATTGCAACTTAGTATATGGGATTCGTGGTTGTCACAAACTAGCAGGATCGGTCGTTCTTTTGTACTGTTCATGTGTTTGTTTATGTGTTTTAACACCTCGAAAAAAATGATCACAGTTTATCCAACCGGTTCTTGATGCCAAGCCCAAACTTCCTTCTGGTCCTCCTGGAACAAGTGGTTCTTATAATGGAGTCTCGAAAAAATGAAAACGGCCAGAATTGTATCTCCAATCGCTGTTATAAAACAACCAAATGTTACGAGTTCACCTCTTTTGGCCACTGGTTTTTTTCTGCCAAAACCCTAAACGTGTTGAGGACTGTGGCAAATACCTGTCTCATCAAAATTTCGCAAGTCAATCATTAAGTGTCAATTTACGCGAATAACGAATTATATTGAAACAAAGGGGAAGGATTGTAGCTACGATGAGCTTAATTCCCGATTAGTCAAAATAAATGAGTTTTTAGATAGTCAAAACAAATCATTGCGACTGAAGATAAGGTATTCCAATTGAAGCCTGATACCCACTCTGACATTTTGGTAATCGATGATCAATATTTTCCTCTTATTTCTATTTTCCTCAATTAACCTCCGATCAGTTCCCAATACCTACCAATCAGGCTCCAAAATGAAGATTTTGCCGAGCAACTCTTTATGAATAATTTTGGAATAAATAATTTCAGATCGAATTTTAAGCTACCGAGACTGACATTGCCTGTTTTCGATGGAAACTACAGGCAATGGCAGGCCTTCGATGACGTGTTTACTTGAAACTTTCATGAGAATATCATGTTATCACCCGCCCAGAAATTTAAGTGTTTATTAGGCTAATTGCGCGGTCCAGCGTATAGTACCTACCAAATGCCATTTTCGCGTCGATGATGCAAATTATGTTGAAGCTTTAAAATGCCTTATCAAAAAAGGAAAACGATTGTTGAAACATATACTAGAATTAATGAAGACCCTAAATCGTTGCTATCAGATGAGCATGTTGTAAGCCAATGCAAGAATTCGAAAAGCTGTTTTAAATGCAACAAAAGGCATAATACACTGCTACACCTTGAAGAAGTCACCAATCCGCCAATATCCACCAACAAGAATAGATGTCTATGATACAACCGAGCTCATCAGAACAAGCGAAATTCTCCTTGATTTCTGCGATTCACAATTAACTACAAAAAACTCAAGTTATAACCAATCATAATAGTCCGCACCCGCCATCTATATCAATACTTCCAACAGCAGAGGAAATTTAGGACAATTTCGCTGACAAAACATATTGAAGGGAGCCCCATCGCTCGCAACACCCGTTTTGGTTGGGTGATTGGAGGAAATTTTAACCTAAATGAATTGAATTTTACTCCATATCAGACTTGCTCAAGATCAATGCATGCCCAATTAAATCAAGGACAACCAGGATTATCATCAAGTATTAAGAATTCCCTCCAGTGATTTTGGGAAACTGAAGAGATTCTCAACACTAACAATCTCTCAAATTCTCATCCATCCCAAGGATAGAGAATATCTGGTGTGAAAGTCCAACGTCAAAAATCAACATTTTTGATTACGCACCATCACATATGATACCGCAACAGCATCCTTTTTAGCCACACAATCGCTTCATTATCTTGCTGATAAGTTTTCTGACAAGTTCCCAATTATACTTCCGAAATCCTAAAACGCGATTTTTACATGGACGGCCTTATGTCTGGTGGGGAAACACTAGAAGCAGCATCCCAGCTGCAAAGGGAACTCATATGCTTGCTCGAGTTAGGTGGGTTTAACCTAAGAAAGTAGTCAGCGAACCATCCTGCATTGCTAGAAACCATTCCGGCGGAAAAGCGAGAAGTTTCCTCTTGGGAGATAGGCGACTATCGACGAATCCAAGGTAACTTTCGATTTAGGTATAAAATATGACCCTGTTAAAGACAACTTCTCTTTGCAATTATCTCTACCCAAGACAAATAAATTCACCAAGAGATCGTTCCTTTCTGAGACATCCAGAATTTTTGATCCGCCAGGTCTACTGACACCAGTAACAATTCGCCTGAAAATACTGTTCCAATCACTTTGGCTAAAGGGTATAGGTTGGCATGATGAACTCCCTCCAGATATCGAACAAGAGTGGGTTCTGGCTAGAAACCAATTAGAGGAATTAAGTAAGGTTCAATTTCCCCGATAGATTTACGCGTTAGCTCATTTAGAACTCCAAGGGCATGCCGATGCATCGAATGATATGTATGCGGCCGTAATATATGCACGTGTAGTGGTAGGAATCATAGTCAGACCCAACATAGTAGCGGCGAAAACAAAGATAACCATAGTCCTTATGTTTATCACCTGATCCAAAGGTATTTTTGTACACTGATTCATCAATCACCTTAGATTGGCTATCTAAACCTCCCAAAGTTTGGAAAACCTATATAGCTAATCGAACGTCCAAAATCCTCACTTGCACATCTCGTAATCATTGTGCGACGCGCGGTATCTCGCCAAAAGATTCACTACAAAATAGGCTTTGGTTTGATGGTCCCGATTTCTTTCTGAAACACACATAATCTCCCGAATCAAGTATCGGAAACTGAATCGAGCTGCGACGATCATGAAATAGGTACCGAATTTCATCTATCTGCGGTCCAGAAACAATACTCAATTGTCGATCTATTGGCTGAACATTTATCAAATTACCGAAAATTATCAAGAATAATGGCTTTGTTGTTAAGATGTGTGAGAAGTGTAATTTTGATATTCCAAACTAAATTTTAATTGCAATTAGTAAAAATTGCAATAAGAAACATGATTTCAATGAAACAAAAAAATTATTTATTATCACGATATATAAAAGAATATGAATTCTAAACTGTAATTGAATGTAATCGTGATGGCAACTTAAATTAAAAATTGACTTTGAATTACAACTTGACTGAGCAAAAATGTGAGCCTAATTTAGTGTTTCTTAGTTTAAAACTGGATTTAATAGCGTGAATATTTTAGTCTCAACCATCACGGTGTTTTTTTAAGTATGTATCGCTTACCAGTCCAGATTTTTAGGTGTATGGATGTGGAACCATTTTTGGACTACTTCTCCAGCACTTCGAAACCAAGGAGTCCAATTTTGCAGCCAAAAACTTGCTACTTTTTTGTTAATGAGTGAATTGAAATCCTCTTAAGATAAGGTCTAGTTTTGGTTTTCTTTTCAAAATTTGACCACATATTTTCATTTTAATCACATATTTTGCAATTTTAGTTACATATTTTAGGAACATACATATTTGTGATTTTTAGAACCTAATAATCCTAAGCATTGTAATCAATAATGGTTTATTGAAATACTCATATGGAAAACTGAATATAAATCGAAGATAATAATTTATTGTTAAAACATTAAAACTATTAACTTTGGAACCTTGTCTGGAAATAAAACTAGGAACAGAATGTAGACCGTAGTCCATTCTTGACTCACACAAAATATTAGAGATGTTCGCTGGGCGCTGAGGGGGTTAGATACGACGAAAATCATCCAAAGTTTAAATTGAACAGCTAACCTTCAATATTTGAATTTACTAAACCATCTTTCTTGATTTATTGTTTCAAGTAGAAGAAATGTTTATTAATTCAATCTGTTGCTCGGTGTGAAACTCAAGCGTATTTATATTGTTTTTACCGCAGTTCCATCTAATATTTAACAAAACCAAGACCAAGTAGAGACACACTTTTAAAACTAAACACTTTTAAGACTAGTAGAGGCATACTTTTAAAACCCCTTTAATTGTGGGTGCTTTTTCTATTGTCATACTAAAGTGGTAGGCACCACTACAATGTATGTTTACTAAGTAGCAGTAATTTACTAAAACAAATAAAAATATCTAATAAAATGGATCTGGTATTCTTATACATATATGTATAGTAAAATATTACAAACAATCAATTCACAAAGAGGAACAAAAAACTTTTGTTCCGAATCTTAACTAAACTAAACCATTGTGATTCCATTATGTTGGTCGGATGAATAACACTTATTTTAAAATTGTGCTAATTTTGTAAATATTTAAATTGCAATTGTGTTCGTCTTGTTGACATTGGCGAATTCTATAGTCATTAAAACTTTAAGTCCCCGAATAGTTTTCAACACTCTTATATTGTATTGTTATTCAAGCGGTCGCTAGAAAAACATTGACAATATAAAAGGGAAAGCAAAAACAGCGAAACTAACATTTCATTAACCATTCCGCTTTTACGATGCCAGGAAGGGCAGAAAATTATAACCGCTCATAATTTATCATAAATTCTGAAACCATAATAAAAATGTATTATGTTTATGTACACGCGAAACGAGTAGACACATTGTACACAATTTATTTATATCTGGTCGCATATGGACATACTATACATATAAGTTTATAAATAGATACATATATGGAATTTGTATTGCGTTATGGTCATAAAAGTTTGAAAAAATTACCTGTATGGAATACTCGTACAAGAAAAATTTATGTTACAACAATAACAATATCGCACAACGAGGATAATACATTTTTTTAAGTTTCTACAATACTGTGCAGTTTAATAGTTACACATCGCGACTTGAGAATAACACGGTTCTATGTTCATCACTCTTCATTTAAAGAAATCGGAATGCACAGTTTGAAGTACGTAATTTACCTACATATTATAATTTTTACTTTTCCCACTATAACGAAGTTATATTGGGTAAGTATTGTAATAGCGAAAAAAATTGTGTTTCAGATTTTCACATTTCTCGACGAATTAGGTTACCAGGACTCCGAAACACCGATCAGAAAAATGTCGTGTCCGTCCGTCCGTTCGTCCGTCCTTCCAGTCGCACATTTTTATTATTTTTGTTTTGCCTCCCATTCTCACAAATATTGGTAGTTTTGGTCCAAATTTTGCCCAAAGATAGATTTCAGTACTAAGCAGTGTGTGTTAACTTTTAGGTCCATTCGAGTATAGAATAGAGGAGGTTGCAGTGGAAGAGAAAACTGCCACGATTTTTTTGTTATCTTGATGATAAATTTGACAATTCATCATCTACTTGTTCACAAAATTTGAAGTCAATTGAAGCACTGCGTGGGGGTCATTTTGACAAAAAGGAGTAATATAAATTTGTTTATCTGTTTACCGAGGTAATGTTGAACTTTCCGAAGAAATATTTCTCTACAGTTAATACACCTTGCAAATTCCAGCAATTGTTCCCTAGGTGTCTTCAAGATAAAATGAATAGATTACCGTGTAATATGGAATTTAAATTTTTTAATTTACCTAAAACACTTTGCTGGTGGCAAATAATATTATCAACAATTAAAAATAATTATATCTAGTGAGCTTTTAAATATAGCAAGATATTCCCGTTTCTATGACATTGACATTTTTGGCATTGACATTTCTGTGACGTTTTATTGACATTTTATGGCATTTTAATGATTGAAATTTCAACGATATGTTGATCGATACATTATTTGTGAATTGCTTTAATAAAATTGCCTTTAAAGGTATTACATATTTCTGAGTAATAAATTCTCTTGTGAGAAGGCCTTAACAGGCCAGTTTATACCTCTCGTGAACATGAACGTGAACAAAACATTTTTTGTTGATAAATCTGAAATTACTTGATTTTTTTCATTAAAACTGATTGGAATAAACTTCAAATAAAATTACGTATCGAATAATTATGAAAATAATGAATAAAATGTCATTATAACAATATTTTTTTCAATTCCCCGATGATTTCATTTTGTTCACAGACATTTCATCGGGAATTGAATTAAAAGTCGTATATAACTTCTAATAGCAAATTACTATGAGAGGCTTTAAAATAATATCACGCCACTAGGGCGGCGCAGGTTAAGGAGAGCTGGAAGATATACAAAATGAAATGCTATATGACAAGGAGGTGGGGTTAGGTAACAAATGATAATTAACGTTAATTCTGATTTTGTATTACATATTTCTGTTTTATTATTTTGTATTTTCGAATGGTCCACAGCGATGCCCCGTCCAGACTCAAGTACTGAGTAAAGAATTATATCGGCAAATCCTCACGTTGCTCACATAATATTGTGATCTGAACAAACGACACAAATTTTTAGAAAATAAATTTTTGAACATTTTGAATGCTATCTGAATGGAGTAAATTAAATTCTTAATGATAATGACTTTCAACGGTATACTAGAGATGTATAACTGGATCTAATTGTTAAAGGTTGAAGGTGAAAAATGGCGAATGCGAATTTGATTGCTGCTCAACACATGTCAGTTCTGAATAATCTAACATATTTGTCAGTCTGTGATTTAGCGGTATGAGAGTAGATTTATGTTGTCGTGAAATTTAAGAAAAGCCGTGCCATATTGCGCCTGTCCAAAATATCGAAAAAATGTTTGTGAAATATAAATTGTTGGTTTGGTGATCTTTAATGGATGCTTTCTGGGAAAAGTATCGTCCGAGAGTCGGATAGACCCAATTTTTTTATAAATGTGATTGAAGTTTTAATTTCTTTATTATATAACCTTTCTTATTTGCAATCATTTGATTTATTTTTTTAAACAGTTTTGCCGTAAAATAGCTAAATAACTTTGCACATACAACATTTGCTAAATTATTGTCCTGAATCACAAAATTAATAAAGTTCACATTTAATATCGACCACATACAACTCTGATACATATACATTACATTTTGATTTGATAGATTTCGAATGTACGACAAAGCATTTCGCAGGATCTCCCGGTAATTCTAAGAATTGTTGATGCCGGGCCCACCGTACACTCTTTTTTACATTTACTTGATTGGATAGAATTGTAAGTATAGGATTGAGATCGACCCGGTTACAAACACCTCGGCGGTCAATTGTTAGTAGTTACATTTTGTTCTAATAATTACTTTACTACATTTTTTCTAAAAACTGCTTTCCATCCTTGGCATCCTAAAGTCAATATTAATTAGTTATCAATTACCCGTTATATATTTCCCACCACCTTACTTTCTCCGGCCGCTTTTAATTGATTGCTTGATTTTTAAATAACTAATCATACTCTCAACCAATTAAGTTTAAATTTAAGTTTAATTTAATTTCTATAAACCTGTTACGAATTAATTTTTAAGTGCTGCAAACAATCTTAATGTTAATATTAGTGTCTGTTTCCCTTGACGGCTTCAGCTTCCAGAACCCGCCTCCTGAACTGTGTTGTAGTAATATGTATGATTAAGCGCTGTCTATATCTAATTATTAACTAACTATCTAAGTTTAATTTTGTAGTAACAACTACATTCTGAAATAACATTTATTAGTTTGTTGGGTCTGATTTCTCAACATTTCTGAAAATCGCAATTATTATTAATTTAAATTCCACTTAAGAGTTATAAAACAGTAGCTCAGAGACGACCTAACATAATAAATATAGTTAGTCTCAGCTACTTATTCAAATAATTTCCGCCATAATGGTCGCTGTCGCAACTTGAAATTACAGTTGAGCCCAAACTACTATTATAAATAAAGCATTTCCGCCAATCTGCCACTAAGATTATAGAAATTTGTATGGACCCTTTCCTGTAATGAATTACATTTAATGCCACCAGTGACCAAAACTAAAATGATAAGACGTTAATTAGTTTCTGAAGTATGAAGTCCGAACTGAAATGCCTGTAAATCAACAGAAGGCAAAAATCAAAACAACCTAATTTCTAAACTACCTAAATCCATTGGATGCTTAATGTTTCCGGAAATCCGGTCGCGTTTCTTACGTGTTTCTAATCTAAAACAAATTTATCGATTATTTTATTACGGCATCGTATTTAATAACCAACTGGTTCGTTTCCTATTCTATGAGACTTAACTCCTAACTTATTTCAAAATTAATTATTAATTTAAAAATCAACTCCCTAAAAGTAAATTAAATTAGGCATTCAAATTGTCAGGACAGCAAATTAATCACAAAATTTGGCAAGCCTTAAAAAAATAACCTGCACAGATTATAAATTTGTATCATAGGTATTCCAGCATAACAATAAAACGACGCAACTTTAATCTTGCGCAAGATACATAGACCTATAATAAGTATCGAATAGTTAGTATTTTGTTATATGTATAGTGTTTTACATTGTATATGATAAAGAAAAACGTTAGCTCAAGGAAGTAAAATTCCAAAAACCACAATTCCGCTAGATGCTTAAAGATTCTGGAAGGTTATTGAGTCAGGAATTTAGTGAAAAATTAAATTTAACTTTTTTCAAGTTTAACTTTTTTCAAGTTTAAGAACAAATTATAAATCAATAGACATATTATTTTTTTTTAAAACCGGCCAGAGCCTCCTAACTAATCGCATTCAACTATTTGCTTCAACTTTAAAATCTATCTGTGTGTTAATACATTTAATTTAGATACCACGCCAACCTCTTAGTAAGGCCGCGGGGACGCAGCAATATTCTGGAACCCTATTTACAAATATTAATATTTATGATCATTAATACCTCAGTAAACCAAGTTCCACAATTTCGCATTCGCCTACTGCTTCAGGTTTAATGTTCTTATTTCCGGAAATCTCCTTCTGATTCAGCTGCTGTTTAATCATACGTAATCCAATTAAGCAATTCACCCAAAGTTATCTCTAAATTTCCATTAACCGCTACTACCAACCACGACCATCTGGTTGATTTCAATCAAATTCTCATATTTCTTGTCCTGTAAAATCACGTCACGGAGGTTCGGTCACTATTTTGCGGTCTCTGTAGTCGCCTATTTGATCTTTTATTTAACAATGATAGAATCTCAAGCCAGCACTAAATTCGGTGTATTAATTATGCTTTCATTAATAACACTACTTAGAATTCCAAGATTCAACTGGTTCGGACAAATTTTAATTTGCTGATATACACCACTTCACTTGTATACCAATATTTTATTATCACACGAAACATAATCTTCACAGAATTATTTATTGTAAATTTACATAATTTATTTTAATTTATAACTACTATTTAATGTGGAAATTCTTCACAGTTGAGTTTTTGATACAAGCTAATTATTTATGTTATATGTAATGTGAAATGTATACAATCACTAAAACTCAAAAACATAATTCTTATTTGCCAGCAATGTACTAAAACTGATCGAGGATACCTAAATTTGTACTAGAGTACCAACACAAAGAACTTGCAAATTGCGGCCAATTTTGTTTATACCTTAGTTGACATTATGCGATTATGTCAGTACTACGAGTTTCAAGTTATTAGAATTTGCGACAACGCGATTATGTGGAAGACATTGCGAGTTCTCGCATTTGAGATTTCTATGTTTTTGTTTACTCGTACCATGTGAAGTACGACCGACAACTCGTAATGATTAAGGTTCTTTTTAAAGAATTTGTCAGCATATTTCGAGCTCTCGAAACTCGCAATTCATAATACTAGAGAATAATCGCACCTCACACATTTCTACAAAGGACCATTTGTTCACGACACACTTCACTAAATCCATCTAAAACTTTGTATAACATTGCTTCAATTCAGTTTCATTATATTTTACATATTTGCATTATGTGAATCTTATTCAATGAACAAAGAACGACACAACGTATACCCACCCGCCCTAGGACCTGATCCGAAACTATTGCAAATGCTTGCAATCAGGTGCACTTCCAGGCTATGTCCAGCATGCCCCAAAAGGAGAACCGAACGGGTCCAGGACAATTTCAATGTACGCCTTCCAGATTTCAACCTTCAAGGTTAAACGCACCCGAACTATTCATACGTACCGTGTAATTCACCTTTTGATCAACAGAACACTTTTTTTTAATACAATTTTTAAGAAAGAGTCCAAAATAGTGAGTTTCGCAATGGTGTCTGTCTGTCAGTCTGTGCCCTCCCTACAGCCCAGATAGTTTAACCAATTGATCTGAAACTTTATATTTAAGCTATTTTCATAAATTGGGACATCCCAGTCAATTTTAGTGCAATTCGGCCAACCGGAAGTAGCCATTTCCATGGGCCAGAAAATTGATTTTGCAAACATCTCAGAAAGTATTAGGTTTACAGAAAAACTAATAAATGTTCATGTTAATTTTCGACCTTGAGATTTTTAGGGTCCTGGAGTCCGAAAAATTGGATTTCGAAGTGGTTTCTGTTAGCCTGTATGGCTGTCAGTTTGATCTCAATTCGTTGGGTGGTTGATGAAATAAAATTATATTTTCCCATTTGGTACAATGAATAATAATTTTCGAAAATGTTCGATCGTTCGAAATTTGCATGCATACTTTACAGCAATCTTTGAAATTTTTTACTTCCTTTTTTGGGCGCACTTTACCTCGGTGGTTGGTAAACTCCAGACCACTTGAAACTTTTTTTGTCGCTGGGTAATTTGCCAATTATCCGATTTTCTTATTCGTTTACGTGTATTAGACTATAACAAAATAAATACATAGATATTGAAATAATCGTCATAAAGTACAGGAACAAAATTTTACCGGTTCACGACTACTCGAGCTAGAAGATTCTTGCTCGACGTCCGAAGTAGCTGTTGCTGTTACTGGTTCGTATATTATGTAGATTACTAGCTGATATTAGGATTTGACTGTTTTTATTCTCATTTGGATCGTGAGGTATTTCAATCTTTACTATTTGGGTTTCTTCATGGCTTGATGATAGTAATTTAATCGTGCTGGGTTCTATTTTTCAACGTACTACTATTTTTTCTTTTTCCAAAACCTTTTATTTTCCACAGCGCTAACACTACATTTTATTTTGCGGCAACTGAGATATTTCGTTGCAATAAAATTATATTTCTAACAATAAAATGTACAATGTGCGAAATAATTTGGAATTTCAATTGTATAAGATTTTTGTGAGAATTTAGTAATGACTGGCTTGTGGGGTAAAACACCATTAAAAAGATAAACCTCAAATTAGTGGTTTTCCATATTATAAGTATAACTCAATTTTTCCAAAAAATTTAAAATAGATTTTAAATAGATTATTGTGATGTATATAAATAGTATAGAATAAAAACCAAAAATATAATGCATGCGATTTTTTTTTCTCGTTGGAAAGAAGGAAAGTAATGCTACAAAAATGCCATAAAATATATCTAGATTCGAAAGGCAGAACATCTTAAGTCTATTTTCATGATATTTCGCATGATATTTTGATTAACACACCCTTGAACGTTTTGAATGCACCCGTCAACGTCAAAACGTCAGTTAAGGTAAACATTTTTATCATGGTGAAGTTCACGAATGAGCGAAAATTATTAAAAAGCGGTGATCGCAACTTTAAGAGCGCTTACTCCAATTTTCAGTCGTAATAATCGTCCCACCAGTCAGGCTGTGCGTGCTATAGTGGATAAATTCGAGCTAAAATATTCATTATGGAATGTTTCTGTGCCAGTGAGGCAACGCACCGGTCAAATTTTCGGTAACCGCTTCAGATCAAAATGAGCCAAATCAGTCGATTCCACGCCGTTCATAGGAATTGGGAATCCCTCAAACCACATTGTGACGAATTTTGAGTAAATACTATGGGGTTGATGTATCAAGGATGTGTTAGTTGGACGCGTAAAAATTATACACCACGTTTTTTATTTTATATAGAATTTTTTTAGTCTTAAACAAAATATTTATTTTATACGTTTTACAAAAGTTTACACTATAAATGTTTAGGGTAACAATATTCCCAAACACTGTGGTAAGCGAAGAAAAAAACTGAATTTAATTACTTTTTTATGAAAAGTATTATTCGCGCACGAAAAATCAAAAAATTTATTTCTTTCCAAAAATGGCGAGTCGTTGTGATCACGTTGAAACTCTAATATCCAATGAATATATCTGTCTCTTTCAACCAAACGTAAAGATTATCTATTTCGGCGAAATAAATTATAATACCTATAAAGGTTGAGTTACATATGCGACGTGCGACGTCTGACGGGAGCTTCTAGCCAATCAGAGACGAATATTTTGACATTCGTCACACGGCACACGCCACACGCCACACGTCGAGAGATGGTTTAATTTTATCTTTTCCGTCACGGTCGCACAAACACATATAAATTTTTTGTATGTATAAAACGAAATAGTAGGCTTTGACGAAGCTTTATTGAAGAACAAAAATAAAAATAAAAAAAATTTTATAAAGTGTGCGTGGCAGAGCTCGGCGTAAATGTAAATTGTTGTCAGAAAAGCATCACGTTTATTTCTACTTGTCACACGTCGCACGTCGCTTATGTAAATCAACCTTAAAGGTCTCCGCTGTCAAAAACGGCGTGACGTGAGATGGATTAAATCTAAAGATGGCACTACATAGTAGTTGTTTTTTTTAATTTTTTTTTGTTGTATCGAAACAAAAATGTAAACAAAAGCAAAAAACACGAATAAAACTTACAACTAGACATCAATTATAAAAAAAATTAATTTTATTTTTTATTTATTTACCAAAAATTAAAAATTGTTAAAGCTGCCATCTTTAGAAGTTATCCCGTACTATGTTTTTACATATTAAATAATACTGCATTATCGATAAATCTGCCAATATCATTGACCGCAAGTTTACTATGGAAAAGTATAGTTATGTCCTTTATAGGTATTATAATTTATTTGATTTCGACGAAAGGAAGTTATTTTGGGGTTGACATACGAACAATCGTAATGTCAAATTCGCTGTTCGTGTTGAATGCGAGATGGAAACAGAAATTATCAATATCAATTTGAGTTCGAATTGAGTAAGCTAATCAAATGAGATGGAGCAATAATCACAAAATATAATTTAATCTTAATGTTCCACTATATTTTGTGGCCATATTATTTTTGCTAGATGGCGAATAAAAGTTTTTGTTACGCAAAGAGATTATCTTATGCGTAAACCCAAATATGTATGTGGTGGCGAACGTAAATCAATTTAATAATAAATAATTTATATAATTGATTGCGTGAGGCGCTACAATACCTTGGCTTACACCCTTATAAGATCAAATTACTCAAGAACTAAAGCCTCTTGATCATTTGAAGAGCCGAAATTTCTCCGATTGGGCCCTGCTAAAGTTTGAAGAAAATCCTAAAATTCATCTAAAAATCATCTTCAGTGATGAAGCTCATTTTTGGCTTAATGGCTTTGTCAATAAGCAAAAAACCCAGATGTGCTTCGAGAGACTCCCAGGCTAGCAACTAAACCAAATTTGCTTCAAGAGACTCCATTACAACATAAAAAGTGACCGTGTGGTGTGAATTTTATGCCGGAGGGGTGATTGGACCATATTTTTTCGTCGATGAAAATTATCGCCATGTTACGGCCAATGGAGTTCGCTATCGTGCCATGTTGGAAGACTATTTCTGGCCAGAATTGGATGGAACAGTGATATATGGTTCCATAAAGGTGATGCCACATGCTACACAGCTGGTCAAACAAATGACCTATTGAAGGGGAAGTCCGAAAAATCGTCCGGTCGAATCACCAGCTCGCTCATGCGATTTACCGCCGTTGGATTTTTTTTTTATGGGGTTATGTTAAGTCGTTGGTTTATGTCAACAAGCCAACAACGTTAGAGGACCTCAGGGACAATATCGAAAGCGAAATTTCCAACGTTCCGGCCGATATGTGTAAAAGAGTTGCGGTAAATTGGCTCTAAAGAATCGGTCGCTGCAAACATGCTCGCGGTGGTCATATGAACGAGATCGAATTCCATAGTTAATGTAACATGAGTACTGCACCTGGAATAAATGTTAGCCCAATATCTCAATTATTCTGTGTTTCATTTAAATACAAAATTGTTATGTCCCTATGGGAAACCCGACAAAAAAATTTAAAAAGAAAAATGCTAATAACGAAAATTAAACTAACAAAAAAATGAATCGTCTACATCTTCAGTTAGATCTGGATGGTAATCCAAAGCATCAATTGGTCGTAAATTTTGACAAATAAAAAAATCGTGGTACATATATTGGATCAATTTAATCAAGCATGTCTAAGACATCTTTCTTCTTTGGTGTGTTAATTTTTATTGGTTGTGAATAGGACGGTTTCAAATGATTTACCAAAAGACGGATACTCCACGTCTAGCAACATTTAAAATTTTAAATGGGTCGCTTTCGTTTAAGCTATAAATGTCTTGCAGTAAAACAATCCCATTGCTTTTGAACATCTGAGCCATTTCACGTCGTGCCAACTAAATATTTTACCATCTGTATAATTTTTTGCTAATACCAATTTTTCCTTTACAAAAGCTGAGAAATTGAAAAACTGGTGTTGAGCCATTTCATCAACCAAAAGCACTTGTATCCAATGGTTCGAACAAAAGTGTACCAATCTCGAGGATGATGAATTTTAAGTTGAGTTCGTTTCTTTTTGCGTTCTATTTGGGAATGATGAACATCATACTTCATGTGCGTATTCCTCGACACAAGAAACTTTTTGTCTATAATTTCCACACTACCGGTATTTTGCATGAAAACGAAAAACATCGTTGAAACGAACGAGTTCTTATTTTGTCCTGGGCAGTTGTCACTATAAAAATTAAATATTTTGTACGATTTGGTATTGTCTTTATGGTAAATACTGGAAAATACAAGAAGCTATTGCATTTCTTTCCCGCTCAGCTAGTGTTTCATCCCACATTAAGCAAGTAGCTGGTTTTGTTGAGCAATCATAATACGGTCAGATTGTTTGTCCATAGAACACGTTTGTAAAAACTTACCGACGTTTCCAAATATGGAATTGGTAAACATTTTTGGAGACCGAAAGTTAAAACTTTTTGTACTGGATTCTCTAGTGCAGCAGCTTTGCCCCTTTAATTCATTTCATAAGCTGTTATTGCTTCTATGAGATGTTGCCGCTGACGTTCAATTAGTGTTTCTTTATCTACTTTTTCTGCCAAATCAATTTTTAATTTTATGACTTCACACGAATTGCATCTGTCTGATTTTGGAGGTTTAAATTTAATTTTCATAGTTCTAAAAGTCTCTGCATACTTTGTATATGATGCCACATTCACTTGCTACTCAGTATACAGTTTGGGCATTTTACTTAATTTAAGGTCACTATGTAAACAACGTTGTGAATTTTTTTCTCCAGTATAGTGACTTTCGTATGACGGGAAACTTAATATACAGGGTGTTCGGCACATGGACCGACACAATTTTTTGGGGAATTGGTTGGGTCATTAGCTAGTTTTCACCCATACGACCCTTCGTCCTAAGTGACACGGTAACTGAGATATGAATTTTTTTCGTTTTTTATTTAAATTACCTGAAATTTCGCCTTTAAATCGTCATATTTTTTTTGTTTGTGATTGTAATAGCACGAAATAACTTTTATTGTATTCTGCAATGTACTTTTAGTCTAAATAAATCACTATTTGGTACAAATGGCTTCAAGAAGATAAATTATATGAGCTGCGAAAGTCTTGAAAATGTGTAAATGTATGAAAAATTTCTACTTCTAAATTCAATATAAAAAAAAATAAACATTATTTTGAACATAGGTTGGTTTTAAAAAGTTGACTAGTTTATACTCTTTCCAACGGTATGCTACATGTTGGAGAAATTATTTATAGTATGGTCAAAATAAGAGATAGAAGTTGTCAGGGTCAAGAAAATTATTTTTATCTTTATTATGTTTTTATTAAATATGAGTTATAATATTTGTTCGAATTGTTCTCCTCTACTCCGTATGCATGCACGACACATTTTCCTTATTTCAAATGTTATTGTGCGAAGTCGCATTTCTCTTTTCATTATTTCAAATGCAGCTATAATTCGCTCCATTAAAATTTCTCGTGAGGGCACCTTTGTTGCATAAACCAATTCCCTTGTATGTCCCCAGACATAAAAATCGAGGGGTGTCCGAAGAAATTCCAAAAATTCCCAGAAAAAGCCCAAAAAATTCCCAAAATTCCCAGATAATGCGCAAAAAACTCCAAAAATTCCCAGAAAATACCCAATAATTTCCAAAAATTCCCAGAAAATGCCCAAGAACTTCCAAAAATTCTCAGAAAATGCCTAAGAATTTCCAAAAATTCCCAGAAAATGCGCAAGAATTTCCAAAAATTCCCAGAAAATGCCCAAGACTTTACAAAAATTCCCAGAAAATGCCCAAGACTTTCCAAAAATTCACAGAAAATGCCCAAGACTTTCCAAAAATTCCCAGAGAATGGCCTTGAATTTCCAAAAATTCCCAGAAAATGGCCTTGAACTTCCAAAAATTCCCAGAAAATGGCCCTGAACTTCCAAAAATTCCCAGAAAATGGCCTTGAATTTTTTAATTTTCTGGGAATTTTTGGAAATTCAAGGCCATTTTCTGGGAATTTTTGGAAGTTCAGGGCCATTTTCTGGGAATTTTTGGAAGTTCAATGCCATTTTCTGGGAATTTTTGGAAATTCAAGGCCATTTTCTGGGAATTTTTGGAAGTTCAGGGCCATTTTCTGGGAATTTTTGGAAGTTCAAGGCCATTTTCTGGGAATTTTTGGAAATTCAGGGCCATTTTCTGGAAATTTTTGGAAGTTCAAGGCCGTTTTCTGGGAATTTTTGGAAATTCAAGGCCATTTTCTGGGAATTTTTGTAAGTTCAAGGCCATTCTCTGGGAATTTTTGGAAATTCAAGGCTATTTTCTGGGAATTTTTGGAAGTTCAAGGCCATTTTCTGGGAATTTTTGGAAATTCAAGGCCATTTTCTGGGAATTTTTGGAAATTCTTGCGCATTTTCAGAAAAAGCCCAAGACTTTCCAAAAATTCCCAGAAGATGCCCAAGAAATTCCAAAAATTCCCAGAAAATGCCCAAGAATTTCCAAAAATTCCCAGAAAATAACCTTGAATTTCCAAAAATTCCCAGAAAATGGCCTTGAATTTCCAAAAATTCCCAGAAAATTAAGAAATTCAAGGCCATTTTCTGGGAATTTTTGGAAGATCAAGGCCATTTTCTGGGAATTTTTGAAGTTCAGGGCCATTTTGGAAGCTCAGGGCCATTTTCTGGGAATTTTTGGAAGTTCAATGCCATTTTCTGGGAATTTTTGGAAATTCAAGGTTATTTTCTTGGAATTTTTGGAAGTTCAGGGCCATTTTCTGGGGATTTTTGGAAAATCAAGACCATTTTCTGGGAATTTTTGGAAGTTCAAGGCCATTTTCTGGGAATTTTTGGAAATTCAAGGCCATTCTCTGGGAATTTTTGGAAAGTCTTGGGCATTTTCTGGGAACTTTTGTAAAGTCTTGGGCATTTTCTGGGAATTTTTGGAAATTCTTGCGCATTTTCTGGGAATTTTTGGAAATTCTTAGGCATTTTCTGAGAATTTTTGGAAGTTCTTGGGCATTTTCTGGGAATTTTTGGAAATTATTGGGTATTTTCTGGGATTTTTTGGAGTTTTTTGCGCATTTTCTGGGAATTTTGGGAATTTTTTGGGGTTTTTCTGGGAATTTTTGGAATTTCTTTGGACACCCCTCGATTTTTATGTCTGGGGACATGCAAAGGAATTGGTTTATGCAACAAAGGTGCCCTCACGAGAAATTTTAATGGAGCGAATTATAGCTGCATTTGAAATAATGAAAAGAGAAATGCGACTTCGCACAATAACATTTGAAATAAGGAAAATGTGTCGTGCATGCATACGGAGTAGAGGAGAACAATTCGAACAAATATTATAACTCATATTTAATAAAAACATAATAAAGATAAAAATAATTTTCTTGACCCTGACAACTTCTATCTCTTATTTTGCCCATACTATAAATAATTTCTCCAACATGTAGCATACCGTTGGAAAGAGTATAAACTAGACAACTTTTTAAAACAAACCTATGTTCAAAATAATGTTTATTTTTTTTTATATTGAATTTAGAAGTAGAAATTTTTCATACATTTACACATTTTCAAGACTTTCGAAGCTCATATAATTTATCTTCTTGAAGCCATTTGTACCAAATAGTGATTTATTTAGACTAAAAGTACATTGCAGAATACAATAAAAGTTATTTCGTGCTATTACAATCACAAACAAAAAAAATATGACGATTTAAAGGCGAAATTTCAGGTAATTTAAATAAAAAACGAAAAAAATTCATATCTCAGTTACCGTGTCACTTAGGACGTAGGGTCGTATGGGTGAAAACTAGCTAATGACCCAACCAATTCCCCAAAAAATTGTGTCGGTCCATGTGCCGAACACCCTGTATATATGTGTGCCTGGTAAAATTAATTGTATGATATATGACGACCACGATTATCTAGTACATTATCATTACCAATCGACTCTAGTTTTATTCTAGCCACTGTTTTTAGGATTTGCTCAGTCTCACATATAATTGTGTT
Organism: Tipula helvola; assembly: GCA_963556165.1. NCBI lineage: Eukaryota > Metazoa > Arthropoda > Insecta > Diptera > Tipulidae > Tipula > Tipula helvola. Next base: position 298,150,848 of record OY744481.1, on the reverse strand, counting down.
GAAGCAGTTTTGACATACTGGAATCCTTTTACAATTTACCTCAAAGTGATATCAAAAGGAATTTAGTCTGTTGCGTGGATGGTTTAAACATTTATTCAACCTTTCTGTTTTTTTTTGGTTGGATTTCCAGAAATAAAGTTTATTCGCTTCCAATGGAAACTTAACTTCCAATAAGAATCGATTATTTTTTTTGATGTACTACTGAGATTTTATTTTTACATTATTGCGGCATTCTTGCATAAGTTTAAACACATTTGATTTTATAAAATTACCTTTCTTTGTAAGATAAGTTAGCCCCGCATTTCTCTTTCGCCTCCTGAACAAATCATGAACAATTCATCAACAATTCAACTCCTGAACAATTCATCAAAATGAACTATTGGATAAGACTTGGGAGCAAATAACGTATATTCACTTTTTCTCGTACATATTTTGGGAAAACCGAAAAGATTAGATGTAAAATAGCCATAATTTAGTGGATTTATTCGAGAATTCGACCACTGCCAAAATGTAGTTTTTTTCGGTGCTTAAGTACTTTTTGCTATCAAATTTAGTTTTATTAGTTGATTACTTTAATTTTATCCACATTGTATGTGCGTTGTGGGTGAAATGAAAAAAAATCTGAATTTGTTTGAAATAATGAAAATACATTGTATTATCATTTATTTCGAACATTTTACGTTAATCTTCAAATGCAAATATATTTTAAAAACATTTATGGCATTACCTTATAAAATCAACAGACTCTAATAACTTAAGTAAAATTAATATATTTTAGCTCTAGAAATTATACATCCAATTAAAGTAACATCTTAAATTCACATAGGACGGTAATTTTCGTTATTTTTGCAATTAAAAAAATTTTTTAAGTGCGAATAATGTGCGATTAAGGTAAAAAGAATTATTGCTAACAACTACCAATGATTCATCTTATGTATATACATATAAAAATTAATGAATTGGAAAACATATTTTAGAATTTAGATGTTATGTCGACATATTTTTGCAAAAGCAAAAACGGTTGAAAACGACTTAATGTGAAATTATTTAATGCAATATTTTGAGTTCTAGGAACCACAGAAAGTCATTTATTTGGTCAATCTGTAGCCTTTGCAAACCTCTATCGATTCCAATGTATTCTCAAAAATGCCTTATGCCGATTTAAGATGTTCTGCCTTGTGAGTCGTGATATACTTTGATATCTATGGCTTGGAGTGGAAAATCGTTCTAACATAAAGTAAACGTAAAGTAATTGCATGAAAGAGACGTCTCAAAACAACATTGGATTAAGATCTATATATTGGCTTTGGCATTTGCCAATTTGGATATACAATATAATTGTTAAATGTGTCAAATCGTCTATTTAAATATTTTGTTTATGTTTCGATTTTTTTTAAATAATAATGACGTGAATCATCATAAAATGTGATAGCAATGTTTAATGAATCAGTTACATGCTTATAAATCATATAATAAAATCTGTATGCTAAGGTTAGATAAAAAACAACATTTACAGTATCTTAAAAGGTTCCACACATTATTTAAACATCTGTGTACCATTTTAAATTGCAAATATTTCGTATGGTGGCAAACTTGAACATTTTGTTTATTTTAAAATATTCTTACAACAATAAACCGTTTTAAAACTAAAAGAGATTTCGATTTTTTACTACAAGTCCATATAAATCTTTTAATTGCCAAGCGCTTCTGTTTTATGTTCGTTGTTCACATATTTTTGTTATTCGCAGAGACAGACAGACGAATTTTGTACGTAAATAATTTTATTTCTCCAATTCATTACTTTATAGAATATAATTTATCAAAACTACATAAGTACGTAAAATTAAATAATCTAATGGTGATGATGTTATTGTATATTTCTTTGAATTGATTATGAGACATAGCTGATTATTTTATTTCTGTGGAAAGAATTTAAAATGCAAATTAAGTCTTGTTGGTCTTGCCTTCTTCATATATGTACAATATGTGGAATGTAGTTAATTGAATCTAAATTATTATTATGTATACATTTTGTAGCATGATTATATCTAATTAGATCGTATTAGATGTAAAATGTTTAGCTAGTTTGTGTTCGATGACCGTATTAAATTCGAATTAGTGATAACCGCATCTTGTTTGTCAGTATTGCGTATCGACACGAAACTTAAGCGGTTTAAATCAAGTTACTATCCATTGTGATATTTAACCATTTTTGACAACTTTTTCTTGAAGGATAGCTTGCTTAATTTTTAAATTTTCTGGTAGGTCGGCGCATTTCGAACATTTACAATCGTCAATCGTGATGACGAAAACACGTTCGAATTTGTCGCCGACCACATGGAGACTCGCGTAATGAAATGCAGGCAAGTATAGTGAACGCCACAGTTGAAACTACATGTCTCAGCGTGTTCTTATTACCTAATGGTCCAAATATTTAAATTTTAGAATATGCTTTAATAAAAAACCGATTAAATAATTTGAAGTTTTTTTTAAAAACCTTTTTTTTTATTTCTAGGTAAGCTAAAATCAACAGTAAATTAACTATGAACAACTGTAATTGTGATTCATTATTATTGTAAGTAAATTTTAATTTTATTAATAGTCTCTGTTGGCCCTTGTTGAATGGGGTATGAATTATAAAATCCCATCGAACAAGCATGACAGTCCTATTGTTATACATACGATTTGTCGGCTATCTTTTATAAAGTCGGATTTTACAACTAAAAAACAATTTGATTGATAATGACATATTTATAAAATATGGAAGTTAATGAGTTTTATTTGTAGATTTAAGAAAAAAAAGATTTATTTATTTGTTACAATTCTATTCTTATAGATAATAAAGACTAACTGTTTTATTTATAAAACAGCTTTTTTATACAATAATTTTGCTTAACTAATCAAAAACATAAAATTTAATTAATTCTAAGACAATACACTTGCGTGGTGTAGTGTTGCTAATTGTGTCTACACCTTTTGTTGACTCGTCAATTCCCACATTAATGTTATATTAATTCGTCTATAAGTATTTGTTGAATCATCATTTCCCGCGTTATGTTGTTATTTGACTCGTTATTTCCCGCGTTATGTTGTTATCTTAACTCTTCCCCCTATAAAGATCCACGTCTCGTGGGTCAAAAGTTTAACTTGATTGGTTGGATTCCTTGTTGGTTGCTGGAATCTTCCTCCTGATGGGTTGGTTTGTTTATAAACAGCATTCTTCTTTGGCTTCTTTCCCGTACTTTGCTGGCAAAGAACATGATGACTAGGCATATAACGACAGTTATGATACCAAGGTCGATGAAGGCAGCTTCCTTATGTTCATCGAAGAGTTTTTGCAGTTGTTCAATGTTGTCTAAATACAAATTATGTAAATATCCCGAGTCGATTTTGATGCTCTTCTCGCTAATGTTGGCTTGTAACATCGGTGGTAGAATTTGGGATGTTTTTACTTCCCTATTTGTAAATGTTGAGTCGTTGATTTTAATCGTTTCATTATGGTATTGTATCAAATAACTTCCTTCCAAATATTTGCTTGAGTTGTTACAATGGATGCTTCCTCTAAAGTTGGTCAGAAATATGGTGTTATCTGGCATTTGACCCTCTTATAAGTTGATTGATGCAGTGGTACTCATTTAGTTGTTTTAGCTTACTTGTTTCGCAGATTGTGATATCTCGGAAAACATTGCATTCTTGGGTGATTCCGTATAGTTCATTTTGATTTAGCAAAAGTTGCTTGAATTCTAGGTGTATCTGCTTGTTTTGGTTAATTGTTGACCTTATGGTGATGTGGTTGTAGTTCTGCTTACTTGTCTTAGGCATCGATATGACATAAAAGATTGTCGAATTTTTAACCATCATCGTAGGTTCTGCATATTCCATTGCCTCTATTTCGTTGGAGTATGGTAAGGTTTCTATTTCTGTGATTATCCGGCCTATTTCTCCCTTATCCAGTAGGTTGGTGTTGATAATTTTTCCTTTTGCTAATTGCGCAGCTCGGACAATTTCTTTTATCTCCTCCTTGATAATTATAAGTTTGTTAAATAGTACTTGTTGTATGTGGTAGTCGTCATCTTCATGTAAATGATCTACAATGCTATTGTATTCGTTGAGCATCTGCTGGGATGTGTCGATTAAGATCTTATTAATCTTGTACTGTTGGTTGTTATTATCAATTACATGGTTTTGGCTTTTTACTATCTGATCCCAGTCCGTAGCATCCGGTGAACCTGCGATCCATTTCCATGCGCTACCAATCCAATTTATCGATCTCCTGGTTTTCGATTTTGGATTCTTGAGTTCTGAAATTAGCTGCGAGATTTGTTCTATCTGATGGATTAATTGAGGTCGAAGTTTGCTTTCTTGTTGTATGCTGTTGATTGTTGGTGTTAATCGGTCAATCAATTCTTCGTAGTTGTATAAATTGATCATGTGGATTACTTTAAAGTTCCCCTCGATAATTCGTCCGTTCCCTTGTTTTATAGTTACTATCGGGTCATCGTATTCATAGATATTCAAAGTTGATGTCAGACCCCATAGACATGCTCTAGAAATAGACATAATTATTGTGTTAGATTTTTGATCTGAGCCTTATGGATTCGCTTTCCCGATGTTGTCGTCCCGTTGGTTTGTCTTTTGATTGGATTTGTTTAATTGTTGTAAAAATCGTTACAGTTACAGTTTCAGTTTATTATTAACTTAAATTTATACATACTTTTAGTATAAGTTTTGATACATTCTGTATTGAGCAAGGGCTCATTCACAACAGAGATGTACAATAGTTAAAGTAATATAACAAATACAAATACAGCTTGTTTAGTGCCAGGATCACAGTTCAGCCGTTCAATTCCATTTGGCAGCCCCAATCTTCATGTCGATTTCCTGCATTTGGATTTCTACCTTCTTCAAAAAGATGGCAATTGTCGACCTTTGCTGGTTTTCCCTATCGCTAAATTTAAAGCACAACGGCTTATTGTAAAGAAGGATTTGTAAAAAAATACAATTAATTTAGAAATATTAATTTTACACAAAAAAAAAATGCCAGTTTACTCAAAAGTCAACGCCTGTGCCAAATGAAGGCGTTTCGCCAGGTTCGTATGTTTTAGGTGTTTTTCTCCTTCCATTTTCCCTCGCGATTTTGGATTCCTGAGCTTTCCTGATTCTTTCAATTAAATCCTCATTTATTTTGGTTTTGAAGTCGGTTAGATTCTGGTAGTTTACCCGTTGTGTTCTCCCAAAAAAGATATCGCTGGGTTTCTGCTGGATGACTGAATGTATAGAATTATTGTAGCGATCTACCGCTATGTTGATCAATTCTTTTACTGTCAATTGCTTGAGTTCGTTTTGCAAGCATCAGAAGATTTCAATTACTGTAGAGTGGACTCTCTCGACAGTCCCATTTACCTCACTTCTCTGTGACGGTGTTAGGTAAATTTCGACTCCTAACGTTTTCAGATAATCACTAATAATAGGGCTTACGAAACTTCTCTCATTGTCCATTACAAGCATCTTAGGTACGGTAAAGTAGTGAAGCGCCTTAATTATTTTATCCCTCACATGTGGGATCGATTTAGATTTGATACGAAAAAATTTCGCAAATTTTGAGAATTTATCCACACAGGATAAAAATTTTTCGTTCTTGATTTCCATTATGTCAATATGGAGTATTTCCGCTGGATACGTCGGTATGGGTGTTTCCTGGATTTGTACTTGATTTGGACGTCTATCATATTTATTGATGTTGCAGGTATCGCAGGCTAGCGTATACTTTTTTTCTAGGCTAGCCATTTGCGGAAAATAGTACTTTTCCAAGATTTGTTTCCTGTTTTCTATATGATTTCGGTGTGCCCTTCTGTGTTCCTCCTTTATAATTGAGTATTTGTTTTCTTCATTGCAGATATCCATAACCATTCTTTGAGTTAGTCGAATTTTATAATTGGAGAAGTGTTCCTTAAAGGCTTCTTGTAAGATTTGTATAAATTCTTCAGGTATTTTTATCGCATTAATCACATTCGGGTTTAATTTTTCTCGTAGTATTCTAACTAACGCTTCTTTATTTAGTTCTGGTAGGCTGATGTGGTGCCTATGGTAGGATGGATGAGGTTCTTCATACGCGTAGATTTCTTTGCCTCTTTTGAGTATAATCTGATTTTTAAATGCGTTAATTGGTGCTTCACAGTATTTTATTAGGCTTGTAGAATCTTCTTCGGCGCTGTGCATTGTACCCTCTGTGGAAAGTGTGTTTGCTTCTATTTCCAATCTTGATAGGGCATCAGCAACTTTATTAGCGGAGCCAGGCTTGTAAACAAGCTCGTAATTATACTCTTCCAAGTGCGCCTTCCATCTTTTCAGCTTGGCGTTATTGTTTCTGTTGCTCAGTGCAAACGTCAAGGGTTGGTGGTCCGTAAGTATTTTAATTTTCTTTGCTCCATATAAGTAATTTCTTAGACTGTCCAAAGCCCAAATTATTGCCAACATCTAATTTTCGTTGACTGCATAATTCTCCTCTGTCTTATTTAAAGATCTGGAAATATACGTAACTGGTCTATCTTTGCCGATATCTCCTTGCGATAATACGGCTCCGATTGCTGTGTCTGAGGCATCGGTGGTCAGGTTGAATGGTTTGTTGAAGTTAGGAAATACTAATATCTCCGATGATGATAGTAGCTCCTTAATATAACGGAAAGCTTGGATCTGTTCTTGATCCAGACTGACCTTTACTTTTTTTGATTGGTTCGCCTTAATCTGGGCATGTTCACCCCTTGTAAGATTTGTTAAGGGCTTCGCTATCTTCGCAAAATCCTTAATAAAACGCCTATAATATGATGCTAATCCAAAAAATGATTTTAGTTCTTTCAGATTCTCAGGATTTTTTAGGTTCTGGATAGCAGCTACTTTTTTTGGATCGGCCCTAATTCCTTGGTTTGTGATGATATAACCTAGGAATAGATTGGCCTTTTCCAGTTTAGAAAATATTTGTTCGATGTTTAGTAGATGTTCCTCCTTGGTTTCCCCTCCGAAAACAATTATGTAATCAATGTAGACATAACAGGTTTTGCCAATCAATTCTTTCAACACGTCATCTATCATCCTCTGGAAGATGGCAGGTGCGTTTTTAAGTCCGAAGGGAAGTCTCAAAAATTCGTATTTCCCGTTCATGGTTGAGAAGGAGGTTTTCGGTATGTCGGATTCTTTCATTTTAATTTGGTGGAATCCAGATGTAAGATCGATTGTTGTGAAGAACTTGGAATTCCCAAGATTCGCGACCGTGTTAGAAATGTCTGGAATCGGGTAAGTATCTGCGATGGTGACGGCATTTAACCGCTTGAAGTCAATAACCATCCTGTATTTTTGTGTACCTGAAGCATCCAGCTTTTTGTTCACTATCCAGATCGGTGAATTATATGGGCTCCTTGAAGGCCGAATAATCCCATCCTTTAGAAGTTTGTCAATTTGTTGTTCCACTTCGTTCCTCATATTGACTGGATATGGGTAGGATTTCGTATAGATCGCCTCTTCCGTAGTTGTTTTGATTTCAGCCCTCACAGTAGTATCGATTGGTGTTATGTTATTTACTGGACCAAACAATGTTTTGTATTTTGCTAGTAATATCTGAATTTTCTGTTTTAATTCGGAAGAGAGGTGGCTATCTCGGATTTCCAAACTATTTACCTGAGAAGCCAGTTTTTCATAAAGTGGTATCTTAATCTTTGAGGCAAGTGTCAGGATGTTATTTTTTCGATCAACAACTGCATCGAGTTGTTTCAGTGTGTCATCGCCAATTATGCCGTCGAATGATTTTAATCCCGGCAGAACAAAAAATTCTATTGTTGTGTCGATCCCGATGCTTTTAAAAAATTGTCCACTGATTTTTTCGCTGATTTCGATTTCTCCTCCTGCTGATCTTATTTTAAATTTATTATTAGCGGGAATCGTGTTTTTAGCTAATTGAGGTTTGATAAAATTTTTATTGGCACCCGTATCAATCAGAAACTTAAGGGTATTGCCATTTTTTATATGATATTCTATGTATGGTATGCTAGAGAGGCACCCATCATAAAATTTAACTCTGCATTCTCCTCGATTTCTTCTTCGTCCTCAAGTTCTCCTAAGTCTGCTTTATCCCTTAAAAGCTGTGAGTATTCATCTCTATCCTCTTCTTCCTGAGACTCTATGTGGTACATTCCCTGTTGTTTTCGTGGTCCATTGTAATATGAGTTTTCTCGTTTAAAGGCTTGTTGGCCTTGTTGAACTTGTTGCGGTGGACGGTTCATGTAGTTGATTTGTCTGCTTTGTAACGATGGATCAATATCCATTGGTTCTGGTGGTTTGGGATGTGTTGGCCTTGGCGGTACTTTGATATTTTGGTGCTGAATGTTATAGGCCATGTTTCTTTGCGATAACGACATTTGGTTGTTATTTCTCCGAAAATCAGGTGGGTTTATGTTTGGTCTTGAAAAAATTTGGTTTATTGGAGCAGTTACTGAATTGTTGATATTCTTCTTATGTACTGTGAAATTCCGATAGTTTAAATTCTGGATCTCCAGGCAGGATGCGTAAGCCTCTGGTAATGTTTGTGGTTTCTGGGTGATCAGCATTCTCGATAAATCTCCATTCAATCCCCTGATAAAGACATCCAGAGCTCGGTTCCGATATGTTTCGATGAGAACATTAATTGTGTCGGTCGAATAGTCTTCCGTTTTGATTTTATTGACAATTAAAGAGAATTGGTGGTTGACATTCGCGTAGAATTCGTCCAATGTCATATTCTTCTGAGATAGGTTGCTGAGTTAATGCTCTAGTGTCCTCAGGTCTCTCTTGTCAGCGTAATGGAGGGAGAGACATTTCTTGATTGCTATCCATTCGTCATCGAATATATTGTAAGATATAAGGGCAGAATCAGCGCTTCCCCTAATTTTCTGCCTGATACTCTGCAGAATTGCTCGATATATGGGCTTATCGCGCATGATGTTATAATCTTTTAAAATGTTTTCAACACTGTGGATCCAAAATATGTACTGTGTAGGGTTACCGTCAAATGGTTGTAGCTCTTTTACACAGTCTGGCAATTTACTGATTTCTCTTAAATCCTCTGCATTTTTGGGTGTTACCAAATTTTCTGTTGTTCTAACCACTGGTATTATTGGATTCTATAATCTTTGAAGTCTTTGTTCAATCAGTTTTGATTGTTCTATTTGAGCATTAAGTGTTCCTGTCAACTGCTTTATGGTGTCATATAATACTTCTAATTGTTGTTCCATTTTTTTTTCGTTTTTTATCTTTAAACACTTTTGTTGTTATTTATTGGGATTATTATTATTATTACTATTATTATTATTATTTTAAACTTTCGTCAAAATATTTATTTTATTTCCTTTGATTATTAATTATTACTATTATTTTATGGCTTATTTACCTTATTGACTTACACTTACAGTATTATTAGCCTCATTTGGCGAGGATTTCTCCTATGGTTGAATTGCTACGAGTTTTAAAATTCCCTTGGAGATATGTATACTTTTTGTTCCGGACGATTCGCAGGTTTCCTTTTTGGCCCCAAGTGTTGATTCTTGCCTGTTGCATACTAATGGTGCGATTTCACTCACGTCTGTATGATTTACACTCTCTTTATTTATTATGATCTACTGGTTATAATAAATATTTTTGTTGTGTTAAAAATTATTATGATCCACTGTATATAATAATTTTTCTGGGTACACTTTTATATTATAATCTTGATGTCACTTTTTATTAATTTACTATGATCAACTGGTTATAGTAAAGATTTTTGATGTGATACAGATTTTTTAGGATAGCTTTTTATATTTGTTTCGGCGCCAGTTAATGAGTTTTATTTGTAGATTTAAGAAAAAAAAGATTTATTTATTTTTTGGTTACAATTCTATTCTTATACAAAATAAAGACTAACTGTTTTATTTATAAAACAGCTTTTTTATACAATAATTTTGCTTAACTAATCAAAAACATAAAATTTAATTAATTCTAAGACAATACACATGCGTGGTGTAGTGTTGCTTATTGTGTCTACACCTTTTGTTGACTCGTCAATTCCCACATTAATGTTATATTAATTCGTCTATAAGTATTTGTTGAATCATCATTTCCCGCGTTATGTTGTTATCTTAACTTGGATGAACTTATTGAAATTCAACTACATACTACATATTTGCGATTTCCCACAACGTAGCTGACATCTGGTGCAAACAATATGAACAAAATTTAACCATGCAACAAGGAGGATCAGAACTGTCAAACTGTTGAATTTGACAATACTCGCCCCCTTTGCTTACATAGAAACCAACGCCGACCTACAGTTGATGGAAATCGAAAATACACTGGTACTCCAGTATACGACCTTAATTTGTTCCTAATGTTCGGTCTATACCGGGTAAGTCGTGTACCGAGGCAACCTTTGCCATGGGAAGCCGTGTAAAACGAATTAATCCGTTCCCATGTGCACATTTTACACATATGTATATAACTATATTATATGGTTCAAAAATACAATGATACCCCGGTATATGACCAAACTCGGTATACGACCGGAACGGATTATGTAATTTTTTTTTACATGGCTTCTTTTCGGTATACGAATTCGGTATACGACCAGGAACGAATTAAGGTCGTATATCGGAGTACCACTGTAATTTGAACACTGTTATAGTAGATCTTAACAAGAGACTGATAGTCTCTATTTTTTAATTATCGTGTATTTATACAAAACATTTTTATATAGTTAAGCATGCTCATTTTTTTATTCTCTATTTATCGCTAACTTTACCAGAAAAAGGAGCAAACACATTTTTTTTGAAAATAATCCCGTTATATTTTTGTGTTTGTTTTTGTTTACAAACCTACATAATATGTACAGGGTGAAGAAAAAGTATGGAAACCCCTAAAAATCTCGCGGAGTTCGGCCAAAAACAAAAATAAGCAAGGTTTATTCTTAGGTAATTTTCAACAAGGAATTTAATGGTGAACTTGGTTGTGACCTTGACTTTCATCTTCAAGGTCATTTGTAGGTCCAGGTCATTTTTTTAAATTAGAACCCCTATTTTTGATGACAAGGTTATCTGAAGGAATTTACATTGCGAGGAAAAGTGTGGAAACTCTTAAAAATCTCGTGGAGTATGTCAAAAAAAAAAATAAGCAAGGTTTAGTCTTGGTGAGCTTGGTTGTGACCTTGCCCGTCATCTTCAAGGTAATTTTTTTATAAGGAAACTCTTGTTTTTTACATCGGATTCGAAAAGACCAATCAATTGTACGTCTGAATATGTATTTTCGATGACCTCCCAAGGTCACCTGAAGGAATAGATTTGCTAGGAAAATTTAAAAAATAATTTTAAAAAAATCTTAAATACAGAACATTGTAATAAACAAGCATTATGCTTTGAAAATTATAAAAATCAAAAAAATTTAATTTTAAAATGAAGAATTAATTTTTTTAATTTTTATTTTTTTTAAATTTTCATAGTAAATCATAATTCCTTCAGGTGACCTTGGGAGGTCATGGAAAATACATATTCGGACGAACAATTGATTGCTCTTTTCGAATTCGATGTCAAAAATAGGAGTTTCCCTATAAAAAAATGACCTTAACCTCAAAATGACCTTGAGTATGACGGCCAAGGTCACAACCAAGCTCACCATTAAATTCCTCGTTGAAAATTACCTAAGACTAAACCTTGCTCATTTTTTTTGGCATACTACGCGAGATTTTTAGGGGTTTCCATACTTTTTCATCACCCTGTTTGTTAAGACGTTTAGGGTTAATAGTGATAAGCTAATAATGAAATTTTTTTTCATATTTTTATTTTTTCCTTTTTGTGAAGAGAAGGAAAACAAAAAGAAATTGAAAAATAACTTCTGCACATGCACAAAATAACCGAATTTTACGTCGTATGAAAATTTGATCGTGTACCGAACAAAATTTCCTCAGCCAAAAAAGTTCGTATACCGAGTTGGTCATGTACCGTGGTGGTCGTATACCGGGGTAATATTGTAATTTAAAACAAAAAAAAATTGGAGTCTATCCGACTCCTCGATCGTCCGTTATAGATCACCAAACCAACCATTTTCATTTTACAAAGATTTCCCGTTATTTTGAGCAAAACATGTCACAGGTTTTCTTAAATTTGGAGACTCCTTCCCCAGTATCACAATTGGTCATAAAGCCATAAAAATATGACTATTTAGAACTGAAATGTGTTGAAGAGCAATAAAAATTACTTTCCTTATTTCTCATCTTCGACCTTTAACAATTAGATCTAGTTTTAATAGGTGTATAAGAGAAACATAGCACAAGTTTAGGTATATATACTTATAGCTTGGTCATTGCTGTTTATGTGACGTAAGTTCCAGTAATTTACAAGCTGTCGTTCAGCGTATATCAAATTGTTAGAAGGTGGATGTTTCATATCTAAATTTAAGAGTGTCAATGTTATTCTGTTTTAAACTGGGAAAAATGCTGCTGCAGCTACGGAAATGATTAATTCGGCTTGGAGTGATAATTCTCTTGGTGCGTCAATTGTTAGAAAGTGGTTTACGAAGTTTCGTGATGAACATTTTAATCTTGAAGACAACGAATGAAAACATTGGAACCATCAAAAACTGGGAAAACAGTTAGGATTTACTCAACTAGCAATTTAAAATCGACTGCATGCAATGGGAAAGAACCACAATTAAGAGAAAATGAGTTCTTCATAGGCTAATCGAAGAGAACAAAAACCGCAGAGTCGACATTTGTTTGAATTTACTTTCTTACTACAAAAAAAAAAGAATTTTTGCACAAAATCATTACTGGAGATGAAAATTGGATTCTATACGATAGAACCTTTCTAAATTCTGATAAATCAAAGCATAAAATTATCGTAGGCGACATAAATATTGATTTATTAAATGATTCGCAAATCAGGGATGAATATTTATCATTATGTTCAGCATATGGCTTAGAATCTTTTATGAACGGCGTAACTAGGCCTTGCTCTAACACCTGCCTTGATCATGTCTTTTTGGAAATTCTTGATCAACATTTTACACTAGATCTGAAGAATTTGGAACTTTATGTGACTGATCATAATACGATTCATCTAATTTTAAAATATTCTGATATGGTGTAAACGCTGGTCGAAAATACAAAGATTCCTATCAAACTAAAGTGAATTACCCTGAGTTAGCAGAAGCCGTGCTTTCCTCCGATTGGTGTATTGTGTTTGGCGCTGATGAGCCTAACAGTACTTATTCAATATTTTTTGACAAATTCAATGTTGTTCTGAATAAATTTAAAACAACTAAAAAAATTAAACGGTGTAATTTTAAATTAAAATCATGGATGTCTGACCTATTATTAAAACTAATTAATTATCGTAACAGTTTATCCCGAAAATATGCTAAAAATCGCAATAATTCTTCGTTAAAGAATAAATTGGATATAATAAACACCAAAAGTAAAACTCGGGTTCCGTTGACAAAAGAAAAGTATTTTAAAAATGAATTTAAAGCTGCTTCTGATTTGAAGGCCAAATGGAAGGTGGTTAATAATGTATTGAATGACACCCCATCTTTATAGAAATGGATCCCCAAAAGATTGTTAATATTTTTAACGACCATTTTATTAATATACCGTATGATATTTTGAATGAAAATAGCGAAAACGTATTTATTAATCGCACTAATTCAGATAGTTTGATTTTTTCGAGGCATGTAAATTATAATTTTTACTTTTTCCCTATTTGTGAAACTGAAATTTTATTGGCCGTGAGTGAATTAATACCAAGTTGTTCTTGTAGAGTTGACGGCGTATCTAGTATAATTGTTAAAAAGATTGTTTTTGTTATTGCACATACATATTTTAGCCTTTATTTTTAATTTGTGCTTCTCAAAAAGAGTGTTTCCGTGTTAAACCTTTATTTAAAAAGGGTTCTCGTCTGGATCCCAATAATTATCGGCCAATCACTCTTCTAAATACATTTTCTAAAATATTTGAAAAATTATTAAATCCAAATTGTTGAATTACCTCCTCCTTTTAACTCCAGTAAATGATTATTTGAAATGATAATTTGAAAGTGTCCTCTATTTTTATTGATATATCTAAAGCGTTTGATACTGTAAATCATAATTTACTACTAGGTAAACTGTCCCATGTTGGTGTTAGAGGGATTGCTCTGAATTTATTTAAAACATATTTACAAGATCGAGTTCAACGAGTCTGTAATGATCAAATTTATAGTCATGCTAAGTTTGTGAACATTGGAGTTTCACAAGGATCAGTACTAGGGCCTTTGCTCTTTCTGATTTACTGTAACTTAATTTTAGATCTTGCGCTGCATGGGAATATTGTTGCTTTTGCCGATGATATGTCATTAACTCATTAGTATATGCAAACGATAATATGGATTCTCTGAATTGCGCAATGTCAGAAGATATGGGTTTGCTAAAGAAATGGTTCCACGTACATAGCATGGTTCTAAGCTCCAAGACCAAATTTATGCATTTCAATTTAAGAAGTACAGACAGTGCATGACTTCTCAACTGTGATGTACCATTATTTGCAATGCAATGATTTCAATTGCACTTCACCATGTGTCCAATTGAGAAAGTAAATTCATTTAAATATTTAGGTTTAACCTTGGATAGTTAACTTAATTTTAAAACTCATGTGGCCAATTTAAAAAAGAAATTGCGACAGGCGTTGAAATCATTTTACTATCTGCATTCGATTTGTACTCCAGAATTTTTAAAATGTCTTTACTATGCTCTGATTGACTCGCATCTTCAATACGGATTAACATGTTGGGGTGGCATTTACCATTCAAATATAAAAGCGTTGATGTCATTACAGAAAGGGGTGTTAAAAGTAATGAATTACATGCCTAGAATCACGCCGTCCTTACCATTATTTCTGAAACATAAAATATTACCTCTGAGGTACCTCTATGTGTACATAGTGCTTATAAGGTATATTTTATTATGAGCGGAAATCGGTTACTTAGTGACACATGCTCCGCAACAAATTTAGAATAAATATACCAAAACCTAACAAAGAAAATTTTAAGAAATTTTCCCTATGCTGCTCCAAAGTTGTTTAGTCAACTGCCACCACATATTATGAATGCAAATAATTGTAGAGAATTTGGGCGACTTTTAAAAGAATGGTTATTCACTATTGGAGATATCGAGGCTTTTTCTAGTTATTTTCTAAAGATTCATTTTATGGTAAATAATAGTACCTAATACCACAGCCATCTTACATATATCATAGCAGTAAGGTAGAAATAGAAGCTTTCTATATGAGGTGAACATTTTTCTGTTTCCCATAAGAACCAATGTAAAATTGTTAAGTGGTAACCATAGATAACTTATAAAAACTTATAAACTTAAATTAAGAAAAATTAAGAATCCGGTAAATGGCATTTATGTGTATTCGCCCATGGAAAACTTAAATTAACTTAAAAATTTTAACGAAGCTTCGTCAAATTTTATCTGTCACTTTAAAAAACTTAAAAATGGGAAATTTTCCGTCCAAACTTAAAAAAAATTAAAGCAAAACGTCAAAAGCATTGTTTTCCCTTGTGCAAAATTGGAAATTCTAAATTTATCTTTTAAATTTCATGTTCTCACTGAAGTCTATTATTTCATTTTTAATTTGGCAACGTTTGTGACACCGAACCTAAAAAAATGATTGGGGCACAAACTGATCCTACCAAAAACTAAAATGCTATTTTTATAGCCAGACTATTTTGTAAAAGTTACATGAAATTCTCATGGACCAATACCCCCAAAAATACAAATTACCCTAAAACAAAAATTGTAAATACAAAAATCGCTGTCATTTACTTAAAGAATTTTTAATTTCTCTATGGCTGGATTGTCAAAAAAACTTAAAAAAAATTGGATTCGTTAAAATTCTTAATTTTTTTTAAGTTTATAATTTCTCAATGGTTGACCCTTTAGTTTTGAATTATAAGTTTATTAATGAAAATTCAATTAAATGTAATAACATTTTTGTTAATTTGCATGTTTAATATGTTTCGTAGATATGGTTTTAAAATCGTAGAAGAAAATATGTCTACATTTTCAAATAAATTGAAAAAAGAAAACCTTTCCATTTTCAACAACTACATACAAACCATTAAATCCTTATATAAAAAAATGTAAACAAATAGCATCATCCTTGTCTTTTCAATATAAAATTGACAAAAAAACAAAGAAAGCGTAAAAGTAAAAGTTCGTAAATAAAAAAATAAAAGCAATATTTAGGCTGTATTCCAAACGGATACTTATTTGTGGAACCTGTCTAATTCAAATAAGTAACTTGACAAGGTAACTTATTTTCTATCTCTTTCTTACCAAAAAATCTAATTTGTAATGTCAAAAAAATACTTTAACCCTTTGATTCATCATTTATTTTAAAGCGCCTGTTATTTTGCTTAAATGAGTATTTCTGAAATTTTATAATATTTTTCGCGCTAAATATCCTTTTTAGGTAGCTTAAGACTAAGAGCCAACATAATAACACTTAAAAATCCATTATCAGTGCATTGAATCCCAAAAATTAGGTTTAAAGTGATGTACGCAATTGTGTACAGTACGAGTGAAAGGGTTAAGGTGTTGGTTTATGTTTATATTTTAATTAATACAAATATAATGTATATATAAAAACCACAAACACAAATAACATAAATTTAAAATACAGATAATTAAAATAAAATTATCCCAAGAATAATAAATTTAATAATAATACATTTAAAAAAAAAAAATCGCTGTGCAGTAAATTTTGCGCATTTTTATTCTTTTGATGCAGCTGTCAAAATAAGTAAGCTAAATCAATTGGAATGACTTTACTTACTTATTTAAAATGGCGGCCAAATAAGTCAATAAGTATCAAATAAGTATCGTTTGGAAAACAGCCTTAGATTGACTTTGTCTTTTCAATATAAAATCATTAAAAATGACAAAGAACAGTTTGAAGTAAAAACGGGCAAACACGAAAATATAAAACAAAAAAGGTATAGATATCTTTGTCTGATCTACATATAGAAAACAAAAAGGCAACAACACGTTAAAATAGAAATAAAAACACGTGTAAAAATAGAATAAATAAGAACAATAGACATCCTTGTCGTTCTAATAGATATCCAATATATTAAATATTATATGAGTTGTTTATTTTTCTCGTTTAAAAAGCTTTTGTAGTTTTGCATGTAGTTGTGAATAAAATTAGGGAAATTTAAATTGTATTTTACGGATTAATTGATAGATTCCGAGTTTGATTTTCGTATATGTCTAAATATGATTATTCACCTACAAATGGGTGAAATAAAAAAGCCGAAAATAACGAGTTTTCATTCAAAAAATGTAAATTTAGAAAAGTCATTTTTACACCGGCTTACATGGAACATCACAAAATCTACACCTCTTATAGAAAGCACGTTTAAAAAATTGCGGCATCATTAGGGCTCTTATATATACAGAGGGCTCTGCTAATACATACCTATAATGCATATTTGCTTTAATTTTATTTTCGTTTTTTTTATTTTTATCGTCTTTTTGTTACACTTTTTCGGTTGTTTGAACCTTTATGTATGTTTTTGTTGCAATTTTTGTAAATTTTAGGTTTAATTTAAATGTTAACTATGTACGAAAGTTTTTCATTTTCATTTTTTAAATTTTGCTTTTTTTTTTCTTGTTTCCCTCTTTTTTTATTATATATTTTTATCATTATTTGAATCGTGGCTCCAATACATTTATTTTAAATTAGGAGTTAAAGTAGTTTAGTTTTATATACATATTTTAAATTTTTCAATACGATGTACAATTTGTTTTAATTTATATATAAACTAAACCAAACTAGTCCTAAACAAATAAAAACATAGGTTGATCCAGGCCAGCCATCTCTATCCGTTGCAAAGCCCAATATTCATGCCAAGAAAGTGTTATTGTGTGTCTGGTCGGATTGAAAAGGAATCGTCTACTATGAACTTCTTGAATTTAGTGAAACTGCCACTTTATCGTGCTCAACTGAATAAATTCGGTGATGCAAAATACCATTCACGGGCCAAGGAATGCGATCTGTCATGTTACTTCATGACAACGCCCGCCTACACACAGCAAAAGCAACCAGGGAAGCGATCTTCAACGTGGGCTGAGAAGTTCTCCTGCATGCGGTGTTTTCTGCTGATTTGGCCCCTTCCGACTCCTGTTTGTTTAGATCGATGCAGTCTTATTTGACTGACCAGCGGTTCTCGAAATTTGAAGATGTCTGAAAATGATGAATATTTTGCCTCCAAACAATCAAGTTTCTGTCGTGAGGGCATCCATGCAACTACCCGATAGATGACAAATGACCTTAGTAGTGGTGAATATTTTGATTATTAACGTTTGTAACAACCATGTTTTTAATAAAGATGTATTTGCCCAAAAAATGCTATGTTTCCACTTATACACCCAATACATCTTTAGTATACTGTTGGAATTCCTTAAACATTTACGTTACTCTGTTCAGAGGACAACCACAATGTTAACAATTTATTTTCTGAAAATTTTTGCTATTTATTTAGATCACAACATTATGTGAGTTAAGGAGAATTGGCTGTTTTAATTCTTTATTCAGTGCTTCAGTGGACGGATCATCGCTTTGGACCATTCTAGAATACCATACAAGAAAATAAAACACAAACAATACAACACCAGAATTAACGTCAATTAATTTTAAGGCCGTCCCGTGGTTATCTATAGATATCAGTGTTATTTGTTTGTCTCTGCATTTCTCTGCAGTTCCAGTAGTACATTTTTAGACTGCTTGCTGATAAAGGTATTTGAAGGATAATTCAAATACTATTTGTAATGTTCCCCTCTGTTAGTGCAGATACTGGTATTCCGATGAAATCGTTGGTTGCCGAACGCTGTATTGGAATAGATTCCATGTTGGTTGGATGTTGGATCCGCTTGATGATACCTTTGAGGTCGAGTAAAATTTTGGAGCCAGTTATGATAACTAGCCTGTTGGCTTTGACTGTCGAGTCAGAAAGTTGAATTAATTTTTTTATTTTCTTTAAAAATGAATTATTTTAATTATCATTTTTTATTAATTGTCTATTATTAAAATTAAATTATCAATATCTGAAGATATTCCCGTAATACATAAAGCACTTGCAAAGTGGAACATTTAATCAAAATGGAGCAGTTTAACCGGAAGGAGTTAAGCCGCGGTGAAGTGGAATTTCCTGTAATCGTTTTATAATATACCAAAAACCATTTTTTAATGTACTATAATGTTTGATTAACTTTGTACGCCCTATTGTGAATGAGCTTATATGCTCAAAATAGGGCGTACATACCAAAATTATTGTAAATGTAAATAAATAAATAAACGTTGATGATGGCCCGATGTGTTTTTGTACATTATCCAGTGGTTTACGAGGTGTGTAACTGCACAAAGCAAAGCTAGATACCCTAACTTTTGAAGGAATTGATAGGAGTAATATTAGTTGACTATATAAATTTCCTCTTCGGTATAATTGGATATTTTTTGTTATCGTGTTGTCCATTTTAAAATTTTAATGTCAAATTGAATATAGCGTTATGCTGAAAAATAATAATATGGCGGATTTTCTAGACGTATCGAGAACGCAATTATTTTTTCAACAATCTTGGCAACAATTTCGGAATTAAATCTTCAAATCTATGCTTTAAAATTCCATGTTTGCTAATAGCAACAGTTGGTCTCGCTAGATGTATGTGAATATTGCCCTGCCACAGCCTTAACTCCTTCTTACGTCTGCAGAAATTTCCAAATTGCTGACAAATCTTCCCTTTTCGAGGTATGCTGTGGTGGATAGTATATTGCTGATATATTTACTTCTTTGTGCTTTGTTTGGATTTTGATAGATGTAACTTGCAGAGATTCTTAATAAGAATAGCAGATCCACCTCTTGCTTTTTTTGATGGGTGGCTTAGTAAAATCTGGAACCATATAGTTTGGCATATGAGTTTCGGAGATTAAGCATATGTCAATCTTTTGTGAATATAAAAATATTTCCAGCTCGGGGATTTGTTGAATCAGCCCATTCGAGTTTAAATTACTATTCTAAGCGTTTGTAAATTTATTTTTTATTTCGCTTTAGGTAACGATGATGCCTGGTTTTCCAATTGATCGAAAATAAGTTTATTTATATCATACTGCTCATCAAGTTTTTTATTTAGAGATTTTATGCGTTTCGAGACACCTCTTAAAATTTGGCCGTCGTTGTTATCTTTTGTTTTTGTCTCCTGACTTTGAGTCACTTTTGCATACGATTCTTTCTCTAGCAGATTATAAGATGCCAGATTTATCTGTCGATTGATCGCAACAGGGTCTCTACAGTTTAGGTCATATTTTCTTGCACAATTCCTCATATTTTATATTTCTTTAGCCACTTTATATCCACAGTAATTTACTGATTGTGCCCCTTTCAATTAATGCATTTTACTATATAATGTGCACGTGCTCGAGAGGGTTGTACCAGCGCATTTGACGCATCCTGCCTGCCACGCGCTCACATTACCTTTGTGTATGATTGAAGCCCTGACATTTTTTTCACTGAACTATCAGTGACTTTTTCCTCACTGGTTCAATTCTGACTTTCATTTATTTTTTGAATATTTTACCCATTACCAAACGTTAGCATGAAAAGCGTAAGCGCTCATTTTGAGAGGACAGGGTTTCCTTTATCATTTACAGTTCACTCTTTCTTGATGATGTTTATACAGCATCCTTAATGTTTAGATCTTTACTCTGCAATTTTGTCGTTACTCTCGCATGTTGGGTGTAATCCTCTAGCCATAATCTTAATTGGTCTTTCGTGCTTATCTTCATAAGTATTCCACTGAACTTTCTCAGCGTTAAGCTTCATACTTAATTTTTTATAAGACGTATCTGACTCTGGAACATAAACCTTCCAGACATCGTTACTTAGTGCTACCAGCTTGAATGTCATCAGAGCTTTGACAGTCGGATAGTTTTGGATATTAACGATGTTAATAGGTGGAGGCTACGTTCCTCTCTCTTTAGTTTCATTTTAGTTTTTTTCAGATTCTCTTGCCACTTCCTCTGCCTCAGTAGCTTCCATGTTTAATGTGATGGTTAGCAAAAAGATCCTGTTTCCTTTCGAAATATTCTTCATTTGTGTGATATTCACTACAGACTTTATTATTTTCATGGCCTGATTGGATGTTTCGTTTAGGTCTTCATTCTCTCTCTTTGGTAAGGTAATTTTGTTAATCAACTTTAAAATTACTTCTTCTGTGCTTTTTAACTGCGCATGAAGTATGCGTTTTTCACTTTTACTAGTTGATCTCAAGATTTGGTTACCCTTTTGAAAAGCATTCTAATTTCAGGGGATTTACATACCTTAAACTTCCATGGACAAATAAAGGATGAACATTTCTCCAATCGAACTTAATAGTGTTACCAGTATTGCTGGGAATGGAAAGTCGCCTGTAGGTTACCCAGCTTTACTACCGGAAGGCTAAATAAAACTGGAGGATGCCTGGTATCCAAAGTATGCATACTTTGGACTGATTAACCTATTAGCTATTTATTAGCTTAGATTAGGGTTTCTCGTTAATGATTTATGCTTAAGCGCCGTACTTTAACTTGTGCCAAATGGTCACAATGTGCTAAATGTCCTCAGTTACCAGTGATTCCCACGAGGCGGCAGCACATACACTTGGGAATTGTGACCAGGTTACGTCTTCTGGAAGGCTACGGAGCTGGTAGGTTAACCTACTCAACTTTGGCCCCCCTTCCAATAGACGCCAAACCACCAGTGCTACCAGTAAGTATAACCAATGTAAGTATGAGTCAGAATTTGAACTTTTTACTCAGGTGAAAAAGATAATCAGGGCATGTAACGAATTTACAAAATACAGGTTTAGATTGGAAATTTAATTCTGAATATTTTTCAATCTAAATACGGTTTTCGAAAAAGTAAAACTAAAGGATTATGAGGAAACTTGTGAAAATAGTTCGTTTCTCATCCTAAAAAGAGGATGAAACATCGTAAAAAAAGGACGGACGCCACGATTAAAATCATTTACATACTAGTCTATAATATTTAGGTTTACTATTAGACGAGTTGTATCTGAGTGAATCAAATTTATTCCCTGACTCTAAATTCCCATTAAATTGGTTTCGGTTCATCGATCTCACCGTACATACATACACATATACGATGCATCTCGTAAAATAATAATAAGCATCGCAGCCACCAATCGAGACCAGCATTCCTATACTATATAAACATCAGAATTTTACATTTTTTTTTTATCTTATCGAAACTTAATGAAAAAGAAATAAATTTCAGTTTAAAAAAACTTTATCTAAATTTTTTATTTCGATATTTTCATCTATTTTATTTCAATGGGGAAATAATAAATTACACTAAAACAAAAATAAATTTTATTTATAAAAAAAAAGTAAGAGAAGATATTTTTTTATGGTTAAAATAAAAATCTTATTATATTGCTGTACTCGTGTATAGGTATAGCGCACTGGAACAAGAGATAAAAAAGGAAAATTAGCACTCATTGGTTGTTTGTCACATTGAAATGGACACGCTTAACCAAATACTTTTGTATTTGGAGAAAATAAAAGTTTTTATTTATTTTAAACGTCTACAATTTACTATATGCGCTAGACAAAAACCAAATTGAAAAATAAATGAAAATTTGAGACAGAAGTTTTGTTAGGTAAAAACGTTAATTTCAATTCTGTTATTTATATGTAGATATGTAAGTACATTATGTTAAATTGAGTAAATAATAATTTCATTATGTACAAGTAGTTTTTGTCTAAGAATTGGTAAATCACCATTTCAATTACCATTAACAAAAAGTCATTCATTGTAATTAAAACTGCATCATCATCCATTTTATGATTCAATATCCAATCGATACAAGTGGTAATCAACAATCTCGTTCACATCTACTATTATTATGTGTGTAAGATTTATTAAGTAGATTTATGCAAAATAGAGTTTATTACATAATATTCCCACACTCATGAACATATATCCATAAATACTATACATAAATAATTAATAATCAATTTTCTCTAATCACTACAAGCATGTAAAAGATAGGTGATTTATTCAATGATTCTTTTGTCACAATAATTATCAAAAATCTTCCGATCAATTCATAAAAGTTTCTTGTTCAAAAAATACAACTTATGTATGTTAATTTATATTTTAAATGCTGCATCTAGTATCTAGCATAATATATATAAATTATAAAAATAAAACAACAATATTAATAATAATGTAAATAAATTCATATTTAATTTATGTAAAATAGAAAAACAAAAAATAATTTTAAAACATTTTTCTAACTATTCATCCATATACATACTATGTATGTATCTTGATTTCCAATTTAGTTAAGAGAACTTGTTTTATGACAAGTTCAAAAGGCATCGTCTAAAACCATAAATAAAGAATTTATGTTACATGTTTAATTTATAAAATACATTATTATATGCGTCTGATAATTGGCAAATGCATAAAATGAAATAAAACGAATTAAATTACAAAATATTGCAATGTGAAAATCAAGAAGAGTTATCGCAACATTTTCTTGCCGCCTACATAGTAACAATATTTTTTAGCTTGTAATTTCCATAAAGATTTTTAAAATTTATTCAATATTCTCGTTTGTCACGTAACGATTGGCATCTACCCTCAGGGCAAAAGCACACTTCGGAACTATATAACTTTTGTTCCTTGAAATATTGTATACAACCTCTTTTCTGTTTATTCTTAATCCTGGCAACTCAGGCGGTTAAATCTAGACTGCGACTACAATCATTCTTTTTACCTTTTGTACTCCCTCGTTTAAATAACAACTAATTATAAATAATTCCTTAATAAAAAAATTGAGGTGTGGCCAACACACGACTTTCTTTTACGAACAGCAAATTTTAAGAAACTTTTATAATGCAAATTTCTTGCAAACTTAATTAAGATTGTTTTTATTTTTTCATGTTTTCTGTAAATTGTATATTTTTGAAATATTTGCAAAATAAATTTTCCGGTTCACGGAATCTGGGAGCTGTAACCCCAAATATTATGTAAGAGATTAATGAAGATATATCTCTTTTGAGGTCCCCTGAGTCCGAAAAAGTGGGTTTCGAAATGATGTCTGTCTGTCAGTCTGCCCGTTTGTCTGTCCGTCTATCAGTCTGTGTCTTCTCTATAGCCCAGATGGCTTAAACAATCGAACAAAAACTTTAGATTTAAGCTTTACTTATGTAAAAGAAAGTAATAAAAAATAAAAAATTTGTAAGAAGTTTGCGTAATTGGTTTCTCAAAAATCCCTGTTCGTAGAAGAAATGTGTGGCCACATCAATTATATTTTTACTTTCTTTTACGTAAGTAAAATAAAGTATAGTAATCATGAAAATTTTCGACCTTGAGATTATTGAAGATTTATCTGTTTTGAGGTCCGCTGAGTCCGAAAAAGTGGGTTTCGAAATGATGTCTGTCTGTCAGTCTGTCCGTCCGTCTGTCTGTCCGTCTGCCCCTCTGTCAGTCTGTGTCCTCTCTACAGCCCAGATGGCTTAACCAATCGAACTGAAACTTCAGATTTAAGCTTTTTGGATAAATTGGGAGGTCCCAGTGAATTTTACTTCAAATCGGTCCACCGGAAGTGGCCACTCCCTTGGGCCAGAAAATTTGTTTTGCAATTATCTTAAAAAGTATAAGGTTTACAAAAAATTACTAATACAAAATGTTTCCAAAAATTAAAAAAAAATAAAAATAAACAAATTAAAAATTAAAAAAAATTAAAATTTAAAATTAAAAAAAAAATTTAAAAAAAATTTAAAAATTTTATAAAAAAAAAATTAAATATTGTTTTGCCAACACATAAATATATGTGTATATATAGCCTAATTATGCTAATTATAATTAATTTGCACACTATAAGTGACATACTTCCGGTTTTTAATGCAAATATTACATAATTGAATGTGGATCATTTTTTCATGTTTCTTAACTTTTTTAACGACTTATTAGGGTTTGTAATACTTAAGTATATATATCGTTTTACAATTGCAAAAATATTTCGCAACTCCTGCCCCCCCCCCCACACTTTTTTACAGGGAGTTACAGCAGTTCTTGCATTTGTCATTTTAATTATGTATTGTGTGTATTAGCCCAATTATGATAATTATAATTAATTTGCACACTTCAGTGACGTACTGTATGTTATAAAAATATTTAGCCTACATGTATGTTAAATTGCTAAATCGGTCAACCGGAAGTGGCCACTCTCTTGGGCCCGAAAATGTGTTTTGCACATATTTTAAAAAGTATAAGATTTACAAAAAATCACTAATACAAATTCCAAAAAATTAAAAGAAAAAATTTAAATTTATAAATATCATCTTTTATTTCTTTTACGTGTGTACTAATGAGTTCAAAAAATTGAGTTTTGAAGTGGTGTCTGTTGGTATATATGTCTGTCAATTTGTAGTCCAAATGGTTTAACCAATTAAACTGCAACTTCATGTTTAAACTTTTTACATAAATTTTGGGGTCCCAGCTCCCAGCTCCCAGATTCCGTAAAACAGAAAATTTATTTTGCAAATATTTCAAAAATATACAATTTACAGAAAACATGAAATAATAAAAACAATCTTAATTAAGTTTGCGGGAAATTTGAATTATAAAAGTTTCTCAAAATTCGCTGTTCGTAAAAGAAAGTCGTGTGTTGGCCACACCTCCATTTTTTTTATAAAATTTTTAAATTTTTATTTTTTTATTTTTTTTTATTTTTGTTTTTTGGAAACTTTTTGTATTAGTAGTTTTTTGTAAACCTTATACCTTTTTAGATATTTGCAAAATAAATTTTCTGGCCCAAGGGAGTGGCCACTTCCGGTTGAACGATTTGGAGCAAAATTCACTGGGATCTCCCAATTTATCAAAAAAGCTTAAATCTGAAGTTTCAGTTCGATTGGTTAAGCCATCTGGGCTGTAGAGTGGACACAGACTGACAGACAGACATCATCCGAAACCCACTTTTTCGGACTCAGGGGACCTCAAAACAGATAAATCTTCAATAATCTCAAGGTCGAAAATTTTCATGATTACTATACTTTATTTTACTTAGATATAAAATGTTTTCGGCTTTTTTATAGAGAACATACTTACTTCGTAAATATTTTACTTACGTAAAAGAAAGTAATAGACTTAACTAAACAGACAATTGTAATGAAGCTTAAAATAAATATAATTCATTTATACTGTATTAAATTGACCGACGAATTTTTATAATTTTTTTCTTTTTCTTGATACATTCAAATTTAACTAAAATTATTGTATCTTAAATTCTTAACCTATTGGGTTCATTTCTCATCCTCTTTGAATTCCTTATGACTGGACTTGGAGGAGACGTTAAGATAGTATTAGATCTAGTTCTCTTTCGCAAATCTTTCTGAATCAGTTTCATGCTCCATATTTTGGGAATTATTTTCATTGAACTCTATTTCATCAAGTCTCATACCAGGATGTACATCATCACTTAAGTTACTCTCTTTAATCTGGTTTTCTTGTACAAATCTTATGTGATTTTGAACATTTATCAAATAAGTCAAAGGACTAATAACTTCAAGTACCCGAGCTGGTAACCAGTTTATATGGTTCCGCAAATGATTACGATAGAGAACTTTATCCGCTACTTTAAATTTGGACCATTTTGGCTCTGTTTGACACGTATTTTTATCTCTTATCATTTCTCCTTCAAATTAAATCTTACATTCTTATATTGTCTTATTTCATTTTAATAATACCCGAATGATTTTCATGAAACAATTTTAAAATTACAAATTTTAGTGAGTCTGGAATTACAATGTGACTGTTATAAAAGAGACAAGCGTCCTCCGTACTCAAAATTGTCGATTTTGCGAAATAATGTTTGACATGCTCTGGTAATAGTTTTGGCCATACATTCAAGATATATTCATAAACTTGTGACAATACAGGGTCTTTTTGAGTCTGATTTATAACTGTTTCCATATTTATCGGGACTTCATTCGATCGGCGAAAATAACAAATTTTAATATCTTCAATATTGGTGCTGCCTTGGATTGGTAATCGAGAAAGTGCATCCGCATTTGCAATCTTCTGAGCGGATTTGTACTTGATCTCGTACATGAACATGGATAAATAAACAGCCCAACGCTGTAATCTCGCGATCGCAACTGCTGAATTTCCCTTTTTTGGATTAAATTTTGTTGAAGACTCTGATGATCCGTGCAAATAATGAAATTCTTACCAAACAAATATTTTTCGAAACGTTTCACCCCAAAAATCACAGCTAGTGCCTCCCGGTGTAGTTGTGAATAATTTTTCTTAGCTGGTGAGAGTATGCTGGAGGCAAACATCACCGGCTTTTCCGCTCCATTGACTAGATGCGACATTACAAAGCCCACTCCATACGGACTAGCATCCGATGTTAAAACGATTGGTTTCTGAGGGTCAAATAGCTCTAACACCTGATTACTCAATATTAAATCTTTACTTTTTTTGAAAGTATTCTCGCATTCCTCTGACCAGACATAAGCTAGATCCTCACATAGCAATTGATATAATGGATAAAGCTCGGAAGATAGGTTTGGAATAAATTTCCCGTAATAATTAATAAGTCCTATGTATGATTGAAGCTGTTTTAAGTTTTGGGGGGCTGGCGCTTTAACAATAGCTTCGACTTATGAACCTGTTGGTTTGACCCCATCAAAATTATGTGGCCCAAATATTCAACCGACCTTTCCAGAAATTTGCATTTATTTAAATTAATGCGCACATTATGTTGCTTCAAGTTGCGCCCCCCCCCCCCCTATAATACCATCAAGGTAACATCTAACATTTTTAATTCCCTTCAAAATTTGGTCCATAACGCTCTGGAATATACACTACTCCAAAAAATTAAAGGAACACTAATTTTTTTCAATTTTTTTAGTGTTTTTATGAAGAGCTGTATCTTAGTAAAATACGGTCGTACAGAGATGAAAAGAAAAGCATTTTAAAGCTTCAAATCTCTAGTTTTGAGACTTTTGAGCGGACAATTTTTGTGAGATACCGTTATCACGCAATCATAAGAAAGAGCGCGAAGAAAAAAAATTCGATTTTTTTTTTTTGTAAGGTGCCATGGGCTCGGGAAATTTGTTTTAAGTTAAACCAATACATAGGTCGGTTAGCCTGTTAATTAGGCGTAAATTTAATTTCATTCTGGTCTCTCTATGTCAACTTTTTGCTGAGATATCTGACTTTGAATCAAAAAAAAACCTTTTGCCTTTGATCATCGATATCTCAGCAACCAATGACTGCACAGTAAACTTTAGGGCAGCCTTAAAAGCTTCAGTAAATTTCCTACAAGACCCTTTAATGATTAGTGGAGAACAAATTTTTTTTTCACCCTCAATACTGATTTGATAAAAGTACAAAAAAACGACTTTTTAGGTTGTCTTAATAAATCTACCGTTACTTTACAAATATTGATGAAAAGACTAATGTTGCCAGGTCATTTTACAGTTTAATGTACTCCTAATAGCCCTGTATTATTTTCAAATTGATCCATCCAACTGTTTTTTCGGACAGATTGACCAAAGTTTTACAAAACAATTAAAGGAACAAGTGATCTTCAAACTAAAATAACGACATTTTTCACATTTTGCGTTAATTATTTGTTAACCCTTAACGATCGTACGATTTTTTTTTGTAATACTCGCCGATAAGAGACGATAGAAAATTAAATAAAGTTCTGCAATATGACAAATTATTATGGAACTTGGCCATTTCTCATCCGATTTTAGTGAAATTTGGTATGGGCGATGGAAATGGGATTCTAAACTGATTTTTGGATAAAGTTCTGGAATATGGCCAACTGTAATGGAACTTGGCTATTTCTTAACCGATTTTGATAAAATTTGGTATGCACAATGGAAATGGGATTCTAAACTGATTTTTGGATAAAGTTCTGGAATATGGCCAACTAGGATGGAACTTGGCCATTTCATATCCGATTTTGATGAAATTTAGCATGTACGATGGAAATGGGATTCTAAAATTAATTTTTGGATAAAGTTCTGGAATATGGCCAACTGGAATGGAACTTGGCTATTTCTTAACCGATTTTGATGAAATTTTGTATGCACAATGGAAATGGGATTTTAAACTGATTTTTGGATAAAGTTCTGGAATATGGCCAACTAGGATGGAACTTGGCCATTTCTTAACCGATTTTGATGGAATTTGGTATGCACGATGGAAATGGGATTCTAAAATTATTTTTGGATAAAGTTCTGGAATATGGCCAACTGGGATGGAACTTGGATATTTCTTAACCGATTTTGATGAAATTTGGTGTTCGCGATGGAAATGGGATTCTAAAATGATTTGTGAATGAAGTTCTGGTATATGGCCAACTAGGAAGGAAATTGGCCATTTCTTATCCGATATTGATGAATTTCAGCAAGTGCCTTAGAAATGGAATTCTAAACTGATGTTTGGATAAAGTTCCAGAATTTGGCTAATTGTCATGGAACTCGGAATTTTTGTATCCTATTTTTATGAATTTCAGCATTCACGATGAAAATGAGATTTTTAAATTATTGATAAAATAAATCATTAAATACATGGAATAACGATTTTAGTTTTTCACTTTTAAAGCACATGTCGAATTTCTTTTATTTGTTTAAGGAATAGGCAAGCGGCTTCCAACTTTAACATATAACTTTAACCAAAAATAATTTTAGAGTCTTATTTCTATAAAAAATGGCCAAGTTCCATCCTAATACGGCTTATTCCAGAATTTCATCTAAACATAATTTTAAAACCCAATTTTCATTACAAATGCTGAATTTCATCAAAATCTTATAAGAAATGGCCAAGTTCCATCCTAGTTGGCCATATTCCAGAACTTTATCCAAAAATCAGTTTAGAATCCCATTTCCATTGTGCATACGAAATTTCATCAAAATCGGTTAAGAAATAGCCAAGTTCCATTCCTGTTGGCCATATACCAGAACTTCATCCACAAATCATTTTAGAATCCCATTTCCATCGTACATGCTAAATTTCATCAAAATCGGATAAGAAATGGCCAAGTTCCATCCTAGTTGGCCATATTCCAGAACTTTATCCAAAAATCAGTTTAGAATCCCATTTCCATCGCGCATACCAAATATCATCAAAATCGGATAAGAAATGGCCAAGTACCCTCTTAGTTGGCCATTTTCCGGAACTTTATCCAAAAATCAGTTTAGAATCCCATTTGCATCGTCCATACCAAATTTCACTAAAATCGGATGAGAAATGGCCAAGTTCCATCCTAGTTGGCCATATTCCAGAACTTTATCCAAAAATCAGTTTAGAATCCCATTTCCATCGCGCATACCAAATATCATCAAAATCGGATAAGAAATGGCCAAGTACCCTCTTAGTTGGCCATTTTCCGGAACTTTATCCAAAAATCAGTTTAGAATCCCATTTGCATCGCCCATACCAAATTTCACTAAAATCGGATGAGAAATGGCCAAGTTCCATAATAATTTGTCATATTGCAGAACTTTATTTAATTTTCTATCGTCTCTTATCGGCGAGTATTACAAAAAAAATCGTACGATCGTTAAGGGTTAACAAATAATTAACGCAAAATGTGAAAAATGTCGTTATTTTAGTTTGAAGATCACTTGTTCCTTTAATTGTTTTGTAAAACTTTGGTCAATCTGTCCGAAAAAACAGTTGGATGGATCAATTTGAAAATAATACAGGGCTATTAGGAGTACATTAAACTGTAAAATGACCTGGCAACATTAGTCTTTTCATCAATATTTGTAAAGTAACGGTAGGTTTATTAAGACAACCTAAAAAGTCGTTTTTTTGTACTTTTATCAAATCAGTATTGAGGGTGAAAAAAAAATTTGTTCTCCACTAATCATTAAAGGGTCTTGTAGGAAATTTACTGAAGCTTTTAAGGCTGCCCTAAAGTTTACTGTGCAGTCATTGGTTGCTGAGATATCGATGATCAAAGGCAAAAGGTTTTTTTTTTGATTCAAAGTCAGATATCTCAGCAAAAAGTTGACATAGAGAGACCAGAATGAAATTAAATTTACGCCTAATTAACAGGCTAACCGACCTATGTATTGGTTTAACTTAAAACAAATTTCCCGAGCCCATGTCACCTTACAAAAAAAAAAAAAATCGAATTTTTTTTCTTCGCGCTCTTTCTTATGATTGCGTGATAACGGTATCTCACAAAAATTTTCCGCTCAAAAGTCTCAAAACTAGAGATTTGAAGCTTTAAAATGCTTTTCTTTTTATCTCTGTACGACCGTATTTTACTAAGATACAGCTCTTCAAAAAACACTAAAAAAATTGAAAAAAATTAGTGTTCCTTTAATTTTTTGGAGTAGTGTAGAAGGTGTAGAGGACACTCTAAAAGGTAACCTAGTATATTTTAACAGTCCTATATGCGTGTTGATTGTCAAATATTTCTGTGACTGTTCACTTAAAAGAAGTTGCTGGTATGCCCCAGTCAAATCAATGACACAGAAATAGTTGCAGTTCGCCAGACTAGCAAAAATATCCTCAACCGTTGGGATAGGATAATGCTCCGTTCGAACAAAACGATTAATTGTCACTTTGCAGTCAATACAAAGACGAACTTCACCATCTTTATTTGAAACAACAACGACTGGACTTGCGAAACGATTATATCAGACTGGAATTAGAATATTTTAACTTTCCAACCTCTCAATTTCCCTGTTCACTTGTTCCTTAAGACGATAAGGTACAGTGTAAGGTGCATGAAAAATGGGTGTTTCATTGTCCCGTAATACAATATCCGCCACGCCACATATCCAGTATTTTTGTAAATTTAGATTTAATATAATTTATTACCTCTGTTCTATTCGACTCAACGTCAATTTTATTTAGACCAGAGCAATTTGTAGTTACTATTGGTTTAAAAAGCAAATTATGACTCCAGTTTGTTCGCAAAACATCCAACCAATCACGTCCCAAATCCCAATAAAGCACGAAATGGTCGTTTAGGCTTAATGATTAGAGTTTAGGCCCAATTCCAAATTTTTTCTTTGATCTAATGGACCCTCTTTAACCCCAACTGAACTTTTCCCAACAATTTCGATGCATTCTCCTGAAACATTATAGAAAAGTTCAAAATTAAGTTTTAATTTTATTAAACTAAACTTATGTTCGGACATCCCTGATACTGATGCTCCACAATCCACTTCAAATTCCATATTGATATCCTCGACAGATAACTCCAAAATAATTGGATTATTTCCACACGCAATGTTATTTATACAATACAATTGTTTGGATGAGGCTTGATTGTAGCATACCCTGGACGTATGACCTTTTTGATTACACTTATAACAAATCCATTCCACTGCTGGGCAATTTATTTCCTGATGCCTCCCACTACTACCGCATCGACGACAACGATTCAAAAACTGTGAATTTCGAAAACGAGTTCCTGAATTGACACGATAACCTTGTTGACCGGAATATCTTACTGGTGAAACTTTTCGATTACTACTGGTCGACCTTGTATTACTAGGTGACCTTGCTCTATTTTAACTGCGGTAATTACTCGAAGGCGTTGCTCTACTTCGGCCTTGATAGCCATCCGAATCACGTGCCACAGCCGCAATTGCTTGAGTTACTCCTGATTCAGAAAAACTCATTTCTAAATTCAAAGCGAGTTCACATGCAGACTCGCAACTGTCTTCTTCCGTTTTAACATTTAATAGAGCTTGAAGTATTCTTTCATCTCTCACTCCCACAATAAAACGATCTAAAACAGCTACTTCTATTAGCACATTTTTTAGTGCAGCATGAGCTTTGTATTTGTCCTTCACCAAAAACCCACCAAAATCACATGATGACGCCAATGATTGTAACCTGATTATAAAATCATTTAGTGGTTCACCAACTTCTTCTTGGGCCTTGTGAAACTTTGCCCTTTCTATTCTGATATTCCGTTTTTTTTGCAAAATGTTTGCGTAGAAGCAAAAGACATTCCTCTAGTGTTTTTTCAGATGGTAGATGAGGGACTGTTAACTTCATTAATGTTTCGTACAAACCGGCACCTTTCACCGTAATAAAATTTGCTAACTGTTCATCCTCCGGAATTTTATTTGCCTTAAAATAATTTTTTAGTCTATCTTCATACGCTATCCAACTTGCCCCTTCCACAAATGCTTCAAGTTTTCCGACCATTTTTCGATGAACTTGTTTTCACCCTCACCCCACTCTACACACTGCACAATCTTTTCTTTCTTAATTTTAGATTTTTTTTCTGTATCCATCATTCACTATACGAATAACACGAAACAATTTTTATCGCACGATTGTATTGTCGTACTCACTATTATCGACACAAGATAATTTAATTTAAGAAGACACTTTAACTATTAACTGAGTATCTGCAATTCTAATGATTACTTGATAACTTAATTTTAGTTTTAGTTTTATAAATTGGTTGACAGCTAAGGCATCCCATCCTCGTCGCCAATATTGTATACATCCTGTTTTCTGTTTATTCTTAATACCGGGTACACAGACGGTTAAATCTAGACTGCCACTACATTCATTCTTTTCACCTTTTGTTTTTTATCAAATAACTTGTTTGATCTCAATATATATACACAACATTAATACAGAGTTTGTTAGGACATTCTATCACTGTATAACACCTACTTAGGCCCGATTGTATGAATGAGGATAGATGATTAATCGCCTGATTTATCGTATTTTGCATTGTATGAACGACGCTAATGAAAAGAAATGAATCAATGATTTTTTCTGACTGAATCAGTGAGTAAAATATTTTTTTGTTGTTTGTTTTTTAACGTTATCAGTAATTGTAAATAACAGTCTACTGAAACATACGGCAGAAAAAAAGTGTTACATTAACACAAAAATCTGCTGTAGAACAGAGTATTCAAAATTGTTTTAAAGCGTTCATACATTTGGCAAAAATATTCGTACATATAATAGCTGCATTTCATGAAACCGAGCTATCAGGATCAAATCACATTTTACATGCAAACCATAGATACATTTTGATCCAAATTTGTTTTTAGATCAAAGCTTGCATGTAAACTGTGATTTGATCCGGATAACTTGGTGTCATGAAATGCAGCTAATCGGCCTTTTTCCTTAATTGTCTAAAAAATTAAGGTTATGTTAGTCAAACATATCTGTAGGTCAATGTACCATTACATTTTCGTAAAGGATTTTCAATAAAGCAAAATAAAAGTGATTAGTAAAACTAAAATAAATTGAAGTGATTACAAATAACATTTAATTAATTTTTTAATTGATTGTTTCCGTTTGGTATTATTTTAAAATTTTCTTAAATTATTGTAATCATTGTTACAAAAGAGCGGGCAGGAAAACAATTATTTCGATTTCCAGCCACTTCGAAAATCTGCCTAAAATAATTAAAACTTGCTGAAGAGAGCAAAGGAGTGATTGAAGTTAATCAATAGAAAAATTTCAAAGTTTCATCATTGAAGTACATACACTACGGCTTGTCGAAATATTTCTTTTAGAAGTAGTACCAGTATTACGATGGAGTTCTGCCACTTAATTTGGGTAATACAAAACTGGAACTCGAACAACATCCACATCAAAATATTACAGATCGATTCAAAGGGCACAAATGAATGAGTTTTTAAAAATTTGTTCACATTGCTTTTTAAAATGCCAGATTGGTGAGGACGTCATTTAAAAATGGTAAATCTCAACTGGAATCAATCTCCATTGAAAATAATTTGATTTAATTTAAATTACAAAATTTCAGTATAAGAATGGACATGGAGCGAATAATCGGAGTCCTAAGGCAGAAAATTTGAAAAATGACAAACCTTCAACCAATTACGATCACTTCTTAAAAGAAGTAACGAAAACGTGTTCTTCGACTATATTGTCAAAATATCATGTGCAGGGTTAAGTTCAAACTAGGGCAACCAAAAAAATGCACTAAAAAATCATTTTTAAGCTCTTACAATATGCTTTAAAAATGTTTAAATATTTATTTAAAATATGCTCTAGTGTTGAAAATATTTTTTCTTTTAAATATGATAAAAACGACTCCAAAAACACCTTACAATAAAAAAAATTATGAAAGAATAATAGAAAGAGAAGTTTGTCTTTATTTATATCTAATAAGATTGTTTCGGCTTTTTCTAGACGAAATATATTAACAATATTGGCATTCACAACATTCGTCTTGTTAATCAGAAAAAATGGAGAGGCCAATCATTTACCAAAAAAGTAGAAATATCAAAATTCCTCCAGTACTCTAATCCAAGAGTCATACCAAATGTATCGACCCTGAATAATTAATTAATAATAATTATTTGTATCGGCATAAACACAGAGAAATGAGGGTTTTCCTTGAGTTTTTTATTTAATGAATATAATTCGCTAGGTCAGTACGTTCTTGCCTCATACTTAATGTATGAAGTTAGAATTATATTTTTGTAGTTTGGTCGTAGGGTCGTAGCTACCTGTCGAGTAGACCGAACTTTTTAGTACGAAACCAAACTATCACATAGAGAACTCAAGGAGGGTTCTCATTTTTTGTTATTCAGGGTCCATACATTTTGTATGACTCTTGGGTATACGGGGGGGATTTTAATATTTCTACTTTTTTTGTAGATACATATACATATTATAAATATGATTGGCCTCTTATTGTGAATGCCATTATTGTTAATATATCTTGTTTATAAAAAGCCGAAAAACTCTTATTTGAAAGAATAATAAAATGACATGCCCATGTTTTAAATTTATTTTTTATTTCAAAATCCATTTCCCATTTTCAATTAAAAATAAATAAAATAAGGTACCTACTTGTTTATTTTTTAGTTTAAATTATCGTTGCAATATATAACAAAGATTTGACTTAGGGTTTCAAATAGTAAGCTTTGTCTGTTGGAACGAAAAACGCTCTTATACATAGAGAAACTTCGCTCTACGTCAACGGAAGCGGTCGGTGCCTATTTAAATGGCAATATTTCTACAACTGTATAATTTTCTGTTGCGGCACTATTTTCCTTGGATGTTCCCATTCAGTTACGTGAAATATCGGTTAATACAGCAAATTCGTGATTTTTGTGAATTACGCTGGTAAGTTTAGCTTTAATCGCATCAGCTACCTTGTCTTGTATGCTTTTTATTTATGTTGCAGCTTCTGTCACGATCAAATCAGCCTTTACTGAATTGTCACGTAACATCCGCTTTGGTATTTTGATTGAGGCTGTCTCCTCAACGCCCAGAGCATCAAATACACCAATAATCTTTTCAACATTATTAGCATAATACTTAACGGCTGCGAGCCAAGTTCCCCATCTTGTGGTTGTTGGCTGTGGAGGAAGTGCGACCCCGGGCTCTAGTTCTTTAAAGGTTTCGACTCTCGGCGGAGCTTTTAAAAAAACTTTTTTGATATTCGAGATAAGGCGGTCTACCTTAGCATAATGACTTCTTATAAGTTCACATACACAATGAAGACCGTGATAGAAAGTTTGTATTGCCCGGGACACTTTCATCATGTGCTGTATCTGATATAAATAGTAAAATTTTATCTTTCTCGAAGCTATTCCCATTCTAATCGAATCATCATATAACCGGGCAATAGTGGCGTGATTTGCTTTTTCTAATAGCACGGTGTTTAGTAAATATTTTTGTTTGGAACTTGTCTCGTCATGATCCATAATGCCAATGATGACATTGGCCACTTATCTGAATCGGCTGAATCAGTGGTCTCGTCTATAGATAACCATAATTATTGACGGTTTTGTGTAGATCGTTGACATAATTCGTGAGTAAACTAGTTTCCGATGGAATCCGCTGCAATGAACGTACCGCATAAGTCTTGCGCAAACTGATCATTTTTTGTTGTGCTGGAACATTCACCAATAAACTGCTGAGCAGCTTTCTTAGCTCCATCTCGATGCTTAAGTTGCATATACGGCTGTCCCAAAATTAACACAAGATTTGAATTAAATATAAAATACAGTTTTTAGTCTTTAGATTGTTATTTTTTTATTGAATCATATAGTACATAGGATAGGGTTATTTATGTAATAACACATAGGGCAAAGCCTCCACGGCTTTACTGGCACATACGCACTTTTTTCTCGAAATTTTCCCTGACTATTCTGCCTAAATGTGGCTGGATTTCGTTGATGCAGCGTTAAATTTCCTCCTGTAATGCACGGGTGGTTGTGGGCTTGCTGACATAGACCTTTAACTTCAATAACCCCATAAAAAGAAATCTAATGGTGTTAAATCCCACAATCTAGGGGGACAATTCTGATCACCGAAAAAAGAGTACACTACCATTAAATGTCTCATGCAGTAATTGAATTGTTTCACGGGCTGTATGGTATATGGAACCGTCTTGTTGAAACCACATATTGGCCGCATCATTATCATCCAATTTCGGCAGAAAGAACTGTGTTATCATGTCGCGATATCGCGCACAAGTAACAGTCACTGCTTGACCAGCCTCATTTTCAAAAAAGTATGGTGCACGAAACAGTGAAATGTTGTGGATGCATTTGTTTTCCGACAATCACATGTGGGTTCTCCGAACCCCAAACAAGGCAATTATGGCGATTAACAAAGCCATCAAGATGCTTGGCGATTAACAAAGCCATCAAGATCTCTGCTGTCAAATTGTTTTTTTTTTTCAGGGTTGCCAACAATTTACTGCACAAATGGCGGCAAATTTAAATCTTGCGTTATTTTTGAGACACCCGTATTGTTGTTTGACCATAAACGTTGGTTCAGCCGTCACCATTATATTGCAAACTTTGCAAAAGAGAATTCTTCAATGGCATTTATGTATATTCGCCCATGGAAATCTTTAATTAACTCAAAAATTTCAACAAAGCTTCGTCACATTTTATGTGTCACTTAAAAAAACTTATGAATGAGAAATTTTCCAATGAAAATTAAAAATGATTGATTAAAAATGATGAGCTTCCTAATAGAGCATAACATAAATCTGTGGCAATAAGACGTAGTAGCTTATGTCGACTTAAGATAAAATTAAATTGTCCATATTCAACCTTTTCTATCTCTCCTGTAACTCCACCAAATTTGACTTAAGTCATCACGTATTATGACTACAGCCTTTGGTCACAAGGCTAGCGCACTTATACATGGAAGATTTTTGCCTTTAAGGCAATAAAAATAGTCGCTTCAAGTAGGCGATATTAAATGCCTTTAACAATCCAATTCTGACGTTAAGGCTCTTAAGACTGTCTTAGCTAAGACCCATTTTTTAATTTTTTTTTTTAAACGAAAGTCTTAATTGGTATTCTGGCGGTGATAGTCTTAATATTAGGCGTGTTTTAGTATTCATGCCTGTTCTAGATCGCGATAGCAGATATTCGAATTTAGTTAATTTGGAACGAAATATTTTCAAATTTTTGAATTATATAATGTAGATCTAAACGTGTTCTCGAAAATTTATTTAGTTTTTATGCAATATGCTAGTTCTGTATAATCTCTCTAATTGGAGAGTTCATCCAGAACAAGAGTATAACAAGCAATCTAACTAATATTTTGTGTGGATTCTTTTTGTTGAATATATCAATGATTTGGATCTATCTGATTTAATTAAAAAAGTTAACAATATTTTATTTCAAATTAACTAAATTCGAATAATTGCTATCGCGATCTAGAACAGACATGAATACTAAAACACGCCTATTATGTACTAAAAATTCTCCAAAGATTGTGTAGAGCTGTCAAATGAAATATTTTTCTTTTTTTCGTAACATTTTCTGAAATTTTTGAGATAAACTGTGTTTGCTTTTGCTTTTCTTTACTTAAATGCCTTTCTTATTTATTTAACTAAACCAAATTTATTAAATTTTCATCCTGTATTTTTATAAAATCAATTTTCGTTCTTTTTTTGTAATCCGTCCATTTTTGATGTGAAAACATCTTTAGCGGCAGGAGTAAGTAAAAAAATTGTATAGAAATCGGGTTACGGAAACAAAAATGACGAACAAAAAATTTTGCTGGTATGTGTGAATATCGATAAGAACAAAAACTAATGTCGAATTCTTTCAGGCTAAAAAAAACTGATCCCGATCAAAACAAACGGAACTCGCCATAGTAGAAAATGATTGAGTTCAGTGTTTTTTTGCTTGAGTTCAGTTTTTTTAGTCTGAAAGAACTCGACATAAATAAAACGTTAAATCAATACAAAATCTACGCATACACATGCAATATACAACATCATCCGGCATTTCAAAAACATCGTGAGCCGAATACAAAAAAAAAATCTAAAAAAAACCGCCTACTTTAATTTATTTTGTTGTGAAAATATCTGCTATAAATGGCTGCAGCAGCAAGTGTTTTTGAAAATGAAAATTACATAGGAATAAAAGGACCACAAATTATGCATGTGTAGTGTAATAGTTATTTACGACACAAGGGCGGTAAATGAGTTGTTACAGTACGAGTTCGATGTTTATTTGAGAATTTTGAACGAGTACTGTAACGATCATTTAACGGACGTGTAACCTGATTTTGCTTGGTTCAGTGAGTTTGCCGTGACCATTTACTACTATGGATGTTTAGGTGATTAACTTGATAGAACTGTAATTTGATCATGCTCAATTAATGTCAGTAAGGTTTATCCTCCAAATTCAAAATAGAATTAGAACTTACTGACTTTTTGAACCAAAAATGTAATTTAGTTTAAATACTGAGCGAACAACATCCGCCTTTATGGACGGGTTTCTGAGCCTTATCGAAATGGCTTGAAATGATTCAATAAATATTTATACAAAAAAGTTTTCACATAAATCTTTTGCGAGTTGAGGGTGAACTCGCTCGTTGTTTTTTTTATATGTGTATGTATTCTGTTTGTAATTATCTTTAATACAAAATATATTTTTTCCCCATCAATTCAATTTTATAAATTTAAATAAAAAAATTTAATAATATAATAATTTTAATATATGTAAATTTTAAAAATTAAACCCATCCAACATTTAGGATCTTTTGTATACGAGAAATTATCAATTATGACTCTTAAGACCATCAAATGTGTCGATGCTACGTAAGACCTTGTATTAGGACCAATGACAGTTATGACTACTTGCAGAATACGAAATGGTCTTAGTTAAGTCGCGAGTACTAAAATAAAAAAAAAGTCTTACATAAAACAATTTTTCAGTCTGTGAGTGTGCGTCAGAATAGGCCTGTAAGGAAAAAATAGGAAATACGGCAAATTTGTTTGCCTTTCAGGCAAAATTACATAACTTTTAAAAAAGAGACAGCTAATTGAACCAATCAGCACACCGTATTTTTTTACCATGAAGGACGAATTTTTGCATGTATCGCCTTCAGGCTCCCATTATAGTATATCTAGAGGTATAGAATAACTAGCCTAATAAACAAATATTTGGAGCCAAAGCACATACGAGTTTCGACAACTGTTTTGGAAAAAACTAAAAACCATCTTAAGCTCAGTATGCAGCTCGCGCTGAGAAATTTTAACGCGCTCTCCACAAGTCTCCATTCAATTACAAATAAATCGTCAAGCTAAAAATTTGTGTAGAGATAAATTTAAATTTTTTTTTATTCGTTGTTTTTGAATGAAGTTTCTGTTGTTTATTACTTTTTGACACTTCTAAAAAATTGTTCAAAATTGCTAAGAAGTTTATAAAAAGTATTCAAAATAATGAATTCCAGTGACGAATAGGATATAATTTTTATTGGTGTTGCAGCCGTTGCTGTTCAATTAATGAAATATGGTGTAAAACGAAGAAGCCCTGTTTATAGAGTAAATCCTTATTTACAAGACAGGCGAAATATGGGACGCTTTAAAGATGTATGTTTTGGTTAATTTGGTAGTTTGTTTTGTTTATTTCATTAATTGTTTTGATATTTGCTCTTATTTTAATTTATCTAGTTTAATGATATGAGAGCCAACTCGAGAATTTTTTACGAAAACTTCCATATAAATGTGATAGATTTTGACAACTTGTACCAAATGTTGCAGCCATTATTAATGCCCAAAATCCAATCCCGACCAAATGATGGAATCAGTCCGAAAGAGAAGCTCGCTATCGTTTTGGAGTAAGAAATTTCAATTTATTTAATTTAATTTAAACAATTTTTAAGTTTAAAAACACTTTCTTTATTTGCAAATAAAGAAAGTGTTTTTAAACTTAAAAATTGTTTAAATTAAATTAAATAAATTTAAATTTTTGTGAAAAAGCGTGTGTTTCGAATCGAAAGATGTCGAGTTATATAAGAAATTTCAGCTTATTGTATTTTAAAATAAATAGCTACATTGATAATAATAAAGGTGCCTGTTATTCACAGATATTTTGCATCCGGTACAATACAAAGGCATATGTCAGCAATGTACCGTATCAGCAAGCAACATTTTGGTAAAATATTGGATGAAGCGAGCGATGCAATTTCCGTTGCTTTAAAAGCTGAAATACCAATATTAAGTAAGGACTCTTTTCTGGACACAGCCAATCAATTTAATGCCAGTTGGAACTTTCCAAACTGCCTCGGTGCAATTGATGGTAAACACATTGCGTTAAAATGTCCAGTTAATTCCGGGAGCCCTTTTTATAACCATAAAGTAAAGATAGTCATTACATAAATTGCGAAAATTTAATTTAAACGTGTTTCTTTTAGGAGTTCCATAGTATTATTTTGATAGGTGTTGCTGATGGAAATTACAGATTTCAATATTTAGATATTGGAGCACATGGCAGTGAAGGACTGCGTTCACGAACTCTACATTGTAACAAATTGTTACAACTGTCATTGTACAAATGACATAGCAGTTAACAACGATATTGTTACAAACGTCAAATTTGCTACCAAAACAAACTTTGTTTAGCAAAATTTTGTTTCTTCGTTATCATAAATACATATAATAAAATATATAATAATTATTTAATTAACAAGAACCAATATTCATTTCACGTATTCATTTGTATCGAATAAATTATTTTCATCCGTAAATTGATCAATACGATCAGAATCCATAATTGTTTCTTTTAATGACAGCTGGAAAGGCAGTATTGAGTAGAGTTGTAAATGACGTTTGTAACAATAAGGGGAAATTTTGGTTTAGGTTTATGAACAATACAAAGCACGTTGCTGTAGTTACAACCGAGGTTTATGAACGCTTTAGAACTGTCATTGTTAACAATATTGTTACAATGTAGAGTTTATGAACACAGTCAAGGTGATTCTAGTGTATTTAGTGCAACCAAATTTGGGCAAGCGGTTCTAGCGGATGAAATGCCTTTGACGAAAGACTGTTCCATTGGGAATATACAACTTCCATTTTATTTTGTCGGCGACGAT
Organism: Tipula helvola; assembly: GCA_963556165.1. Lineage (NCBI taxonomy): Eukaryota > Metazoa > Arthropoda > Insecta > Diptera > Tipulidae > Tipula > Tipula helvola. The sequence continues at coordinate 298,108,393 of OY744481.1, read as the reverse complement.
GCATTCCCTTACATAAACGGATTTTGAAGCCGTACGTACCTCGCAGGACACAGCGCTTGACTGACCAAGAACGCGTATTTAATTACAGACTCAGTAGAGCAAGGCGCGTGGTGGAAAATACTTTTGGTATTCTATGGGCAAAATGGCTTTGCCTGAAGAGGACAATATTCGGCGGACCTGACAGGGCACAAAAAATAGTAACAGCTTGTTGCTATCTGCATAATTATTTGATAAAATAAAATAAAATAAGTTACGTACCGGCCAATTACGCCGATTATTATGAGAATGGAAAGCTGGTACAAGGAGTTTGGCGAAACAAAATCAATCAAAGTTCTCTATTCTCGAGCAGAATTTCAGTTAATGCCGGCAGGCAGAATAATGTTGGCAAAGCTGTACGAGACGCCGTAAAAGATTACATGAATTCGGAAGTCGGCGCATTGGAGTGGCAACGTAGGTCCGTGTTTTTGGAATAATATTTTTTTTTAATTCAGTTTTCTAATGAAATAGCTATGTAATTAAACAATAAAATTAATAATTAAACAAAAATATATTTTAAATTCTTATTTCAAATGTCCATTTAATTTTCGGATTTGCTCCAGTGTTTGTTCCTGGAATTTGAAATTTAATTCCTCAACTACATCGTCAGGTAACTTCTGCAGCATCCTGTCTAAATTATTTAAAATCACCTCGTGTTTTTGTTGGTAATGCACAGAATCTCGAGAAGTCGATTACATTTTTTTTTTTTTTGATATTTATAACCTCATTGAGGGAGTTTGTTAAGCTTTCCGCACTGCTCAATGCAACCGCAGCTTTTGAATTTCTTTTCCCCCTCTATTTTGAATAAATAATTTGCGAATTAAAAATAAAATTTTGGAAATAAACGAACAAACTTGCATAGGAATAATTTGAAGCATTACTGTCTTCAATGCCACTTTCATGTTGTTGTGAGTCCTCATCTCTTGTACTTGTAGAAAACGTTCTGAATAGATGACGCACAAGTTTTTAGAAATTTTTTTGTCATGGACATTAAGGCTAAATCTTACCGTCTCCTGCTATCTGAAGATGCAGATGATATGAATGACATGTCTCTTTCGAATTCCCATTCAATCATTTCATCCGCGTTGAAAAACAAGTCTTCTTCATCCATATCCATGTCATGATCAGGAGCTGGATTTCCGGACTTTGATGGTTTTCTCGCCTTTAATTTATGATAGCGTTGGCTATCCTTTAGAGATTTTCAGGCTGATTTGCAGTCTTCAACTAAATTTTAATAAAATAAATGTTTAGCATGCATATGTATAATTATTGCAATAAGTTAAATTAATATTTTACCTTGTTTTTCCATTTCTTTGGCTATCTGGTACCAAGCACCGGCAACAGCATGGCAATTTTTATGAAGTTTGTCTTCTAATTTCCAAATACATGGATTGATTTTCACTAGCGCACATAACTTTCTTTTTTCCACTGGATTACTAATTTTTTTTCGACTTTTGGGGTTTCTTTGTTAATTTTTTTGCGGATTTGCTTTCAACGGTTTGGGTTATTATATCCACACTATCCACAGCATTATCGTCATCCAAATAATCCTCTAAATATTCGACTTCGTAATGTTGGTCGGCCATTTTGATTTCTGTCTTCTTTATTTATATAAAAATAAATAATTTTAATTCGTGGCTACTGCGATTATAAAATGTTTATTTCATAAGGACGCATGTGCGGTTTTCTCTTTTAAGTAAAGAGAGTGTCTACAGTTTGTTTACTTATTTATATTTTAGATGAAAGTTGGAAGAAAACAATTTTTTCTCCCAACGTCTTAAAAGCCTCTTGTTTTTGGGTATTAAAATTGGCCTTTTTCTTACTATTTTAAAAAAAGTGTGTGTTGCAAAGCTACACTTTTAATCCTTGGTGTAAAAGTAGGTACTTTTAATACTAGGAGAAAAATATTATGCGTAGCCGAGCAAAAGCAAAGATTGCGAGTCAAACAAAGTCACTTTTAATCCGAATAACACATACTATTTTTTCTCCAACGAAGAGTTCATGTCTTGTCGGTTGTATATTACTAATTATACGAGTAAAGCTCAGTATGCAGCTCGAGCTAAGATAAATTTTCCATACAAATTTGACGTAAAATTTAGCTAGCTAAATAAAATAATTTGTTTTTAGCTGATAATTTCGCTGAGCGGTATGCACCTTTGCGTGAAAAATTTGAAAAATATCAGTTGTTTCATTCAAATCTAGATTGCACCACTATAAATTCTCCAAACAGTTTAGCTGCAATTTATCTCACAAGGACAATAATTTGAAGATAAATTTTGACGGTTTTGAATTTTGATTCATTTTATAATCGAAGTAGCCACGAAGTAATTAATTTATTTTTATATAAAGAAGATGGAAGTCAAAATGGCCGACCAACATTACGAAGTCGAGTATTTAGAGGATTATTTGGACAGAAACTTCATTCAAAACAAACGAATAAACGTTAAACAAAATCAACAAAATTTATCTCTACACAAATTTTTAGCTTGACGGTTTACCTGTAATTAAATGGAGACTTGTGGAGACCGCGCTAAAATTTATCTTAGCTCGAGCTGCATACTGAGCTTAAGTACAAATTATGTAATTAAAATTTCAGAATTGAAACTAATTTTGTTAAAATATTTTTTGAAACTAAGGAGACCATAACTTTTGTTTGGTTTGACTATTGCATTGTACAATAGTCAAACCAAACAAAAGTCATGATCTCCTTAGTTTCACAAAATATTTCAACAAAATTAGTTTCAATTTTGAAGTTTTAATTACATAATTTGTACTAAAGCCCGGTACGCTGCTGAAGTGAAATGAAATTTCTCATAAAAAAATGACACAAGCGAAAACGAAAATGAAAATTTCACCGCTAAATTTCACTTTGCGGTACGCAGTTTAGCTAGCGAAATGAGGGTTTTCGTATTAAAATACAGATGTCTCTATTTTACCTCTACACATTTTTCACTTCATTTTTATATTCCCGGACGATTAATGTGAAGCTAAATTTGACGTTTCATCATTTGAGTTTCTTGTTTTTCAATCGCCTATTGCAGTCAATTGTAATTTTGATTTTAAATTGCAAATTGAAGTTTACTGATATAAAATTTTACGAGAATCGTCAAACTAAATTTTCACGTCAGATTTATCTTCCTATTTTTGGAGACCAGTAAAAATTTCATTTCACTTGAACAGCGTACTAGGCTTTTTTTTTTTTTTTTTCGCTGGCGCTACATCCCATAGAGGGATTTGGCCGCTTCATTTTGAAGTTTCGTAATCAATTTTTTTTTTTTTTAACGGATAATGAGTGATTAATTCATTGATCCAACATTAACCAGCCGTGATTTTTTCATCACCCGCCGGGAATCGAACCCGGGACCTCCGGAGCTTAAAGCAAGCATGCTAACCACTGTGCCACTAGGCTTTACTCGTATAATTAATAATGTACAACCGACACGACATGCACTCTTCGTTGGAGAAAAAATAGTATGTGTTATTCGAATTAAAAGTGACTTTGTTTGACTCGCAATCTTTGCTTTTGCTCGGCTACGCATAATATTTTTCTCCTAGTATTAAAAGTACCTACTTTTACACCAAGGATTAAAAGTGCAAACAATAAAAACAGTAGTTTCATTTTTGCTTCAAAATACACTAATCTCAAAACTATAACATCGATTCAAAACACATTTTCTGTAGTTATTTAAAACATGTTTAATACGGCATCATATATGCGTCAATTTCTCCTTTTAAAGATCAGAAAACATGCATTTATATTTTATTTTCAAGCACTTTTAATATTACATTGTAATACTGTAACAATTTTACACTTACCTTAATAATTAAATCTGCATGTATAAATTGTATATTACATATTTATCTATTTATCTGGATAATTGAATTTTAGATATTAACTTTTTCACAAAACACCTTTTCAATTAAACACTCAAAATCGAAATGAAGAGGAACGCCGCGCCGAACGCGGTTATTAGACCAACAAGACAGCGACAAAAAGCAGAAAGTCGTTCCAATTTTAACACTAAAATTCATTAGTTCAATTAAAATTTTAATGTTGTTAACGAAAATATTTATTGACTTATATAAGCTTCATTGAATTCATTAAATAATTTATAAAATTCAACAAATAGTTTAAAAATTAATTAAAATGTTATTACATATTTGATTCATTTTTCCGTTAATGCCATTAAAAAATTTATTTAGTTTATAACCTTTTTTATTATGTGTATAAGCATGTGCATTTTTTATAAAATTTAACAAGAATATTTTAACATATAGCATTTTTGGTGCAATTTTTATTTATTTTATATGAAATTGGCACTTGCTGGAGGATGAAATATTTTTTATATATGTGCGTTTCAGGTTTAATCCGAGGATACTGAATACAGTCAAACCTGTTTTTGTGCGGTCCTTTTCTATGCGATTTTTTTAAACGATTTTTTATGCAGTATATGAATTAGGCCGCATACAAAAAATCGCACAAACAAAATCGCATAAAAAAATCGCATATAAAAGATGCATAAAAAAATACCTCACAAAAACAGGTTTTACTGTATTTAAGATAATTCGGAATTTATATGTCTTGCTTTAACAAAATAAACATTTCCGATTGAGATGGAAACTTTTATAAAATAAAACAAGCATACAAGATATTTTTATTTATTAAAATGAAGTTCAATTATTCAAAAAATACTTTCCACTTTTAACAACTTTTTTTGGCTTACATAACAGACGGCATTACCTTAAGTAAGAAGAAGTGAGAAACCGAATGCCTACTCCATAATTTCAATTGTCCTTTCCTGTAATCACAAAACGAAATAGATCATATTTTTGAAACATTGGCAACTAACAAGTTCGAAATCAGGCTTAAACCTCATTCCAATTCTGACTCTGAATTGCGGTCAAGAACACCATTACCACCAGACAATTTACTTATTTGGAAATTTTATAAAAATATCTATTTAGATTGAATCAATGTTTTTATATAATAATACGTAATATATTTTTTATAATATGTTCTAACATAACAGCAATCTTAAAACAATTAAACAGTTCATCGATTCAACGAATTATTCTTTCAGAAAATCATTTAAATACGTATATTAATCCATTATCATGTCGAATAAACTGGTTTTTAATAGTTTTTTCTTATTAACTTAGTTTATAAAGTTGTTAAAACTTTTATTAATTTCCGTAGATTCCAGGATATCAATGAGAAATCGATCAATAAATGGCTATTCATTGAATTGACAACCCGGTTACTAATTTATAATCGTGTTTAATTTAGAATTAATATGACCAATTAATAAATTCATTGATTCAAAGAATTTTTCTTCCGAAAAATTTAATGAAATGGATTCATTGAATTAATTTTTTCAGTGTTGAATATGAGGTGCATTTAGAAATTCTTATAAAACTTTAACTTTTTCGAATCTGTTTTTGATTTTACCGGACCCTTCGCTTCATTAAAAAGTTTCGTCAATTCATTCCACAAGTATTCGATTGAATCACCATTATTTTTCTTTATTCTAGATAGTTCATTCCATACCATAAAACTTACATAAATCTTTCTTTCCTCCAGTAATGTTTTCACTTCACGGATAGTCTCTTTTTCAAAAAAAAAAATAGAACGAGTATAAAAAACAAACATTATTTTAAAACCAATTTATTTTTAGGTATTATCACAGAATATAATAAACAGAACAATATCTTCTATTGCGCTTTAGTCCTAAGCTGGTGAACAAATATTTTTGTTATTGTTTTTTTCGACTGATTATGATTTAGAAAAGATAGAAAAATCAAAAATGAAACAAAAAAAAAATACAAAAATTTTGTACCCGCCTCTTTGTTTTGATAAATAAAAATCAGTTCAATTTTAAAAGGAAAGAGAAATCTTTACACTTTATAATGTACTTGAAAGAGATAGACGTTCGTGAATAATTTTTGATTTTGGTCTTGTTAGCTTTGCCGTGATCCTTCGTCGTCTCGTCCATAAACGTCGAACTCTTACTGTAAAAACTCATTTACCGCCCTTGTGACGTAAATAAGTATTATCGGCTGAATACTGAACCAAAGACATTCATACTAGATTTCTCATTTCATTATAACTAAAGGGAAAAAACAAAACTTCTGATAATTCCAATGTATCGTTGTGTTGTGTATTTTATAAGGCAATGATTTTAGAATGCGTTGCAAATATAATACGTATATGCAATACACCGATAACATTTGAATGGAAAATTTTTGTTTTTATTTTGTGATTTTAGTCAAATGAGAAATCTATTATGATTGTCTATGACTGAACTAAGCCGCTTTGGTTAAACTTGTAAGCTTTTAATGTTTTTTTATCTGTAAATATAATAGTTAACAAGACATCATTAACACTTCCAAATTGCGTTACAAAAATAACCTAAACACATGATTTTTCTTACTTGAATGATAAATCGTATACATCAATCGGTTTTGTTCGTAAGAATTCTGAGCGAAAAACCGTCAAACACTGGACTATTAACCAACTCATCGATTAAAAGTGGGGAATGATAATAAACATTCCGAAAAAGTAAAACTTCGTTCCGAAGTAAACGTTCCGAAAAGAAAGCTGGGAAGATTTCATGGGGAAATTCCTTTTGCGAAACAAATTCGAATCGAAGGGCTGAGCTATGTATAGTTGGCTAAAAACGTTGCGGAAAGTTGTGGATTCCAATTCCAAAGCGAAAAAGGAAACCTTTTTCAGACGGAGCTTAATTTTTCTCGGAAATTATGAACCAAAACACAAAAGTAATTAATATTATGTAGACATTTATAAACGTGCGTTTTCTAGATTGTTTCTGAAAATAAAAATGAAGTTTGAAAAGTGTGATGGATACAAAAAGTGTAGTTAAATCGTGTGAAGTATATTCTGTAAATTGTAAATGGCAACTAAATATATTCATCATAGTAAGCCAAACGCTAACGTCAAAAACTAAATTTTTTATTAACAGGAAATTTTAATTGTTCAAAAATTGCTTTCGTTGAATCCTTGATGGTCACCACTACGAGGACGGTTTGTCATATTCTATTGTATTGGGATTGGCTACCAATCGATTTCAATAAATCGCTCAAAAGCCTCTAAACGTATATGAGGCGCTAGCTTTGGACATCAATGTTTAAAAATGATTTCCTTCACGTAATAAGACACTTTAATCACCTTAGTTCTTATTTTTATTTGATTAAATAATCCTTCACCGACAATGATTTTCCCTTGTATGTACAATCTTACTTGTTGAAATCTTTTAAGTTTCTGGTACTCACACATGTCGCTTTTCCTTACACTCGAACTACCTCTCTTCCATTATATTTTACTGCATTCACATGTATGAACATATTCTCTTCCACTTTTACATCTACATGTTTTAAAAAATACAAATAATTTGGGCATGCTTGTAATATTAAAACCGTAGCAAGAAAAATAACCAAATGCATTGAACGGACAAGTTTCCAGAAATTTAGTAACATTTTGAAGCCTCTAATCATCATGATAACCAAACGGTTCAATATGTAAAGCATGCGATAACCAAATATGCGGATACAAGCAATTGAAATTGATAAAGGGCGATTAGAGCGACACCGTAATACATACCTTTGAGGTATAAACATAAATATTAATTACAGAGTTTCCATTACCACAGTAAATTATGTTTTTTTAAATTTTATTAAGTTTTTATTTAAATTTAATTACTGTATCGTCAATTTGCATAATGAAAACGATAAATTGTTTAACAAGAGATAAATGATATGCCCGCTATGAATTGTTATGAGAAAATTATAAAAAATTCATAATTTTACACAATAATGTTTGAAACTATTAAGCTATTTGTATAAAGTATTAGTGACAAGCTGATAATTAGCCAATTACTTGTAAACAAAATTACAAAATTGAATTTCATGTAATCAAAACCAATTTAAGCTGTCATAAATTTTATTAAGAAGATAAAAAAAAACGGTTGGCGTAAAACCTCGTTAGATACTTAAACATGTAACCATTTCTGGTTGTAATTTCTAGATAAATCCTAATTTTGATGATGGATGATGACTGGAAAATTGACATGAATTTGTTTCGTCTTTTACCCAACCTAAAAATATGTACATTTTATGGGATAATGATAGTGATGTTACATAAAGATAAGTTAAATTGATCTTAATTTTTTGTTTGTTTGTTTGTTTGTCGGATATTTATTTTGGGATTTTGTGTTGCAAGTAAACATTTTTTGTTGTTTGTATGCTTAAATTATGATTGAATGAATAAAATCGATTTATCATTGTCATTTAATTTATGTTTTGTATTTTAATATAAAATTTGCAGTAATGCGTTAATCCATGCTCTATATAAAACCAACAATAAAATGTGTTAATTATAAAAGTGTACTGTGTAAATAGACTTATGTAGACAGTACCAATCGTATGATCAAATATTTTAATAAACTCTCAAATACAAATAAGCGGCGTGTGATCTTTCATAAATATTTGATTAATAAAACGTAATAAAAGTCTATCTAAATCAAAGTACAAATAGTACATAAAATACGTACGTACCTCTGTAAATATTTAAAAAAATAAAAATAAATTTGATTTATCATTGCGAACATACCTACATACTTACATGATTTAAGATCGCGAAAGATTATATTTTCGTAGTTGATCTATTTATAAATTTGGATAATAATAATCAGATGGTGTATATATGCACTGTGTACACACGTTTTATTTACTAAGCTACTAAAAATAGATTTATTGATTGTTACACTATTTAAAAATTTTATGATGATAATTAAAAAGTCAGCATCACATCAATATCACAAGTTTTACGATGTTACCAACCAATATTGAAAACGCATATGCATGATCGGAAATAATTAAAGTTTATGTAAATAATGATTAAGCAACTTTCTTCCTAACTACATACATACTCGTTACACATAAATACATTTTATGTTTGTGAAAGTTGTACTATGCCATTTTTAACTATTTCGTGGAAGATATGTCATCTCGATTTTCTCATGATGGTCAGATCATTATTTTATGTTTTTATTTTATTTTATTAGAATGATATCATTACTTAGGCGCGTGCACCATTTTGGAGGTTGAGTCAATCGTATGAACTTTTATGAACCAATGTGATAAATTGCTTAAGATTAAATGTCCATTTCGAAAGATATGTCATGTAGGTAGGTCACACACTGGAAATGGTAACATAAAACCAATCTTTTGTAAATCATTTAATGTAATTTATTACTGATCAAAATACAAATTTATGATTTCTGTTAATCATAAAAATGTATGTCACACACACCGTTTCGTTCCGAATAGAAAAACTGAGTGATAATTGATCGTAAAATAAACCATAACATGTAGAGTTATTTTTATAAACCTGTAAACGCATTAAATAACCATATGTAACAATTTTACCTACAGTGTGTATATTCCCAGTACGGTAAACGTTTCCAGCATATTGTATTGATTGAGTTATTACCACCCAAGTTGAATAAAATATCGGTTACATTTTACATGTTGATCATCAAAACTAATCAAATTACAACATTAAATTAATGTTAGTTTTATTATCTTAATATCTAGCTTATCTATACGAGTACATAAAATTAGTTTAAACATATTTTTTCTCAAATTTATGTATATGAATATTTAAAATCCAAAAAAATGCACGATTTATCATCTCAACTCTAATATATGGCGATAAAAAAAAATTAAGTGTGCCATACATCAGTGGTTCGCAGCTAGAGGACTGCGTGCCAAAGCCATTTTGTCGAGATGTTCTGCAACTTTCAGTTGCTTAAAAATTTGCTAAGGTTTCAGTGATCACGCCTGTTAGATTAATTTAAAATACTACCAGAACCATCTTGATGTAAATAGAGCCGCCATGTGTAAAATGAACTTAAGGGATATAGGAACACTAAAAATTCATTTATTTTCATAGCGTTTGTATGAAAAAACGCGATTTCAATTGATGATAAAATATGAATTAAAAATTAAACCCAGTTAAATAATTTTTGCTGAAATCGCTAACAAACAACTCAATGTCTTACTCATTTTAAACACAGATTCTCAAATTTCCCTATTTTCCAGCAATATTCAAAAGAAAATAAGGGAAATTAAATTAAAAAACATTCTACAACAATAACGATATGTATTAAAAAGAGAAAATTCAATTTAATGACGTCAACATTTGTCCACATCTAAAACCAACGGTAAGAAAAAAGAGAACTCGTCTCGGCTCAACAATCAAAGTAAAATAAATCAGAAAGAGCCAAACTGAAAAAAATAAATCAATACAATCAGTGCGAAGAAAACAAAAAATCAAAACAACTTAGCATACTTTGCAAATTCAAAATAACTATAGAAACAGTAGTTGAGTAGTGTTCCTTAATGTTTCCTGCCGTTGGGCTTTGTTTTATTTAAAAAGCAATGGTGGCAGAAGAAGTTCTGCCGATTTATCCGTTGAAAACGGAGTTAGTAACTTGAAGAAATCACCTATCTAAATGACAGTCAAATACATATTTGCATAATATACGTACTCGATGGTCAATTAAATGGCGGTTTGATTTTCATTATGTAGAAATTTATACATATAAATCATGTTTTAGCCAAAATATAAGAATTTTACTATTTATCGACTTTTCTATTAAATTTGTATAAATATATAATAAATTTGTATTAATGTATAAATATTTTCTTAAAGTTGCTATTTGTTTATTTTTTTTTTTTCTGCTACTAAATGTCAGTAAATATGTTCCTATTACCATGTCAAAAAAATATTTTTATATTGCTCATCCTTGCTTATCGAATAACTATGTCTAACTATTTTTATTCCAAAATTACAAACCGCAACAACACGCAATTACCGTAAAAAAAATATTTTGCTTAGAAGGCTATGATTTTTTTTTGTTTGTGTTTTGAAAAGGAAAAAATTTTCTTCGTGTATATTCATTTCCTTATTATAAGTATAGCTCAGTATGCAGCTCGAGCTAAGATAAATTTTAGCGCCGTCTACACAAGTCTCCATTTAATTACAGATAAATCGTCAAGCTAAAAATTTGTGTAGAGATAAATTTTGTTGATTTTGTTTGACTTTTATTCGTTTGTTTTTTAATGAAGTTTCTTTTAGTTTATTACTTTTTGATACTTCTAAAGAATTGTTAAAAATTGTTAAACAGTTTATAAAAAGTATACAAAATAATGGATTCCACTGACGAAGAGGATATAATTTTTATTGGTGATGCGTTTAATGCATCTACAGATTTTCTTTCAATGGTTTGGGTTATTATATCCGCACTATCCACATCATTATCGACATTCAAAAAATCAACTAAAGACTCGACTTCGTAATGTTGGTCGGTCATTTTGACTTCTATCTTCTTTATATAAAAATAAATTAATTTTACTTCGTGCCTACTTCGATTATAAAATGAATCAAAATTCAAAACCGTCAAAATTCATCTTCAAATTATTGTCCTTGTGAGATAAATTGCGGCTAAAATCACAGATAAGAATATCAGATGAACCAAGCCAGAATGATTTTGCGGTTTTTTGAACTGGAACCCAATATTAAATGTGTCTGTAATATTTTATCTTGGACTCAAAATAATACAAAAATGATTCAAGTAACACCATCTATCGTAAATAAATATAAATATTTTTGAACAAATATTTACTTTTATTGAACATTTTTATTTATTATTTTACATTTTAAAGTTAAATTAATAAAAGCAAAACTAGTAGTTGTTATTTTTTACAACAAAAATAGGCAAAATCACCTAAAAATAATGAGCTTATTAAAATGTGTCTCTACTAACTGTCTTTCTTCTATTAAAGGTTAGGTGGAACCTCTAAAAATAATTTTAATTGGTTTGAGTTTCAGTCCAGAATGAATTGCCAAAAATTTGTTCGGCTTGAATCATCTGGTATTCTTATCTGTGCTAAATTGATTGGAGAATTTATAGTGGCGCAATCTAGATTTGAATGAAACAACTGAAATTGTTTTCAAATTTTTCACGCAAGGTACATACTGCTCAGCGATTGTCAGCTAAAAAAAATTTATTTTATTTAGCTAGCTAAATTTTACGTCAAATTTGTATGGAAAATTTCTCTTAGCTCTAGCTGCATACTGAGCTTATGTAGGTTTATTAAGGGCATGTTTTTTTATGTCAAAGTAACCAGAGACATAATTTAATAGTCAAAATACAGATACGCCTTTTTTTTAGTATCCGATGAAAAATGTATTTCTCTGTGTCGTTTTTTTTACGCTCGGATAATTTTAAAATTGAATCTTTTATCTCTGAAAAAAAGTTCAGATTGTTGTTTGACAGACATTTATTTTAAATAAAAAGAATACGATAATATTTATTTGGCAATCTTAAACTGACATTTAATTTCTACGACGCTAACAAAACTATCATTTATTTTTCTCGGATACACCAGAGAAAATATTTATCGGATTTCTCCGATATATTATCTATCTGTTCTCTCTTATTTATCCGACATTAAAATAAAACTCGTCCTAAATAAATTGTTTGAATGTAATACAATTTTATTGCAATTTGCAATGAGGCATGCTTATAGTAACAATATTCGCCGCTGTTTTTAAATGCAGCACCGGTACAGTACAGGTTAAAACTTAGAATGTCAATGTCACTAGTGTTTTGTATCGAAACTGTATGGTGTATTTAATAACACGAAACAATTTTTCTATTTTAATTGTAGCCACAAAATTAAACATTAAACTTTATTGTAAATTTGTAACCTTTACCACGACGGTAATGACATCTGATGAGCGGAAACAAAAACAAACTCTTTTTGCATGCCCCATACAGAAAATAAAAAATGCCAATTCCTACATTTTTCAAATTTCTCTGTAGTAGCTAAACAGAGTTGGCAGTTTTGTGTTTTGTTACATATTTTGGGTCGGCTTTTTTGGTCATTCGCTTTTTCTTTAGGAACCCCAGTATAAACGTTTTCAACGTTAAAAAATTTGAAACTAGCCCAACCTAAGGGGTGAAAAATTCTTCAGACCTTGTTTATGGGATATACAAAATATTTCAGATTTAAAATGTCACTAAAACCTCTCAACAAATATGCGTGGTCGATTTGGTGCTGAAGACTGAGAAGATAGTCTGCACTGGCTAATTATGTAAACATTATTTAACCGAATATGATTCTTGATTTAAAGTGTCAACTAAAACAGCATTGGCAGCGTTTCGCAATATTTCTTGGACTTGTTCAGAGCCGCAGTCAATCAATTTTATTTTAGGGAACTACTTTTCCCTAAAATAAAATTGATAAAATTGATATTATATTTCCCCGCGGAATCATTTAATTTTGATTATGGACATTTTTTCCGTATAGAGTGCTTATTTTTCGAGATATTTAAAAGTTTCAGGTTAAAAAAGTCACCCAGTATATTCCTCTTAATTAGATGTAATTTGGTAGGTTGTTTTATATTTCCGGATTTTAGAAAATAGCTCTATCCACTGTTTTAGGCATCGATATCAAGGTATAAATCCGAAAATACAATTTTAAACCAGGTTTGATTCATTAGATTTATCTCCGTTTAAAGATATGAAATAGGGGATAAATTCGCCGATTCTCTAACCTCGTTTAAAAATTCGGGTCTAAGTGAAATGAGATAGAAATAGAATACTCCTGTGCTAACAAGATTCTGTTAAGTTTTATAGATGGCATAACAAACGTTTTTAACAATATCAATAGGTGGCACGGCAAACGATATTGCTGTCATTAAATATGAGCCAACATTTTGATTTCTGGGGCTCAAGGTACTCCCAACTCTTTCGCTGATTAAAAAATCGTTCAACAAATATAAATATTCCGTTAATTTGCTGGTGGTACCATCTATCATTCTTCTCCGATACTTCCGGTGTTTTTATAATGATTTCCGGTATATTATTACAAGTATTTGTTTTTCATGTAGGCTAGTACTCAGATCAAAACGAAACGAAATTTTAACGCGGTGTCCAAAAACTATTTATTTTCGTGCGAAATAGAAATTAAATTTTTTTTGGAGATTATTTTTTTTTTTTGACATAATTTTAGTTTATTTTATGTAGCTTTATAAAATAAACTCTCGATATAAAAACCAAAAACCAACACAAATTTCTTTATACAAGCCATATGGCTTAGATAAGACATTTGTATTTGTTTTGTTAAAATTTAAATGTCAAAATTTCACGTGAAAATAATGGATTGCAGCATTAATTTCGCTTGAAAATATTTGGAGACTTTAAGCGCGCCACCTCTGATGTATTGAAATAACCTTGTTTTTTCGCTACGGAACTGAATAAGTGAGTACAACTCACACTTTGGTAAAATCGTATGAAAATTTCGCGCGAAATCGATCTGAGTATTAGCCTTTATTACTTAACAATTACGTAATTAAAATATAAAGTGTTCTTTAATGTGGTTTTCCAGTTGACAAAAAAAAAGATTGAGTTTAAAAGCCTAAGTAGAGTAGGCCACAGTACACATACAATAGGTAATATCATGATACAATAATATTACAAGGTATGCTTGACAGCTGAAAGCACGTGGAGCGTGACGTCACTCAGAGTCAATTTGGATATTTTTTTTGGGAATTGGTTTAGGTGTTAATAAGAATATTTTTACGTTTTGAAAATGGAAATAAGTTTCAACGATTGTACACGATAGAAAAAACACAAATCCCAGCCAAACAGAGTCAACGTTACGAAATATATTACTCAAGGTGACGTCACTAAAAGGAAAAATGGCGATATGTCGATTGGTTGGAACATACCTTATATATTTATTATACCATGAGGTAATATACAAGTAGGTTTCATTTTCGTTCGATTTCGCGCATCTGTCAAAAATTTCCAATATGGCGCTTTTGGGTGCCTAAAAAGTTTGTATTTCTATGTTTATTTAAGAAAATTGTTTAATTAAACACTAATTAAATAATATTTTTCATAAAATAAATTATGCAAATTGAATAAAAATGCGTTGTGCAGTATTTGAGTGTAATGCAAACAATGCATCAAAGGATATAGAGGGTGAAATATCCGTTTTTAGATTCCCCGGATTCATTTTCGAATAAAAAGCCTTAATAATGACTTAGCAAGTAACAGAAAAAAAAGAAAAATTAAATAAAATTATTTCTTAATTAATTAATTAATTTAAAAAAAATCATTTATAAAAGCTATTTTGATTTATAAACAAACACAATATTTTATTGTACGATAAAATCGAAAACAAGAAACCCGTGTCGGCCATTGTTGTTGATGTAATTTTTTGACATATGCGCAATATATTACCAGTTTCTATATATCTTGGGGTAGGCCTAGTTTTATTTTTATCCCGTTTTTGTCATAGCAATTTTTAGAAATTTTTGTTCCCTTGTTTTGCGCATATATAATTTCGCTTAATATTAATCGGCTATATAAAACTTACACTCCTTCTGATTAAGCAAGTCGTATGCTCATACCTGACAGCGTGTCGGAATTAAATAAAATGTTATGGAAGATAAACGGTTGTACCCCTAAATCCAAAAAAATAAAATTCAAATTGTTTTGAGAATTCAAAATGCGAAAAATCAAATAAGACAAAAATAAATATGAAAAATATTTTTACCAATCCTTATTTGTATGGTTGGTTGCAAAAAAGATTTCGAGTGAAATTTGGTCTAAAATTTCGAACCTTCGACCAACATTTTCAATATTTGATAACATCGTTACTCCTACAATATTACCAAATTTTAATAAAACAAATAAACCTAAACAGTTTATGAAAGTCAAATTAATATTAATTCTGGGGTAGTAACGACATCTGACTTTCAAAATTATGCTTTTTCATTTTTTTGAATCTTGCGTCAGTCATTTGACTATTCGACTAGAAAATGAATTTTGTTTAATCTTTTAGAAAATGTTTGAACATGTTTTTTTTTTGTATATTCTGAAAATTTGTTTGTATTTAGATTTGCCACATCACTTAAAGGAAAAACCAAAACCAACAAAAATGTTTACAAGTCGTCTAGTTCGCTCTTTACACAGATTCTATCAAAAAAATGTTCTCTATATTTGTTTATGTATTGTTTTTTTTTCATGTACATATTAATATTTCAAATTTTAAACAACAACAAATACAGGTTTGTATATACACTCCCGAGCATCTGATTATAACCACTTTAAATGTTGACCTAATTTACCATGTGATTGTTGTTAGGTTCTAGTTATTATTTTTTTCCCTCGTAGTATGCTGGCTGAAAACAAAGAGGTTAAAATGAAACAAAGGAAAGCGGCAAATTCAAACTTATTTTGCGAATATTTAAACATGAGCACTTGACTATAACCATTAGTTGGTTTTAAAATTTCAAAGAGTAAGATACTTTAAATTAATTAAATTATTTTTTTTAAATTGCTGCAGTTTATTTCTCGGTGGTATTAAAAATTTATTTTCCATTTAAAGAATTTGGGTCGAGGTAAAACGTTGACAAAGGAAGAAATTGGTAAAATTGTTGCATTTAAGCAAGAAAATTATTCTAATCGGCAAATACCGGTTAAAATTGGTCAAAATCATGTGACAATCAGTAATTCTCTAAATGATCAAGAAAACTATGGAGTAAACCGTAAAGGGCGCACATCGAAAGGAACAACAGAATGAGAGCGTAGGTTAATTTTATGCGCAGCGTCGAATTCTGCTGCTACCGCTCGGAAAATAAAGGATTAATTTGAAAATTCAGCCTGTGTCTGGACAGTGCGCCGAGTAATTAAACAGTGCCCGCATCTTAAACGGAAGAAACTTATAAAAAAGCCTCATTTAGTTCAGCGTCCGGCCGGACACATTTTGATTGGAAGAAAGAATGGCAGCAAGTGATATTTTCTGAGGAAAAAAAATGTAACTTAGTTGAACTTGATGGATTTCAGTACTATTTCCATGATTTGGGGAAATCTGAGCGGTTCCTGTCTCGTCGTCATACCGCTGCTGGTGCCGTCATAGTATGATCAGCAATTTTGTTTCATGGCGCTATCGATTTGGTTGTTTTGAAAGGTCGGCAGGCCTCAACGGATTACATACATTGAACTATTAGAAATTCCGAAAATTAATTTCCAAGAAACGTTCGATTGCCAATGATGGATTCTTCAAGAAGATAACGCGCCCACCAATACAGCAAGACGTGGAATTTCTGGACTGGCCAGCTCTATCTCCCGGCCTCAACATAATCGAGAATTTGTAGGGATGGTTATCGCGCAAAATTTATGCGAAACTTTTGAAACTCAGTTTCGATTTTTTTGTTTAAAAATTAAATAAAAGTTCGGCTAAGTTTGTTTGTTACTTAATCCAATCACCATTGTTTTTAGTTCCTACTTTCAACTAGAGCTAGTTGAATTGAAAGGAGGCAATAGAGGAGAAGGTTCTATAACCTATATAATTAGAGGTTCTACAACCTATAATTTTGTTCTTGAATTAAAAATTGATACATAAAGTTCTACAGACGAAATTACTATTGAGCAAGGGCTGGAAACTGGCTGAAGCAATTTAAGAGTGTCGCTTTACAGAATAAGGAAAGAGACACTCTAAAATAGAAGCAACGGAGCAAGGACCAATTACAGCAATTGCCCTCACTCTTAATGTAAAAAAATATAAAACATTTGGGTACGATCATCCTCCAAATCGGGGTTTTGCTGCAAAAGATGTGCAAATTGAAATGAGACTGGTTTTTTTTAAGACGGTATGTCCATCTAACCAACGATTTAGTGCTGCTGAACCAAATAATATGTTCGGATGACGGCGGACGAATGGTAAATCAAAATTGTAGTAATACATATAAACAGAAAACCAGCTTCAAGTTCCAAGAAGCTGTAAAAATATATTTTATTGATCAATTTGAAGGCTACGGCAACATTGAGATGTGCTTCCTTTAATTTTTTTCAGAAAAATCGAACTAAATAACCGATTGAAACCGAAAAAAACGATTGGCGCAATAAGAATTTGTTTAGATTTGTGATATTTGAATAAGTTTGCTGTTCGAAATCTTTCTTTGATTCCAAAAGCAGAAGACCTAATTTCTCGCTTATCACTTATAAAAAATTTTGGCAGATCGGCCTAGACGGGCAAGTGCAAAATTCTACATCTTTGGTACACACCTTTTAGGAGATTCAAACTCAAAGTAATGCAATTTGGAATTTCATCAGGATCGAAAGTTTTTTGTCGGAAGAATGATTATTTTGGAATTCATCCAATTATGAAACATGTCCGTGCTATTGTTGATATAGTCCGGATACAACTAAATTACTACGATATTGGGAATGACCAAATATGTATGTAATTTTTTCCAAATTTTTCAAAAGGCTAAATTGAGACAACCAGTGAAAAGTTAGAATGGTGCTGGATAAATGAGCAAGAGAAGTATTTCAATGCTCTGGAGAACCTTATTTCATCTAACCCCAATTTAAACATTTTTGAAGAGGCAAGTATGGTTACCCAGTGTTATGCATCAAAAGATGAACTGAGAGCATTGCTTTAGGACAATGGTGTAGAAACCTGAAAAGTGGAGAGATTTTTAGAAGAAATCGAAAGTTTCTCAATAAAACTAGAATATCATCGGATGTGGATGTCCATACTTTTGGATGGTGCTGATAAGGGCTTCTTGCAAGATGAAGATGTATTGCCTGGAAGAACCAAGTTTTTCTGGTTATCAGCCGTCAAAGCAGATCTCCAATTTGGCAAAGCTATTTGCTAGGGAATAGATGTATACACAGATAATTTGGAAATTTATTTTTGTATTTAGTGAAGCTGTAATAAAGTCGTCGCGGTTTGCCTTGAATTAGGTGTTTTGTAACCAATAAAATAGGGCTAACTGACGATCAAAAGTGGAAAAAATATCCGGATTTTTTTGAGCTATAAACCAAAGCGCACCCAAAAGCTTTTTCGGGGATTTTTTGACAACTTGCCAAAAATGTAAAACAAAATAATATAATAAAGCTCCGATTTTAACATTGATAATAATCTATATTAAAATAACAAAAACTCCTGTTGATGGCCTAACCAGCCAAAATCGATCGAGTGATTTTTTAAACCTTTTGTAATTTTGCGAAATATTTAACAAGTGTTTTTAAAAAAATTTAAAAATGTGTGTATGAGTTACTCTTACTTTACTTAACTGAGTTACTGAAGAGAAGAGACTGTTCGATTGGTATTGTTCACTTCAGATAAATGTCAAAATAAAAATAAAACAATTTATTTCAGTTTAGCTTGTGTTTAGAAAAAATGATTCAAAATGTAATTTTCTATTAATTTCTTGTAATTTATTATTAAAAATTATTTTTTGGGTAGCGAATTCCCAACCAAACAGTCCCACAAATCAACGCATGAGAATAAAAACAAACGAAATCAAAGAAATTCAAAAAAGGAAAACAAATAACTCAACTGAAGCAATTACATAAGCAAAATATCTCTTCAGGTAATTCAGTTACTCAATTTTTAACTGAAGTGAAGAGTTGTCAATCGAACAGTCTCTTCACTTCTGTTACTTCAGATACAGCTACTACTTCAGTTAATTCAGTCCAATCGAACACGCTTTTTATAAAAGTGAAGTTAGCTAGGGATAAAATATGTCAAAATTGTACCGAATTTGTATGTCAAAAGGCCAGTGAATAACCTCTACTGGATGAAAATTAGTCGATTCTTGGGTAGCTATACAGCGAGCGCACTCAAAAGATTTGTGCATTTTTAACTCAATTTAGTTTTTGAATTTTTGGTATTAAACCGCTACGAGTTGCCAAAATTATTTTTTCATCGGCGCCGATAAACATATTTTGACGTTCATATACACGGAAAAAAATAATTTCTAATATGAAGAAAAAATCGATTAGTTCAAGAAAATTTGTACATCATTTTTGAGCTAAACGAAATTTTTCTCACCACAAACTTTACGTTTCTCAATTTGAAATTCTGCTAAAATATTAAAATAATCTTTATTTGTTTGATATGAGAAAACTAATTTCTTGATACAAGAAAACGTGATTACATCGAGAATATGGTTTTTCTTCATGGTTAATTCTTATTTCTTAAGTTTAACAAAATCGGTTTGATTGTAGAAACCGATTCTTTTGATTGAAAACTAGAAATTTTATGGTGAGAAATCTGGTTTCTTTATTTAAGTAGCATTTTCTGTAAATAAACAGATATTTTCTTGCTGGAAAACACATATTTTCTTGAGTAGAGTGAACATTTACCAATCTATTGTTTGCGTTTTCTTGTATGCATCGGTTTTTTTCTTCCAGGGAACTTGAATATTCTTCACTAGAGAAACGCTTTTCTTGTGACAAAGCAATATTTTTTCAGGTATGGTTACGCAATATTTCTTGGTTTCAGAAATATTTCTTCAATTTGTGAAATGGTTGGTTATAAAATAATACAATTATATGACAATTTATTTTTGTGTTTTTTTATTTCACAAATTTAATAATTTCGATTGTAATTTGTTTCATTAAATTTAAATATAAATAATTATAATTTTATAAATAATTTTCACTTAGAACTAATATTATGATCGTTGTAATTTAATATTAAGTTTAGACTTTCAATTTTTGTTTTTTAACTATGAATCTAATTATCAATCATTATTAAAAAAAGTACCAATATATGAAAAAAATTTGTAGATTTTAAATAGATAATAATTTTAGTTTAAATATTTTAATTCCATTTGGAAGTGTAAAACAAATGATTTAAATGTATGTTGTCTTTACATATAATAAATTCATATATGCCTTTCTCCTGTGCCAACATAATTACTTGACTATTCAAAAACTTTGTACTAATAAGAAAAAATTGTTAGTAGTGTTTAGTGTGCCAGTAATTTTTTGCAGTTTCTTATTTCTGTAAAATAAAGGAAATATGATTTTTTTGATGTGAAAACATCTTTAGCGGGGGTAAGTCAAAAATTTCATGTAAAAAAAGGAACGGAAAATCCGGTACGACCGAAATTGCAAATTGAATATGAGAAAAACGAGCATAAAATGCACCGAACTTGCATACGATGTAATTCGAATTACAATTTCCGTCAGATTAAAATAAAAAGTCACAAAAAGTATGCATGTGTAGTGCAAGTGATTCAAAAAATCTGAAATGGAAGTACGTTAAACAAAGACAAATGCACACATACTTTAAATATTAAATATCATACATCTTAGCGAGCTGTAAAAATGACACTTATACAATCATACGTTGATACATAATAAATTAATAATTTTGAAATTGTTTAATCGGTATACTATGTTTAGTATTGCTCATGCTCTTGCTGAGTTTGGTTATGCGGGGCATATATGAAACCAAAAGTATAAGAGTGGTTACCAGATTCGAACGCCATTTTCTAACGATACACGCAAGGAAGTATGTGCAGGGAGACATGCTACCGTTTTCTAAGCTGCTATGATTTTACAGTCAAAATTGCGATTTATTCAAAATAGTGCTTTGTAGCGCAATCCGCCATATTTCATTTAGTTCAAATGAATCAAATCAGCGATGCCACTTTGCTTTGTTCACCAGCGCCTGTATCATGTTCTATCCGACCCGCTTCAACTTTCTTATTATGAATTCCGCTATCGAAAAGGCTGCAAACGCATTCATTAATGACGTTTGTCAGTGTACGCGGCACTATTTTGAGACTAGTTTTGATTTTAGTTTAGATTAGATGCAAACACTTGTCACGATCCTCAACAATAAATCAATCGGAAAATTGTCCGCCTTATTTTTGTTGGCGGAATTTTTCTCGCTATTGAATAGATGGCCAAAAAGTGTCGTGTTTTGTGATCCCAAATTCACGATATCGTAAAAAAAAAATTTCGCAGCGGAAATCATGACGGGGCCCCTGATTTGCCGTGACCCGTGACCATTCACAAAAGTTTAAATATGGAATCTTCAATAATTGTCTTCAATGAGTAATAGTGAATTTTAAAGAGTTCAGGGTAGGTTTATAGATGATTAACTTAACAGAACTGTACTTTGCTCAAGCTCACCAAGACATCGCTATACTGAAATATAGTCAGTTATAAATTTCAATTTTCAATTAAACAATTAGTATCGGTAAGGTTCGTCCTCCAAATCCAAAATAGAATAACTTATTGACTTTTTATCCCAAAATTGTATCGTAATTTAAATACTGAGCGAACAGTTCTCAGGCCCATCGAAGAGACTTGAAATGATTCAATAGTTGCAGGTTTTCACATAATTCTTTTGCGAGTTGAGCGTGAACTCGCCCGTTGTTTTTTAAGTATTTATATATATTGTATTTAATAACAGAAATACTTACATATGTTTTCAACATCTGAGACCTTTGAATATCGAGCAAGGCGAGAGAAAATATTAAAAACATTTTTAAATGTGTCTAGTTTAAGAAATCCATTTTCTTTTGTCACTTTACACCACTTTGAGGCGGAAACACCACCGTTTAAAAAATCTAAGTTTTTCACTTTTAACAAAAGAAAATTTTCACAAAATCCTACTTTCAAAATCACATAACTTTTTCACGCTTCTCACTGTTGAAGGTTCGCGATAGAATGCTTTTTTTCGGTACGAACATCCATTATATAATGGTATTTATATACGTACAATTATAACAATTTAACGATAATTTTCTCGTCTCAAGAAAGGCTTACTTAGTTGAAATACTTTATTCTATTGATATGAGAAACAAGCTTTTCATATTATAAAATAATTTCTTGAATTAAAAATATTTTCTCAGATTAAGAAATTTTTGTTCAAATGAAAAATGCGATTTTTAAATAAGATCGTTTAAGAGAAGAAAATGTTTTCTTGTTCTGAGAGACGTAAAATAATAGTTGTCTTGTTAAGAGAATTTATTAAAGAATAGTTTTTTCAATTGAAGATTTTTTTCTTAGTTCAAGAATAACATAAAAAAATTGGTTGTTTCGAAGAAAGAGTAAACTTTTCGTAATTAAAAATAATCTAAATTATTGGGAATACTGTACTATATTTGTCCAAATTATTCCATATTCTGAACCACACTATTACACCGGCTAATCAAATTTCTAGACACCCAACTTAGTTGTGTATTGTAACCCAATTATTTCAGCTATAAAAATGAAAAAGTTAGCAGAATGTGTACAAAATACCCTAATGTCTCATTGCATACTCTCCACAAATGTCTGCAAACCATAAATAATTAAATTTGAATAAAAAAATAAAAATGTTTTTACGAAATTCATTTATTTATTTGAATATATTAAATTTTTAAATGGATGATTTGAAGCAAATTGGATAATACCTACATTTTGAGAAAAGGTTCTATTTCTAGATTTAAGAAAAATTCAATCTTATCATTAACATTTCAATAGTTTCTTGAATCAAGAAATTGCATTTGTGTTGATCAAGAAATTGTTTTATTTTTAAAATAACCAATTCCAAGAAAATTGGACAATATAGTTTGAGAAAACAGTCAATTTCTACTTGCAAGAAAAATTGAAAACAAAACAATCGTATTTTTCTCCTTTCGTTGTTTTTTTTTCTTCAATCAAGAATTTTGAGCAGTTATAGATACAAGAAACTAAATCTCAAATTACAATTAAGCAACAAATTTTAACTCAAGAATTTTTTTATCATTTCAAGAAACACAAATCTTACATGAAGAAAAACGCGAAAGAAATAAGAAAATGAGCTATTAAATGAAGAAAAAGTACATTTTCTTCAATTAAAATTCCGTTTTCTTCGTGGTAACAACTCTAGTTTTTTCCTTCATAAAAAAGGCCAACAGTTAAATACAATTTCCTCTCTTCTTTTATGATATTTTGATTTGTTTTATAACACAATGTAATGCTTTTTCTTAAAATTTGGAAACCCCCTTCTCTCGACATCATAATTAAGGACTAACCAGCGAATCAATAAGAATCCTTGAAGAAATTACATGTTATCATGATAAACCAATTAAAGTAGGTATGATCAAGCGCATGTATTGCTATATCTTTCACTAAAAAAATTCTGTCATTCGGTGGTTTTTTCTTGCTATACTTTTTTTTATAATCACTAGTTCATAGCAAACAAAAACAATCGAATTGTTTTGCGGTGATAGTTTTTGTGAAAACAACGAAGCCTTGTGATTTTATCGCACCGAATGACGAGATGCGCAAGAAAAGACGAATTTGAAACAGCTGTCAATCATACCTATTAAATTAGTTTATCATGCATGTTATCCACAAAATTCGTAAAACAACTGACAAATACAGTATTAATTGGGGACACGTTTAGTAGCTATTGTACTACCATTTCAAAACACCTTTTGTTTAAAAAAAAGCGGAATTAAGGTTAAACTATATTTTGGTATGAGTCTTGGGTCAAAATACATTACAAAATAACGGAAAATAACTTATTTTGGTTCGTGCCTTTTCTTAAATAAATTTGAAATCTTAGTAGGCATATTGTTTCCTAAGCCATCTGTTTTTATAAAAAACTATGTTTTTGATATTTGCAAGTAAATACTAAATATTGATTTATAATTATAATCAAGCTAACTTTATTGGTTTACATATATGTGTATAAAATATACTTTGTTAATAAAATTATTTATAAATAATAAAAGTGCATGTTCATGAGCCCAACGAATTGATTTCTTCGTTTAATATGACCGCCACCAAAATATTTATGTTTCTCATAAAGGCATCGGAAGTGGGCTTAGCATTAAAAACCAATATTCAATCGTATATTATTACAACACAAAGCATAAGATTGGCCGCGAGGAATTATTTGAAATGTATGAAGGAGAGATGTGGATGTGGGTCTACAATTTAATATACAACAGTGAATGTTTATTACCGCACAACCACCAGCATCTTTTCACCACCGATATGAAAATTGCGTTTACCCCAAATACGCTTAGTAATGATGATGTTGATTGCTGATTGTGATGATAATGGTTCATGCAGGTAATGGTTATATGAATTGGAATATTGTGTGTTTAAATATTCTGGAAAATGGACATTTCCAATTTAGTTTTAATATTAAATCTCTAGTTTCCAGATAATTATAAATTTAAATTCGCTAAATAAATTTAGCTGAGTTTCCTCTTCAGGTTGTTTCTAAATTCTAAATGGTTTATTGGGCAAATAAAAAATTAAAGCTTTTAGATTAAACAATCATTTATTTCAAATATTTAAAAAATTCAATATGTTGCTAATGATGCTGTTTCAAAATTCAATATATTAATAATATCGATACTTTCGTTTCAATACCACATCCATACTTATGATTCCCGTTTCTTCGAAAACTTAAGTAATTCACATAACGTTTTAAAGCTAGCCAAACTTCCATAATGATAATCTGAAGATTTAGTTAGATATGCAAGAAGAATATGTTCTAGCTTAGAAGCTTTTGTGCGGTCTAATAATGGAAACGTTAAATAGAATGCCGATAATTTATGGGCACCTCTGTTTCAAGCGGATTGTTTATTTCCAAATCATCTTGATAAAGCAGGTATAGAATGCATATATTTCCAACCATTTTAAGTGTTTTCCCACACCAAGTAAAGCTGCAATAATTTCAAAATTTTCTTCTGAGTCTGCAATAGTTTGGAGATAAATTGATGATTCTTATAATAGCAGTTAGTTTTGATATAGTCTAAAGAAGTACCGACCTGACTCACTCGATTGATTTTCGCTGATGGAAGCGTGGAAGCAACGGAGTCTGTTAGTTTTCTTTTGAGGTTATATCTACTAAGAAAGATACCATTCTCTTGATATTTACTGCATAAGGCGTAATACTTATCCGCTAATTTTCCACGGGTACTTTGATCACCTAAATAAGTGGCCTGAAATTATTTTTAAAATATATAATCACGATTATTTCATTTATAATACAGGTCCTAATATGGCAAATTATATATTTACGATATACTCTTGATGCTGTTTGGACATTTTTGCTAAACAAATATTTTTTTTGTAGTCCTCTAGAACCGTTTTTCCGGAAATTGTGTTCATCCAGTGGACGTATATAGTATATACTGAAAATAAGTATACGTTCCTAAAAGCGCTGAACGCAAAACAACTCAGTAAAAAATTGTAGAGTTTACGTGTTTTAAGGAGGCTAAAAGTTGTATTGTTTTTAGAATATCTCAAATAAAGACTCTCTGCATATACGCTGCATGCGCCCAATATTTTATACATCAGAACTTACGAATTGGGTGTCATTGGATGATAGATTGGAATCTACTCAACGTGCTACCGAAGAATTCATGAATACCGTATCAGCAATTAGAGGATCAAATCCCTTTATAAAAAAATACAAATACAAATTAAAAAGTCAAAATCGGTGAAGTTATAAAAAATAATTTGTAAATATTACCTTCTTTCATCGCCACTCAAACCCAAAATGGTGCTACCATTACAAGAGGTAAATTTAGAAATGTGAACTTCAAATTTCACGGTAACCTGTTCATTTTGTCTTAAAGTGACCTATGATTGTTGCAATTTGGCATAGAAAAATATTTCTTCAAAAAGTTTTGTATAACATAGCTAGACAAATAGTTCAACCAAAACAATCAATATTTGTTGTAATAATGGGATGAAACATAATGATTTGTCGCCGAGTATAGAGTAGGAGCTAAGAGAGTTGCTTACCAACTGAGAGGCTGCGGTCTCGAGTTCGGTTCTCTCAAAAACTATTGAGAAGACATGCAACAAGGGTCGATTTGGGATTCTGAGAGATAGATTATTACAACTGGAACGTTGTGATGGACACGACATTTTTTTAAATAGATTTTTTTGGAATCCTGGGGCCAACTCTTCAACGCTATTTCAAAACACAATCCTGTTTTTTCGATTATTTGTTTAGTCCGCGGAAATTGTTTAAAAAATAAAAATTATATGGTCTGCTTTCAAATATAAGTTGAACAGCACTGCCTTATAAAATTACAGACCTTTAAACAATAATATTTTCTAAACATTTCAGTATCATTCTACGCGTGTCTTTTTCAAGACTTTCATGTAGGTCCCATTACCGTACAAATAATGATACGTTTTGTTGAAAATGTATGTATATTGTCTTTCGTTTACTTTTATTGTTATAAGTAAATGTGTACATTAATAATTTTATCTTATGTGTTGTGACGTTTTTCATGCGTATTTTGACAATCTAAACTTATATAGTATTGTAAATTGTTATACTAACGTTAATTTATATTCCATTTGGTTGGTGTGTTTAACGACAACTTTTCTATTTATAAACTTTAATTATAAAGTACATTATCGCGTTTAAAAATGAACTCAGGGACACAATCGTAAATTATGAAAACCAATAGTTTTAGTAATTACAGATTGTACCAACCACCTTTCGGTTTACGTGAAAATCTCAATATTTTTTGCTAGAAACAGAAGACGGATATAATTTTTTATCAAGCTGGAATTAAGACATTAATTTTCTTGAAGAAGCGGAAACATATTAACCGGTATTTTTTTTTTGTTTTCTGTACAGACTTTAATTATGATAAGATGAGAAACGAACATAATTACACGGTAATTACTTTGTTTAAAGTAAACTTACGATATGTTTACTCAACAGATTGTTGTATCGCTGACGGTAGATGCAATTAAAGTTCGGGTGGTAAATTTTTTTTTATTTACATAAATATTGTACTATGTACGTCTGTAGTATCTATACGCAACTAGAGGTACAAAATAATTGTTTGTGATGCACTTAACTATAAATAAATGAAACAACTCTAATTACATCAAGATAACGATTACAAATATACATACGTCATTCAAAATTGTAAAGACTTGTTTTGTTGCTTGGGACAAAAGCGAATTTATCCTAATGGTCATTGCACTGTAATTTAGTTTTAGAGGATTGGAGGAGCGAAACGCAGGAATTTACTACTTCAATTTATTTTCACTTTCATCTAATTAATTAAGATATGTAAATTAAAACAAATTTTTTATATAATATTTAAAAAAACAACAACTATGTATAAACAAGATGTGAACGTAAACAAATCAATCAACTTAAAATGCGGAAAATCATGTTTCCTCATACTCGTCCATATACAAATACATAACTGAAGATAATGTAAACACAACATAAGAAGAAATTCGATCCAACTTGATCGTTTCCATCAAACATACAAAAACGATCAATATATCAAACCTATAAACAAGAGTAGCCAGACAAACCTTTTGAATTTTCTATACAAAACCATTGTTTACATAACTATGTATATGATTTTGGATATCAATCAATTTGAAAATTTATAGATCACTTTTTATTTACAATTTCCAGTTAGGTGTGGTTTTATTGATGGAGAGCGTTTACTCGATTCGAGATCAAAATATTTATTTTCCGGTTATTTATGGTGATTTAGTTTCTTATATATAAAAAACTTCAGACAAATTTATCATATTTTAGCCAACACACAAATTTTTTAATCAAATTATTTAAAATAATAAACCGAACCCCACACACACGCACACACGAGATACACATACCACAATTTATTTCTTTTGGTTCAAATATTTTTGAAATTTATTGTATTAAGATCATTTAAAGACATAAATTTAATTAATTTGATAGTTTTAAAAATGCACGCATATCTAAGCCCCACTATATTGTGTTGTGTTGGACGAATAATTAAAAATAAATTCCAAATTGTCTAGACGAGCAAAGTGTCAATTTGGATATGCTTAATAAACTGTGAACATTGTATTTTATACCACATACATACGTCTATATAAATATTATTCATAACATCTTAGCAAGACAATAAAATAGAAGGATGAATATTTTAAGTGATTTTGTGCAATCGAGTGAGATATTTTTAAATTTAAAAGTCCGATAAACTGTGAAAATTTCATGGCTCTTCGAGTACTTATTTTATTTTTCAATTATCACATTTAAACGTGTTGTGTATTAAATTTATTTTTGGCAACAAAAAGTTAAAAATAAACTAACTATAATGGTGGAATTTAATTAAGAACTCTTTGCTTTACTATTTATCACTTGAATAATGAAATATCATCACAATAATCGATCAGTACACTATCGTAGAGAGTTTAAAATTTTCCTCAACTCTACTCATCGAACCATCCAGAGCTTACAACGAAGCGTTGAATACACCTGACGTCCATCTCATCGAGATCAACCAGGTCATTGGGGAGGGGAGCCCCTAGAATTTTCCAAGTGGAGTACAGTCTCTTCCTTCTCTTCATCCTCGCAACTTTTACAGTAATCATTCGAAAAGACTCCTATGTAGTCTCTGTGCATGCTTATCTATTAGACAATGTCCTGTGACAACCCGCACGACCTTACTAATACGATGATGCCGAAGTGTTAACAGCTATCCAGTTCTTGACCGATCTAGTTTTGGTTTAGTTTCTACCGTTGGACCATCTATAATTCGCTGTTCTCCTAGCTTCTTCCTGAAACAAGAGTTTAAATTTAAGTTAATCTGCTTTTTCATTCTCCGTAACACTGTAGTGCCCTGGCACCCACGTTAAGTGATTATTTCATTGATCTGCCATCTCGTTAAGAGATGAAAGACATCTCTACTATACCTTCGTCTTAATAGCGGATTCACTGTCCGTAAAAATGCAATTATTCCTTACAGATCCACATTATAACTCAATCAATCCACGGCCTCCATTATCGCGATTAATTCGGCTTAAAAAACCAACCATACCATCAATTTTTGAACCATCCTTGAAGCAGTCCTCTCTGCAGTGAATATCAGTAAGAAATCTTTCCTCAAAAGATGGTGATTGAATCATATATTCGGGATGTCTCTGTTACACAGAATGAATGAGTGTCCTTAGTTATTACAGGTCCACTTAGAGATGAATATGAGCCTTACAGCTGGCTCGCTGCCATTTGAGTACCCAGAATATCTAGTGGTATTAGAAGGAAAATAATTCCCAATGCCTGAGTGGGTGTGCTTCTGAGTGCACCACTAATTCACAAAGGGGAAGTTCTCTGAATTTTCATCAGAGAATTTTGGTTGGCTATACTGCTTAAGGCTGGTCACCAAATAACAATCTCATATAATAGTATGGGACTTATCACCGAGGTATATAGTCAATATACGATCTGGGGTTCAAGAACCCATCTTTTTCCAATAACGTTTTACAGGACCTATAGCGCTTATACTATAGGAGCTATCTTCACCCTTTCCAAAATATTAGGTTTCCGAGGTATTCTGAGGAAGTTTGTATTTCCTTTAGGCCCTCTTCAGGTACAAGGATACTTACCAAAGACAACATTAGTAACGTTATCCGCTTAAGCAACCACCACGCATAAGCTTTCCCCCTCCAGATTCATTAACAGGAAGTTCCAAAGAAGGGGGAACAGGACCTCACCTTACGATGTGCCCATACCGACAAATCTGCTAATGAAAGTCCCGTCAAGCTTAGCCGACACGATCCTGCCTCTTAGCACAGACTTGACAGTACCCGAGTTATCACCACCGGTTTAACGTTGCTGAACTGAAAGCCTCGCCGCTATGCAAAAAGGTTAAGGAGAATTTTTTGAGTTCAAGGGATTTCTCAATAGGACAAATTAGGGAGTGCAATTTAACCACCTTTTAGGTCTAAAGTTTTTGAGATAGAAATGAGAGCTCTTTCCCGCCTTAGATATAAACATTACGTTTCCCTCAGTGTATTTCCTGGGAATGTGGCAAAATTACAGGCTGCATCTGAAGATAACTTCCAGCCAGGGTAGAGCCAAGTCAATAGTTTGCTGAACATCCGTAGGAATAATGCCATTAGGTCCAGCTAACTAGTAAGGCTTAAAGCTTTTAATTGCCCACACTATTTTCCTCCTGCTTATTATTTGACTTCCGACGCCTGAACCAATAATAGCACTAGGCATTTACGAGCCTCGTATCATCCGAGTTCTCCTGCATTTTACCACATTAGAGCCGCAAGGTATTTATTTTGGCTTTTCTTATTTCTTAATTATGAATGTGTTCTGAGGACTTCCTTATAGCAGTCCCAATCAGCAGCAGTTCTTGTTCTCTTGGCTTTTTTGAATAACCTTTTGTATTTTGTATGAGAGCTTTGGAGCTGTTTCGGCCACCAGATGGCATTGGTTTGCCCAAAGGTCTACTCAGAGGAGATGCTCCGAACAAAGCTACCCGAAAGGCATTATATAGCTTGTCTACTAAGCCATCTAGCTCATGTGTGGATACAGGGGGCTTTGGAACCGGTACTTGCAATTAATTACCTAGAATAGTTCTGATGGTATCCCAGTCGGGTTTCCTTCTATTTCTAAAAATAGCTTTATTTGTTGTTTCTGTAACCAATTCATATTGAAGACAGCAGTAATCAGAAAAGGAATGGTCATTAGACACTTTTCAATTCACCAAACTATCCTTAATAAAATCTGCGACAAGTGTGATATCTATTACCTCTTGTCTGTTCCTAGTTATAAAAGGTGCTAAAACCCAATATTACATATTTGTAAGTTAGTGCTAAGAATACAATGAAGAAGTAACTCGCCTCTCCCGTTTGTATCCTTACTTCCCCATATTATGTGGTGTGAGTTCACATCACTGCCTTCCTTCTTTGCATACAACACTTTATAGTTTGGAGCCCCAGCTCCCATTGCTCGGCCTCCACTAACCGCATCCGGAAAACATCAACTCCATCAGCTTGAATTTTGAGTAGCAGAGCAGCCGAGGCTGAATCCTCCTGAAGTTCACACTGTGTCCCCAACGACTTGAACATGTCAGAATCCAAAGAGAATGTTTCCATACACTCTTCGGACACGTTCTGTACCACAAACGGGCCATCACCACCAGGCAGGATAACACCCGTGTTCTCTCCTTATATTAGTGCACACCCAGACTTACTCGTTTCATCCTTTTTATACACCTTCAAGGTGACGGCCCCAAAACCGAAGCTTACCAAGCCTGTCCTCCTCGCCAGGGCCTCTATTCTCAATTGCTAATCCGGAGCCTTTCCAAAATCTCATTCGGATCTCTAGGTTTTGCTGGGATTCAAACCCGCGCTCTAGGCCTGCTCGGAATATACTACCTTGCAACGACTTCTAATCTGTCTCCAAGCCAGACCTCACCCACGCCCCCTACCGCCTTCCTGTATAGAAAGAGAGACCTTTAATCGGCACAGTTAGGCTAAGCAAGCCCAAGGTTCGCCCGCATTACTTTTAGGAAGGTAGCAGCTAGATCCATCTCTACCTTCGTTCAATTGGCCGGCGCAATGCATCTTCCTACGCCCTGCCTATCATAACAAAAATTAGCTGGTCCTTAAGAATCTTTCTGAAAGGCCTGGTTACAGTTTCCTGCAACCTCGACCTTTTCGCAACCTCAGATGATTCATGGTCCAAGCGAGCGTTTCCTTCTCCTTGCCGTACAATTTGCGAACGGTATTTCCTTTAGATTCGTAAGAGCTTTCCGTGGGACTAGCTATATTAGAACCTTTGTCCTTTCCCAATAAATTAGAGGGACCAGCTTTATTGAAGCTTATATCCTCCCTCCCCCCATCAGTAGTTGTATTAGGGGCATCACAATTATTTTTACCTAAGTCCCGTTTTTTATCTTGGCCTTTGGGATCGGGCTTAGAAGCCGAAGTCCCTCCAGCCGCAGTTTCCCGATTTACAAGAATCGCGGCCTCTTTATTTTGATTTGAAATAGATTACAGAATAATGCCACGAGTAGCGGAGCAAAATGTCCATCTGTGCAGAGATCCGCAATGCACAAATAAGGTTATATGATCCGGAGGGCGCCAGGTATCCGGTTACTGAGCCCCTAGCCAAGCTAGTTCTCAGCACGGTATGATTAAAACCTTAACCCATCTTATTAAAAACAATGATGAGCTAGTTGCACGGTGGAAGGTAACACAAACACCTGTGAAAGCTGCAAGATACGGAGCTGACAACAAGTATCAACTTGATTCCCACAGGCAGCTTCACACCTACGCCACCTAGTCCACCGTTAATGGCGGAATTTTTTTTTCACTAACATAAGATCAAGCCTAGGAGTTCATACTCGATGTTTGGGTGAAACGTTGCCAAACATATAATACGATATACGACAGATCTAAGTAGTTGGTTAGGCGATAATTTCTGTTTGGGCGTCATATTAGCATATAAAACAGACGATAGAGTACTTTTGAGGAGCCGACAATTATTTTTGTGAAATATTGGGTCAGAACTTCCCGGAAATTACCCGGATAATCGATCAAATTACTTGGGCAGTCGGGTACTCTAAAATCGGTATTGGTTAATAAATATAAATAAAATTTTTCCAAGATGCAGAGTCGGGGACAAAGGAAATTATGGATGATGTATTCTTTGGGATGAGCTCTAAATCCAAAACGGTATATTTTGGAAAACAATGTTGAACTAAAACAATTGGAAGTAGACAAAGAAATAGAATTTCGTCAAAAGAAGACCTGGACATACCTACATAGTTTATTTACAGAATTAAACCAAATTATCGTATTGTGTGTATACCCAAAACCCTGGCATAATGAAATATATTTTTAGTTCCTTAATCAACAGGTTCAATTTAAGCCAGAAATGGGAAAAGAACCAGTTTAAAAACAACAATCCACCGTCAAACCGACGTCCACCGAAATGAGAGTAATTCTCCATTAGCAGGTGGGTTTCTAACGAATGGCAATATGTTAAATAAAATCAGAGGGTTTAGGTGGGTTTAAACATTTCATCACAATGTGATCGTTTAAATTTCATTTTTTTATCAGTAGATTTCCCATAACAAGAGGCCGGAATGCGCCTATTGTTTGATTAAATCAGTACTGTAATGGATCATTACTAGTAATGGATGAAAAGTTCGTCATGCTTAGAATCCCGGGAATTCTCGGGAATCAGAAAATCATAATCCCGATTCCCGGGAATATAAAAGGTCCGGAAACGGGCAAGCCCTAGTCGGTGTATAGATCAAAAATAATAGTGGACCAACCGCCCTGCCTTGTGAAACTCCAGCAAAGATTTTGTATAAATTAGTGGATGTGCTGTTATATTTCACCAGAAACTTCCGATCAACC
This sequence comes from Tipula helvola, assembly GCA_963556165.1. Lineage (NCBI taxonomy): Eukaryota > Metazoa > Arthropoda > Insecta > Diptera > Tipulidae > Tipula > Tipula helvola. The sequence continues at coordinate 298,074,317 of OY744481.1, read as the reverse complement.
AGATAGATTTTAATAATGGTAGAAAAACTTATTGGTACTGTCTTCTAACTTTGTGTATAAGTCCTTTATGCAACATTTTATCTAAAGCTTGCGCAATGTCTAAAAACGCTGCAGCAGTATTTTTTCTGTTCTAGCGCGTTACTGATTTCAGAGACGATTTATGAACTTGTTCTACAGTTTCGTGTTCTTCTGTAAATCCAAATTGATGATCAGGAATAATTTTTTCCTCGTGCAAAATTGGTTTAAGTTTTTGCAAGAATATTTTTTCGAATAGCTTAGAGAGAGTAGGTAGTAAACTGATTGGACGATATGAGTTTAATTTTGTTTCATCCTTACGAAGATTTTTGAGTATTTTGCCACTTATCAGGTGTTTTTCTTGGATCAACATTTTCCTTGATTTCTGTTCTACTTGGCGCCATCTGTATTTAATTGGCTGGATTTCCTCAGGTTCTGCACCATCAGTTATAAATTCGGAGCTTCCAATTTGTTCGTTGAGTATATAAATACCTTACTAAGATGTTGAGCAAATATGTTTGCTTTATTTGCATCACTTTTTGCCCAGTTTCCGTCAGGGAGATGAATCGGAGGACATGAAAGTGTTGGTCGTTTCAGATTACGTGTGGCTTTCCACAGAGATTAATCTGTTGCTTCACTCGCTGTAAGTTCCTTTCATCACGTTCTTTTAATAAGGCCATTTTCAGGTTTATGATTGCTTTATTTAAATTTGATTTAAGTGTAGACGATCTGCGTAGCTGCCATTACTTGCGTATATTGAGTATTTTATCAATAACAGCTGCTGAATATTCTGAGACGGTTTGTTCAACTTTAAGTAAACTGAGCTCCATAGTGTCGCATCCGCTGTAGCTTGTTTTAATACATCCATTAGGCTTAGGTAACGTTTCGAACAGAATTCCTGTTAAATCGCAATATTATTTAATTTCAATTGCTTGTCTGGTTTGACGAAAATAAAAATCTCTCAGATTAAAACTATTCGATGTGACAACAGCTAATTTCTAAACACAAATTTATAAACGCGTCCGATGGCAAGTTGTCGAAATAAGACTGTGGGCTGAGAACATGCTTAGAATTCATATTTTACTTTATTCCTTTGTCTGGTTTGAAGACACTACAAATCTCTCGTATTGGGGCTGTATAACGCCAGTTTCATCGAATTTCGAAATTTTATGTGTTACAAGATTTCACCCATGACTGTCTTAAAAACAAAAGTAAAATAATCAAAATTTAGTTTTAAAGGTAAATACATAACCACAATATTTTCCGTTTATTGGTCATAACTTAGTGTCAATTAAAATCCATAATCTTGACACTTTTAAAATAAATATACACACCTGTATTATTAAACTTGAAAAATCTCCAATAATTAAAAATAGCCGCATGATTCTCTCTCATTAGTTGAATACCACTGCGTCGGTTTATATTATGTTTTTTTTTTTAATGTAATTTAATGTAATTCTCATAAATTACGAACCCTAAAATAAATATAAATTATAACAACACAAATCTTCACACCAATTAGAGAAGTGTGAAAATGTGTAATTCATACATGGAAAAACATGGAAGATAATCATCGGAAGCGCACAGTAAATATAATCACTTTGATCTTCAACGCACATATTAAAATTTTATTCGCCGCACCATTGCATTGTAAGCATTTTGTTGTGTATGTAGTACACAGCAGCGTTAATTTTCATTCTACAAATTATACGCGCGTATAGAGAAATAAAATGAAAAACATCTGGATTATTATGAAAATGTTCGTGTATTTATTCATATTACCTCGTTCATACTACACAGCAGTAATTATGGTGTTTGTGAGCATGTTGATTTTAAATTCGTAACATACGTAACTAAACGATAAAAACGTTATATATACTCGCACGTGATAAAAATTTTTAGCACGTGAATGAAATAAAATTGGAAATTTCAATCAAAATATTTCATTTTAAATCGATCAAAATCGTGCTAAGGCGTTATTTAGAAATTAAAGATTGTAAATATTTTGTATGGGTGTTTATAAGAAAAGAAACAAAAGAAGAATCGAAATATATACGTATACAAAACGTATAATTTCGTCTTATACCAATTTTATGCGAAATTCTCAAGTTTATTGTATCTTTAGAAATTTAACACCTTTTTGGTGGAATGCTGATTAAAATTATTACGATCAAAAGAATTTATAACTCAAGTGTATCAAGCTAGTAATCCAGAGGCATTGCACAACATTCTATCAGACCGGAAATTCCAATCCCAATATTAAACAATGCACCAATTCAAATGTCTAATTCTTTGGTATATCTCATCTTCTATTTTGTTTTTTTTCTTCTGAATTTTTGGGTATTCTTTCATCACTTGATTATGGTTGTATAATCTTTTTTTTTTCTTCCTATATTCTTCACATTTTCTCGATCATCTTAAATTGATCTTTAAAAAATAAATTTAGAATTTTTATTACTTTCTTAATCATAGAATTTAGAAATCGGAAAAATTTAAATGTGAAGATTTTTTTTTTTTTGTTTGTTATATTTTGTATTTTTTTAATTAAGAAACATTTAAAAACCAAAATGCTAATTCGATGATCGTTATATTATACGCGAGTATAAGTGAATGATAAATATGGCGGAAATGAATAAATAATTTTGCTTATTTTTATGTTACAATATGTTTACTCACTGATTGCCGAGGAAATATGTTAATTGCTAATATCACACCAAATTTTTGTAATCAAGTGAGTTAATAGCTTCATTTTGGCCCTATATAAAATAAATATTTTAATATTCACTTCTGTGTTGAAATCAACATTATTGTGTATCTTAAGGAGTATTATTTTATTGAGGTCATTTTAACGTCTTATTTATGGTAATAAATGATAATAGAACTAATGATTCTTATAGGCGCTTGGTTCTCGATAAAACCTATAAAAGTAAATTGCAAATAATACAAACAAAACTAACAAAACATTTACTTATTAATGCTGTGTGCCTCAGGTCGAATTTTTGTTGACTAAATTTTTGACTTTCCATTTCAAAACAATAGTACACTATTCACCGCCAGGCGGCCAACGAAAAATCTCCTCGTGATGGCCGGTCTCCATTTGTATATTTTTCTCTTGACAAAAAATAAATGAAATTCGGCTCATGACATTTTTTGTACAACTACTAACATAAACAATATAGCAAATTTCTCTCTTTGAGAATAAGGAAAAAATTTGAATTTGGTTCCTTTTTCAATTAATAGAATTTTTGGCATATTATATTTATATTCCAAAATTTATTATTTATGTTTTAATTTAATAAGACAATTTGTATTTTATTTTCACCTAAAATTTATTACAAAGCTAAAATTTTCCCAAAAAACAGAAATTTTTTATTTTATTTGTCAAAATATTAAATATAAAATGACAAGAAATTGAGCATAAAATACAAATTATGCTCAATTGGCAGAACGCAAAAAATATTGAATATTCTAATCTTTTTCTCTCTTGACAAAATTTCAGGACGCATGCGCAAAATCATTTTTGTGTATGTATTTTGCAAAATAAACTAAAAGTTTTCACGAGAAAAATAATGGACTAGCTTTTTTTTCTCTTGACAAAAAATAAATGACATTCGGCTCATGATATTTTTGGTACAACAAAGAATATTACAAATTTCTCTCTTTGAAAATAAGAAAAAAATTTGAATTGCATTTTGCAAAATGTACTAAAAATTGTCACGAGAAAAATAATGGACTAGATTTTTTTTTGTCAAGAGAAAAATACACAAGTGGAGACCGGCCATATGGTACTTTTCAATTTAGTTGTCATTTATAGAAATAGTGCTTGGATTAATATGCGTTTTGCAAAATTCAAATTGCACAGTGTTTTGAAGAATATTAACGCTAATGAGTAATAAATTCAGTTTGTTCACCATTATTATTGATAATTATATTTAACGTAATTTAAGCACGACATAAATCTTTTATAGAAATATTGTACAAATTACAGAACCAGCCTCATGTTTCAAAACGTTTCTCAAATATGTATCTCCACTCATCTATTAATTTCGTTTAGATGTGCTCCGTAGGGCTGCTGTTTACCGAATGTAAAGCAGTCTGTGGGCTAAGTTTTAAATCATTCTTTCACATAAATTCCGCTGTACAATATTTCACCAATAATATGTTTAACCACTCATTTTGATAGTTTTTTTTATAATTTGTAAACGTTTTGTTACTGAAGTAGATACTGACGATGAAGATGTTTAGTTATCAAATAAAAAACTTGAAAAATTCAAGTTAAAGCATTTCTGTTTTTATTCATTCCACTCATTGTGTTGTCCAACAAGAACAAAACTTGAAGACATGCAAAAAATTGAAAAGCTTTTACTTTTTTATATTCACGTCACCCTATAAAATGAGTATTCTTCCATCTTTAGCACTAACAAGCCCTAATCAATGGCAGTGCGATATTGGAAATTGAGTCTAAATGACACCGTCGGATATATACCCCATTTAAAACGACGCCATTGAACAATTGTATGCACCTGGTCAAGCGATTTGTTCATGTGATTTTACAATTCTTCCAATGATTTAAAAAATAAGTTTTGCCAAACTCAAAATAGTGTTTCGTCAACAAGATGCAGTCGCGAATTAGAGCAAAAAGTTTCGAGCAAAAATTGACTTTACAAGTTCTTTTGAGTTTCTTTTTGTTCGGCATTTAACGACCGCGGCATACATAGTAACAGCAGTTTTTCAGCTGAAATACCCACAACCTCAGCAGATATGCAGTTTTTTTTAATTTAATGAAAATTTGAAGTTTACGTTTAATTTGGGCTATTAATACGGATAAGCACTCTCTAAGAGAAGAATCAACACCAACTACAGTGACCTCTGCACCTACCAAAAAGTGCCTCGGAGGACCGAGAAGCCATTCATTTCGTGTTCTGCATTCTGCATCATTCGGGTGTAATTTCTGATTCTGCGATTTTTTTAGAATCGAATATCCTATTTTCTTCTTATTTAGGGCAATTATCAATTGCATGACTGGTCTCTCGAATATCGTTATTCAGCTATCTTTCGTAATCAATGTAATCATCAATTAGAATTGAACTGTCAAACCCAAATATGGCACTGTTCTGATTAATAAATTCTACAACTTTAGCTTGATGGTGCTTGTAACTAAAACACTCTCTCCCAAGTCTATTTACCATTGCTAACCACCATCATTCATAATCTTTAAAAATATTTATCAGACATTTTGCATCCCGGGCGACTGCAACAGTCGAGTTTATGCAAATTACCGACATTTTATGGACGAGGAATACTGAAAAATTATAAAATATGGAATTTGCGGACCATTCCATCCCCTCGAGTTACAAACCCGGTATTTTCAGATCCAAGCGCCATAAATTTATACACCGTGCTGTTACTCACAACACAAATCGAAATTTCATGCAGTATGCCTGCAACTGTGAACTACTAGACTTCTAATAACAAAAAGTAACGGGATTCAAGTGCTACCTGTACCGCAAATGTTTGGTAAAACATAAGTACAGAAATAGAGGTAAATATTGTGGCGATTTTGGCCATCATACAACAAGCTCACGTTAAGAACAGCAATAGCTTAGATGGTTAAGTGTTATAAACACGACCGATGGCAAGCAGAGAAAGTTTTTGGTTTATTTTAAATCATTAAATAAAGAAATAAACCTGTTGTCATAGCCCCCACCAGTCAAAGCAAATATCAAAGTGTATAAAAGTAGAGTGAAATAAAAAGTACAGTGTTTTTAATTTCAAAATCCGAACGAACTCAGTAGCCCAGTTCGTAACAATATTTTTGCTATATGACATGATTGGTTTTTTTTTTGTATTTTGGAAATGATGATCATTGAAAATTTATGGTATGCAATTATAGCTATATAACATTGAGAAAAGTCGGACGCACAGAAATATTTAGCCTCAAAGATGTCGTCATGACATTTTAACACAGCAAACATGTAACATGAACACTGGAACTACTATTCCTAAGTTTTTTGTATTTTCTGTTTCTATTTTAATGTGTTAAATAAAAAGAGAGAAAATATTTTTATTTAATATAACATTTTTTATACAACATTTTAACGCAACATTTAACATAACATACTAACGCAACGTGTAACATGAACCCAAAACTAGTACCCTAAATGTTTTACCAAACATAAAAATTTTCTATATGAAGTTATATCGAAATAGTGTCTATTTAATTTTAATTGTTATTTATTAAAAGTGTGATGGTTGGAAAACCTAGTTAATCTATTACGCAGTTTAAAGTGTGTTTTTTGTATATACATATTTTGATTCATTTGGAACAGTTTTATCGTTTTAAATGATCGAAAACCGTGCTTTCAAATTACAGAAATTTAATGTTAAATTCACTATAAATACATCATTGAGTCATTAAACCTTTTTCAAACTAAATTAGAGCTTACCGTTACCACGTTTTAACAGATAATTACAAGCTAAAATTTAATATTTTTAAAACAGTTATGCTTTTAGTAACAAGTAGCTTAATATTAAATTTATCCAATATTTAAGAAATTTTTTTTGGCATTTTAAATGAAAAAGTGGTACCAAATGAATCAAATATACAAAAATCACACTTTAAACTACGTAATAGATTAACTAGATTTTCCAACTATCACACTTTTAATAAATAACAATTAAAATTTAATAGACACTATTTCCATATAACTTCATACAGCAAGTTTTTGTTATTAGAAGTCTAGTAGTTCACTATTGTCCGCTTAAGGCGCTTTTTCAATTTTACCAGTCGTCAATTATGTCCTTTAAACTATGTTGCTGTCTATGAATGACTGGTTTGAGTTGACCAACTATTTAAAAATGTCGAAAATTTAGCCAAAAATTGACCTGATGCACACAGCATTAATCTAAATATCTGACATTCACCTTCAGCAACCGAGAAGAAATTACTGGGCCTGTCTTAAGAAAATATTTGATAGCAACAGGAACGAATCTTAAAAATATCCCGTTTTGCAAATTTCAAAGGGTGGTTTACTTTAAGCTTGATCTGAGCTACCATACATCTGATCTTAACTTTGAACTAATATTCGAACGCTTCGAGTGCTGCGGGTACCTATAGCTACGCCACTGCATCAAGCCAAATTAATTAACACCCAGTAAATCTAAATGTAAGGATAAAACATCTCGCCTTAATTTAAAGGGCAAGTAACGGGAAACTTTTGGCTTAACAGAAGGACCGTATTCAATTTGCTTTAGTAATGCTGAAAATATGGTCTGTTTTGGTTTTTGGCCGAACTCATCTACGAATTTGAAAGTTTTAAGATTTTCTAGTACCGGAAATAAATTAATGTAATATTTTGTAGACAATTTTATTAACTAAATAACATGCACGCAAGCCAAAACGAAAAGTTGTACACGAAATTTGAAACAGTATGCCTGGTTATTTCCGGCAAATAATAATAACATTTGGTTGACGTTCCAATAGTCGCTATTTAGAATAATGAAAAATCAGGCACATGTTGTCTTATTGACCCTTATACCATCTATGAATGACAGGCATGAACAAGTAAACAATTTAGAAAAGTCAATGTTTCAGTCGAAAAGATCAACATGAGGCACACATCATAGGTAACGGTTCAACGGACTAATGACAGAACCGTAGAAGATCATCACTGTGGGCACTACGAAATAAGCGAAATTAATAAAAATCAGCGAGTAAACTCAATTTCTACAAAAAAAGAACAAGCCTCTTAGGTAGAAACCAACAAGAAGGTGCTTCATCTAAAATTAAATCAATTGAAATAAAAATTAAAGCGAATTTAATGTTAAAATATTTTTTTTTTTGTTTTCAATGTTAACAAGATACTTAATAATAAATTGACTTGTTACTTGACAATTTCTTATGTTATACAACATTCGAGTATTTTGAAGATGAAAATCTTTAAATTGATGACGTTCGAAGTTTCAGCAAAATAAATATTTCATTTTAAAACTTATTCTAAATTTGAAATTTCAAACTCGTTACTGCGGTTTGTCTGTGACAGTAATTGGCGAGCGTAACAACACAAAGTGCTAGCGAGCAGCAGGTATCCAAAGATAAGCTGGATACTTAGCTGGCAATAAGCCAATAAGTCCAAAGAACTACGCTGGCAGTAAGCAAACGTGCACCATCTTACACAAACAACGCGTTTCTCGTGTGAAATCTAGGAAAATTCGATTTCCAAAATCATTAGAATGGCTAGATATGGATTGCATTGATGTGGTTTGTCAATAGCGATCGTTGGAAAAAAAATTGATTTCCCAAAAATCAGTAGAAAATTTGAATAAAATCAGCCTAGTATTATATCTGGAGATAGATGGCACTGTTGTGGCTTGTCAATAGCTACCGCTGGATAAAATTCAGTTCAAATTTCCCGTGGGGCTCATATAAGATTGAGAAAAATAATAATTTCCCGAGGGAAATCTTGGAAAATTCGATTTTTATCGGCTCCCGGATGTATATTAATGATTCGACCAAGTACCATCGACGGGATTGCAGGTTTTTTGTAACGATACTGCAGTGTTGAAAAATAATCTCGGGACCAACATTTATAGAATCCCTGTACTCGTCGTTATAAGTTTTACCATCTGGAGAGCTTGTTGAAATGGCTTGGTTTCTATATTTGAAAATTGGTCGGCCCATCATAGATTCCACACAACAAACGCGAATTGAGAATGGACTCGATTTGTGTGAAAACTGTTGTTAGCGTTGGCATTCATGACTCGTTTCAAATGGTACTTGACCGACTGCACTGTCGCTTCCCATAAACTTCCAAAATTATGTGCATGGGTTGGAATATAATGAAATGTTATGTTTTTGTGTAATGAGCAAATTGGATATCAATTCATCTTGGTGTTGGCTCATGATTGCTCCAAACGTTGCACCATTGTCGCACCAAATTTCTTCGGGCACTCGCTGCGATTGAATGCAAAATTGGATTAAATCGCATTCTGGAACTGCCCGAACAATTCCAAACGAAGTAATGAAATCTAATTCAGCGGTGCCCTTTGCACATACATATAATGGTTATGGTGATTTTGCTCAATTCGTCTTCACACTCTAAAAAGTAAATGTAAAATTCCACGAAAAATATATCATTTTCCACTAAAAAGAGTTTAAAATTACACACCGGCTTGTAAAAATAAACTCACGAAGTGGGATTTAACAAAATTAGTCGGTTTTTACACATTTGATGTAATTTACAACGTTTTATGTGTAAAATACCTAAAAACGGCGCGATTTCCGACAGAAAACTAGTATTATCCAATACAAAAGTGTTTTACAAAATTGTGTGTGTGAATTTACTCAGAAAATGTATATTTTTATAATGGGCATATAGTAAAAAATCAGTTCATTCATCACCTTCAAAGATATTAGTTATATGAACATAGTTAATTAGTAAAATGTGTTCAAGTAACTAAATAAAAAAATGCCCCATCGTTCAAATAGCAACAATCACTAAATAGTATTTCTCCCAACGTGCAACACAGAACTTGATTAAAAGTATGTACACACGGAAAAAACTAGAGTTGTTACCACGAAGAAAACGGAATTTTAATTGAAGAAAATGTACATTTTCTTCATTTAATAGCTCATTTTCTTATTTCTTTCGCGTTTTTCTTCATGTAAGATTTGTGTTTCTTGAAATGATAAAAAAATTCTTGAGTTAAAATTTGTTGCTTAATTGTAATTTGAGATTTAGTTTCTTGTATCTATAACTGCTCAAAATTCTTGATTGAAGAAAAAAAAACAACGAAAGGAGAAAAATACGATTGTTTTGTTTTCAATTTTTCTTGCAAGTAGAAATTGACTGTTTTCTCAAACTATATTGTCCAATTTTCTTGGAATTGGTTATTTTAAAAATAAAACAATTTCTTGATCAACACAAATGCAATTTCTTAATTCAAGAAACTATTGAAATGTTAATGATAAGATTGAATTTTTCTTAAATCTAGAAATAGAACCTTTTCTCAAAATGTAGGTATTATCCAATTTGCTTCAAATCATCCATTTAAAAATTTAATATATTCAAATAAATAAATGCATTTCGTAAAAACATTTTTATTTTTTTATTCAAATTTAATTATTTATGGTTTGCAGACATTTGTGGAGAGTATGCAATGAGGCATTACGATATTTTGTACACATTCTGCTAACTTTTTCATTTTTATAGCTGAAATAATTGGGTTACAATACACAACTAAGTTGGGTGTCTAGAAATTTGATTAGCCGGTGTAATAGTGTGGTTCAGAATATGGAATAATTTGGACAAATATAGTACAGTATTCCCAATAATTTAGATTATTTTTAATTAGGAAAAGTTTACTCTCTCTTCGAAACAACCAATTTTTTTATGTTATTCTTGAACTAAGAAAAAAATCTTCAATTGAAGAAACTATTCTTTAATAAATTCTCTTAACAAGAAAACTATTATTTTACGTCTCTCAGGACAAGAAAACATTTTCTTCTCTTAAACGATCATAATTAAAAATCGCATTTTTCATTTGAACAAAAATTTCTTAATCTGAGAAAATATTTTTAATTCAAGAAATTATTTCATAATATGAAAAGCTTGTTTCTCACATCAATAGAATAAAGTATTTCAACTAAGTAAGCCTTTCTTGAGACGAGAAAATTATCGTTAAATTGTTATAATTGTACGTATATAAATACCATTATATAATGGATGTTCGTACCGAAAAAAAGCATTCTATCGCGAACCTTCAACAGTGAGAAGCTTGAAAAAGTTATGTGATTTTGAAAGTAGGATTTTGTGAAAATTTTCTTTTGTTAAAAGTGAAAAACTTAGATTTTTTAAACGGTGGTGTTTCCGCCTCAAAGTGGTGTAAAGTGACAAAAGAAAATGGATTTCTTAAACTAGACAAGGTCTTCAAAGGTCTGAGATGTTGAAAACATATGTAAGTATTTCTGTTATTAAATACAATATAAATAAATACTTAAAAAAATCGTATTTCCTTTATTTTACAGAAATAAGAAACTGCAAAAAATTACTGGCACACTAAACACTACTAACAATTTTTTCTTATTAGTACAAAGTTTTTGAATAGTCAAGTAATTATGTTGGCACAGGAGAAAGGCATATATGAATTTATTATATGTAAAGACAACATACATTTAAATCATTTGTTTTACACTTCCAAATGGAATTAAAATATTTAAACTAAAATTATTATCTATTTAAAATCTACAAATTTTTTTCATATATTGATACTTTTTCTAATAATGATTGATAATTATCATAGATTCATAGTTAAAAAACAAAAATTGAAAGTCTAAACTTAATATTAAATTACAACGATCATAATATTAGTTCTAAGTGAAAATTATTTATAAAATTATAATTATTTATATTTAAATTTAATGAAACAAATAACAATCGAAATCATTAAATTTGTGAAATAAAAAAACACAAAAATAAATTGTCATATAATTGTATTATTTTATAACCAACCATTTCACAAATTGAAGAAATATTTCTGAAACCAAGAAATATTGCGTAACCATACCTGAAAAAATATTGCTTTGTCACAAGAAAAGCGTTTCTCTAGTGAAGAATATTCAAGTTCCCTGGAAGAAAAAAACCGATGCATACAAGAAAACGCAAACAATACATTGGTAAATGTTCACTCTACTCAAGAAAATATGTGTTTTCCAGCAAGAAAATATCTGTTTATTTACAGAAAATGCTACTTAAATAAAGAAACGAGATTTCTCACCATAAAATTTCTAGTTTTCAATCAAAAGAATCGGTTTCTACAATCAAACCGATTTTGTTAAACTTAAGAAATAAGAATTAACCATGAAGAAAAACCATATTCTCGATGTAATCACGTTTTCTTGTATCAAGAAATTAGTTTTCTCATATCAAACAAATAAAGATTATTTTAATATTTTAGCAGAATTTCAAATTGAGAAACGTAAAGTTTGTGGTGAGAAAAATTTCGTTTAGCTGAAAAATGATGTACAAATTTTCTTGAACTAATCGATTTTTTCTTCATATTAGAAATTATTTTTTTCCGTGCATACTCTTAAAAGTGATGTAATTGAGACTGAACCTTATGTTTTTAACTTTAAGGCTCTAATCACAAATAAAACAACAAAAACTAGCCATGTTGAATTTTGTCGGATAACAATTCCTTCAACATTTATTTGTATATTTGTTGAAAAAAATAAATAATGTTTGGTTCAGGTGATGCTATACAAACCATGGAGAATCTGAATTGTCTATTTTATTTCTATTATATTATAAATTTTATTTATAATACATTAATTGAATTTAATCAAGAAAAAAAATGTGTAATTAAAAATATAATTTTTAAATAAAATTTAATGTCTTTTTATTTTGAATTCATAACAATAATGTGGAATTTCACACTTCTTCGTGATATCTCACTAATCTATAAAAAAAGTGTCTTTTGCAACATTTAAATTGGACATTTGTAATGCAGAAGCTGTTTTTCCCAGTTTCCTTACTTTGGTTACCTTTCAAAATGAGGGAATTCTCAACCATTTTATATTAAATTCAACCTCGCGACCTTAGAATAAAAGGGTTCTATGTTCATTGTCCATAGTTTCGAGAAAACAGCAACTGAATATTCAAATAGGTATTTCTTATTATTGAGTTAATTATTTTTCTTTTGCCTTTTGAATATAGATGTAGCCTCTATTGAATTTTTTTTTATTTTTCCAAAAGTTTTAATAATTTGCTTAGAAATAATAAAAATAATATTGCACTTATAACCTTTTCTAAATTTTGTAATAGAAATTGAAAGTTAAAAAAGTTCTATCTGGCCACATACATCTCTGTTATATAATCTATGGAAGTTAACAGAAAACGAAACCCAGTTTTTATTTCAAAAATTAATTGTATTTTTCAGATTGAATCTAAACGATTATCACATTTCAACATAAAATTATAATATAATGTATTTAAATAAAATAAAATTATAATAAATAAAATAATTCATTCTAAATATAATTAGTGACATCACATAGTTCCGGTAGTCCTTAAGTTCCATTGCTGTTTCCTTAAAAGTATGTATAAGTATAGATAAGAATAGACGATTAGTCTTAATTTTTTGATAATATAGTTTTATAATAATCTATGTCTTGTCGTGGCATATATTTGAACATTTTTTCTAAATGTTGCTTTTTGTGTTTTGGTATAGGTTTGTGGCTACCGCTTATTATAGGATCCGTTAATCCTACACTTGCTGGAATTTTTTGTGGACGACTTTGATTTCTGGTTGTTTTCGTCGTAGGCATTACCGTAGTTCCAATGTAATCCTCAGGGTTATATCCATTACAATAATTGACTTCAAAAGTATTTTGTGTAAACCGAAGCATCTTTAACGAACCGAAGGGTACCACTTTATAGTTAAAAGCTTTAGCACATTGCTCAAAATTTTTAAAATCATTCGGTTTCATTTGTATGACTTGATATGGGCGTTTTCTGTTAATACATTTTAACAACCGAATAAGACCAATAGGTGAGAAAAATTCATTTTTTGTTAATGTTTTTTCTATTTGGCTGTGAGCGTTATCAATTTCCTGAATACAGGAATGGCCAGGTAAGGAGTAACGCATTTCAATTGATTCTACTTCCGGATGTTGGGAAATAAAATACTATATAGCATACGACATATGTGAGTTTTTATTCTGGGGCACACACGAGTTTATAAGTTTTGTTATATCATTCTCATTAAACACCCGTTCTAATATTCTATACAGCGCGGACGCGATATCATTGCCCGTTCGTCCCATTGTGGCCTCATTCCATATTGCACAGTATACAGCTCTGGTAGTAGACAAATGCGCCGTAAGATTATATACATTAAGCTTTGAGTAATAATACGTTTCGTCAATATTACTTTTTGGGCATGTTATCACTTTTTGCATATCAAAACAAAGAATAGGTATTCCACTCTGTTTATCAGTTTCTTTCAACTGGCGCATTGCGAGTTTAAAGTTGATATGCTCTTGATATTCACCGATTTTTACTCGCGATGGATCTATATTGTTCAACTCGCAAAGCCCACATTTGTCTGCTTTTGGTTTGAAAAAATAATTGAACCGTGTGTTAAAAATGTATCGGTAATAGCTGCTTTTTACTGTTTGCACATTTGACTCCAAACATTTTTTACAGTATAAATCGTATAACTTGCATATATTCAAATTCGCATCCAAATATTTTTTCTGCGTTTTGGCCCTGCAGTAGTGTGATTCAACACATGGAAAGTGTTGTATATTGTTACGCTGGTACCCAGAGGAGTCGGTAATGGTTTAACAAGGACTTATATTGATGTTGGTGGTTATCTTTAACATATTTAAATAAAATGTATTGTTATTTTAATTTTATCTTTTATTTATCTTTATTATTATTTGAAATATCGAAATGTTTAAGCTCTGGTAGCGATCTAATAATATTTTTAATCTTACTTAAAAAGAAAACTCTTAACTATAAAAATAGTCTTAAATCTAGTACATTAATCTACTATAATGTTAAGTTGTGTAATATGTATACGCTATAATACAATACAGGTCGGTTTCCATACAACACCTCCCTCCTTAGAGTTATGATAATTTTATTTTTTTTTTTCATTTTTTTTTTATTTTTTATTTATTAATGAAGTTAAAGCAAACAATTATTACAATTAATAGTTACTAATTTATTACTAATTTATCGCTTACAATTATTTTATATTTATTTAATGTTTAACAAGCCTTTTTATAATTATGTAAATTGTAGTATTAAATTTTATTTATTTATTTTTTTTTTGCAACAATATGTACAAAATTTCATCCATTTATATTTAGTTATCATATGAATTTTTTTTTTATTTTTTATTTTTTTACTACATCAACCAAATTTATCTTCTGCAACTACATTCATCTTACTTTTGATATATTAATATTATTGTTTCAAATAGTAATCAATGCTGCTCCAGAAGAAAATGACTTTTCATTTGCAATTTTCGAATAAGTTAATTGAATATTGTTTTGATTTCATACATGGTAGTGTTTGAGACGGTTATTGTGAACTGTGACATTTTTATTTTTGAGTTTAATTACTGTATTCTCTGGTGATATGGCTTCAATCACAGTAAAAGGGCCTTGCCATAATGGATCTAGCTTTGATTTTCTTACTTCATTTTTAAGTAGTACTGAATCATTAATATTAAATTGTTTCGGATTAATTGATTGAACATAATATTTTTTGGATTTTAATTTCTTTGCTAATAAATTTTCTTTTGCTATTTGCCAAGAAGTACGCAGTCTATATTTTAATTCTTGGGAGTAATCATCATGGTTATAAATTGGTTGTGGTTGTCTTTTGATGGAAGTTGGGATTGTTGGCTGATAACCAAACAGAAGTTCAAAGGAAATATAACTGGTGGAACTATGTGGAATTGAATTATAGCTAAAATTTGCGAATGTTACCCAATGATCCCAATTCAAAGAGTCTTTCGAGCAAAATATTCTAAAATATTCTCCAAGAGTACGGTGACTTCTTTCTAAAGCACCATTCGTTTCCGGATGATACGCAGTAGCATTAAATTTTTTTATACCTAACAGCTTGCATACATTTTTAAACACTTGGCTCATAAAGTTCGAACCTTGGTCAGTAAGAATTGACTGTGGAGATCCAAATCTACAAATAAACTCTTTGGAGAACGCTTCTGCCATCGTAGATGCATCTTGCGATTTTAGTGGAACTCCGATGGAGTATTTTGTTAAATCATCCTGAATCGTTAAGAGGTATCGATTCCCATTATACGTTTGTGGTAAAGGTCCCACAATATCCAAGAATATTTTTTCAAAAGGTTTACTAGAAGTTGACGTAATCTTTAATGGGCAAATAGTTTTAACACAATATTTATTTTTCTGACATAAGCTGCATTTCTTTATGTACTCAGTTATACGTTTCAACATTTTTGGAAATTGATAGTAACGCTTCAATTTATTATAGGTCTTCACAACGCCTTGATGACCACCAATTGAACTATTATGAAATTCTTCAAGAATACACTGAATATCCTTTTCATTATCTAAAATTTGAATTTCGTTTTCAGCGATTTGTTTTGAAATTGATTTATTTTCTTTAAATACGTTTTTTGATAAATCTTCAGGAGATTTTGTTGTATCTAAACTATCTTTCTTTAAGGTTGAAATTGGGTTAGCTTGGTTAGCTAGATTATTTTCTCGAATTTTCGATTGCAATCTTGTTATTACTTGAACAGTTTGTTCTGAATTCTGAGCTTCTTCAAATGATATTCTACTCAAGCAATCGGCAATTTGATTGTTTTTTCCTGGGTTGTAAACAATTTCGAAATCATAATCCTCTAACTCAAGACGCCATCTCTATAAACGAGAATTTGGATTAGCGGTTTTGTACAGCCATACTAATGGTTTGTGATCGGTTCTTACCACAAAATGATTACCATATACATATGGTCTAAAATGTCTAATAGCCGAAACGATACTTAATAACTCTCGTTCAATCACAGAGTAATTTCGTTCTGCCTTATTTAAGGAACGACTAGCAAAACCTACTGGAAGATCAGACGAATTGACTATTTGAGACAGGACTGCGCCAATAGCTACATTACTAGCATCGCAAGTAATTGTAAACGGTTTTTTATGATCTGCATGTTGTAAAATTGGAGCAGTTGTGAGAGCTGCTTTTAATTTTTCAAAACTTTCTTCGCAGAACGCTGACCAAACAAAAGGAATATCTTTTCTCAACAGAGAGTTTAAGGGTTCGACCAATTCCGAGAATCTTAAGATAAATCGCCTGTAATAATTACAAAGCCCAAGAAAACTTCTTAATTGTGTTTGATCCTTTAGACGAGGAAAATTAATAATGCATGATATTTTGTTCATATCAGGTTTTATACCTTGGTCAGTTATATTATGGCCCAGAAAAGTTATCTCTTTTCTTAAGAAATGGCATTTTGTTGGTTTTAGTTTAAGGTTAAACTTACGAAAACAGCTAAAAACATCTTTTAATTTGGAATTATGATCTGTTAAATCATAACCGTATACCACCACGTCATCCATATATACGAAGCACTTTATTCCTGTCAAGCCGGAAAGCACTGAATTCATCAGTCTTTGAAAGGTGCTTGGCCCACCCTTTAAACCAAAGGGCAAACGAACAAACTCAAAGTGACCCGTTTCGGTACTAAATGCTGTCTTCTCACTATCTTGATCAGCCAATTTAACTTGATGGTAACCGCGTTCTAAATCTAACGTAGAAAAGTACGATGCTTTACCCAGTTGATCTAATATATCCAGTATATTAGGAATAGGAAATACGTCATTAATTGTCATATTATTTAGCTTTCGGAAATCGACCACTACTCGAAATTTCTTCTCACCATTTTGAGATTTTTTTGGTACTACGAGTAATGGTGAATTCCAAGGACTAAAACTGTGTTTAATTACGCCATCGTTTAACATTTGATCCACCTGATTATTTATTTCTTGCTTTGTTGAATGCGGAAGTCGATACGGTCTAATGAGAACTGGCTTAGAATTTGGAAGTAATGGTATCTCATGCTTAATAACTGATGTAAACCCTAGCGTATCACCAGGCAAATAGAAAATGTCATTAAATTCGCGACATATGTCAAGTATCATTTGTCTTTCTTCGACATTTAAATGATCTGTGTCTAAATTTTCTTCTAATTTTTTCAAACGATTTTCAATTAAATTGTTTTGATCAGTTTGGTTATAGTAATGTACGTCATAATTAGTTAACTGCTTTGGTATAATACTGAGCTCCTTTTCTATATGTACCGGATGCTCGTTAATATTTAATAGGCTTATAAAGGCAAGATTACGATTAACTTTGATTAATGAACCAGCTAAGAAAACATTCTTTTGTAACTCCGCGGATTCACAGAGATATTCACCGTCTGGAACGTTGAATGTTAGTTGAACTATTTTCTCAGATCTTTTTGGTATTAAACATATAGAATCAATTTTCCTTGGATTAGAACAGAATTTAATAGCAACTTTCGAGTTTGAATCTGAGAAGATTTCCAATTTCTCGTCTAAATAATTTATAACACATTTATTCTTATGGAGAAAGTCTTTTCCTAGAATACCATGACAATCTAGTGGAAACGTATCAGGCATTACGTGAATTGAATGACTTAAAATCAAATTACTTGGGAAATAAATGTTCGAATTAACAACACCAAGTGAGCTTACTTGTTCGTGTGTAATTCCATTTACAACGCATATTATTGACCTATCAATTTTTGTATCTGGCTTCAAATAATTTTGTTTTACCAAGGTAATATCAGCTCCACTATCAAATATAAAATAAGAAGTTTCATCAATTATGGTATCGACACAAAGAGGAACGTACTTCAAATCAATTGAACGTTCACTCTCGGCTGATCTAACGGATGGTTGGCTACTTTGACTTGACGGGTTTACTAAATTGTCGTAGGTTGAGTTAAAACCGATTTGTTGATATTCCTGGATCAAAATTTGATTGTCATCAATTGTTGGTTTCGAGCACGAATTTTCTATTCTGGCACTCAGGACGACGTGCTCGGTTGATCCTTCCCAAGTGCTTGCAAGTTTCCCGAATTCCTCGTGATCGATTGAGAGTTTTGCTTAACTGTGCTATCATTAACACTAGTTATGTTTTGTTGCACGTAGCGAAATGCATTAGCTCTTTTACGACACTGTGCTATATTGTGACCTATGTTATGGCAATAATTACAAACTTGCGAAATTCTCTGAACTCTAGTAGAATTCATAAATTGATTATTATTATTAAAATTAGGATTAGAAGGGCGGTTATAAAATGACATATTTGAGCGATTATTGACATTAGTTGAGCTTCTAGAATTCTGATTTAAAGAATAACACTTTTCCGCAGTATGTCCCATTTTTCCACATAATTGACATTTGACTTGAAAGCTGTTTGAATGTCGTTGACTGTTTGAAGGTCGTTGGCCTTGTGAATAAGTAGTACCGTATTTAAAATAATGTTGAGAGTTATTCAATGGACAACCGTTGTTGCAAAGGTTAATTGTTTCTTCCTCAACGGCCTTGGCAATTGCTTCTTTCAGGCAAGTAAATCGACAAGCTTTCACTATTAATTTTAAAGGCTCTTTCAAACCATCCTGAAATGCTCTTAATGCTGTATGTGAATTTAAATGCTGAATCACTTTCGCGGAGTTAACTCCCTCGAGCTTTATACAAGCATCATTTAGTTCTGATAATAACAGTTCGATACGACTCGCAAAGTCCTTAAGTCCTACCTGTAGTTGCTCAATAGATCGAGGACATGCAAACTGTAATTCCAATTCATGCTTTAATTCCACCCAGGATTCAAAACTATTATATTTTACTATGTCGTATGCCTTGCCGACTAATTTAGCTTGCACTAATTCTAAAAATAAAGTTTGATCCTCTGACTTTGCATTTTTATAGATTAACTCACAACAAGCGCAAAATTTGTGTAACTTCCCGGAGCTACCATCAAATTCTGGCACTATTTTCAAAAAATGATCAATATTTACTGACATTTTATTATTAAAAATTAATGCGGTATCATTAGAATTTACAGGTTCAATGATTCGTTCAGTAGGCGGTAGTTTAATCTTAGTATTATGATTTACAACAGAAAGTTGATTTAAATTTTCACTTGGACTTTGGTTTGGCAAATGTTCAGAGGAATGAATGAAATCTTTATAATTTTCAATTGAACTAATTTTATACTCACGATTTTCCTTTACTTTAGCAACAGGTACCTATTTCCGTAATATTCGGTCTTATTTTTCCGCTTCTCAATTTGGAGTCATTTTCCTCTGTGTCACTCATCGGTTTTGATAAATTTTATTTGCGTTTTCATATGCACTTAGAATATTTACTAAAATAAAATAAGATAAAATAATGCAATTAAAAAGAAGAAAAATTTAGATCAAGAAACATTACATATATGTATGCACATACACATAAATAGTTAACAAAAATGGAAATGGCTAATTTTTTTTTTTTTTAAGAAATGCAATCACTTATCTTTCACAATTAGGGAACAGTAATTATTTCGTACACACACTTAACTTTTCTCTTACTTTTTTTTTAATTAATTTCCTCTAATATTTTTTTTAATTTTTTTTTTTAAATTGAAACAACTAAATTTACACTAAAATAAAAATTATACTTAAATTGTACTGAATCTGCCACACGTAACTCTGACATTGATGCTGATTGTCCATGTATATACTAAGGTACAGTAACACAATCGCTACAATTGTACGAAATGCTTCTAGATGAACAGCTAACTTTATATAGATCTGTAATTTGTATGTATGTGTCGTTCTTCAGCGTAACAGTCCAAAAATTGAAGACACAATTGAAATTTTATTGCTCCAAATATGATTGAGTTGAATTTGATTTGCTCGTACAATGTTGAAAGCTGACTTATTTTATGTAGATGTGTATTTGAAATTCGTTCAACAATTAGCTAGATATTGACTCGTTTTATCAATTACAAATACACTCGAAATGATGAAATATCGTTCAATTCGTTTGCAGTATGTGTTTAAAAATTCGAGAATTTTATGGTTACAAATTCAAAATTAATAACTCGTTGAAGTTGGAGATCCTGATTATTGGTTAATATGTTTAATAACTCACGCGGCTTTCGTTTATGACTCTCCATTAATTATGATGCCGACAAATAACGGTTTCGTTAAGCATAATTCTTTTGTTTTTCGTTTTATGGCGTGTGTTTGCGTGTAAATGCGCGGGAATTGCGTTTTTATGCTTAATACTTATATACTGCTTTATACTTATTACCATTTGTGCTTTTATTTTCACTGAACAAATGTAACATACCAATGATTGCTGTCTTGTTCCAAGTTACCTTACCACCAGCCAAAACGTATTAAATATACAGGAACTGCTTCCAGTTTCTTAAAATCCGCTGTCACCAAAATATGTTGTATATTGTTACGCTGGTACCCAGAGGAGTCGGTAATGGTTTAACAAGGACTTATATTGGTGTTGGTGGTTATCTTTTATTTAAATAAAATGTATTGTTATTTTAATTTTATCTTTTATTTATCTTTATTATTATTTGAAATATCGAAATGTTTAAGCTCTGGTAGCGATCTAATAATATTTTTAATCTTACTTAAAAAGAAAACTCTTAACTATAAAAATAGTCTTAAATCTAGTACATTAATCTACTATAATGTTAAGTTGTGTAATATGTATACGCTATAATACAATAAAGGTCGGTTTCCATACAACAAAAGCTGTTTATATGACTTTTTATGAAGTCCTGTCTTTCTTTTGTAATTCCCTTTGAGCTTTTCGTGCCTCTCTCGCTTTTTGGAACTATTCCAGTCATGCTCATTTTCTCATGAACAGAATAAATTGGTTTTTGAGAAATGGACATGGTTCCCAAATAAAATTTTTTACAGACCGAAATTCTGTTACCATGAAGGTTAAAATAATAAAAAAACGAAAATTTTCGCCGAGAAACGTTGTCGGATTTTTGTTTTCTGCGTGTCTCAATACGCTCCGTCGTCATTGAAATAAAATGATATTTTCCGGCTTAATCTAGTAAATAATAGTCCTCGAAGATATTTTTGCGTTCGGTTTCAGATATTTATACGGAGCAACGCATTTTGCAATTTGACATGCAATTTTTGAGAGTTTTAATTTCCTTTTTGGGTCGCGTTTGACCTCGATTGTTCACGAATTCTAAACCGGCTTGATATTTTTTATTTCTAATATTTATTTTCCATTTATCAGACTTACATTGTCGTTTTCTTGTAGGTCCCTGCTTTATATAATAATATAAAAAATTTAAAATTAAATATTGGTTTGATTCTTTTTATTTCATTACGTTATTTCACTTACCGCTTCATCCTCAGTTAAATCGGAGGATTCACTTTCGAAATTTGATAATTCTGGCTTTGCCTTGAGATAATTGTCAGAATCATTTATTACTAAATCACTTGGTAATTCTAAAACAACGGTGTCGCTTGATTGCAACTGCTGATCAATGTTGCATGCATTTGCCGAATCAACAAGTTGGTTATTATTAATATTATTGTTGACGGGACACTGTTCGTTAAAGTTCTCTATAATAATCGGTTCGGAATCTGGCGCACCCACAAAATGCAGAATTTCTGCATTATCAATCTCCAGTACGCTACTATCAACCTTAGAAAGCTGGAATTCCAAGATTTCCTCGCCCTTTTCAGCTACGGTATAATTTATATTAAAATTCCGAGACATTTCAAAACTGCTAGACGAAATCAAATATGTATATTATAATTAAGTTTTTTAAATAAAATAAATTATCTATTAGAAATCATTTAATAAAACTAATAAAATACTTACAATCACAATTTGTTTCAAATACACTTCCATTACATTTCCATTTCATAAAAATTTCGCAAGAGTGTTAAGAATAAAATAGTTCTAACTGAGCAAAAAAAGTAGAAAAAAGTTGTATCTGAATTAAAAATAAGAAATTTTTGAAGAAAAAGGGTGATGTGTTTTTTTTTATGCAGATGGAACCTTTTTCTTGAAATTATTGAAAAATGTCGTAGTAGTTACAACCTTTTTACAACATTATCTTTTAGATTGGCCACTTTTTCGCAAATCGGACAACACCAATCGAAAGATTGAGCTAAAATTAGTGGAAATGCATGTATAACTCAATTTTTTCAAAAATGTCACATAGAACCTTTTTATTCTAAGGTCGCGCTTATGTAAGCGGTATATAACTTTGGAGTTGTGTTTTTTACAGCAGCTTTAGAAGTAATAAGTAACGATATATGTAGTGTGTTTTTTAATATTAAAAATAAAAATGTAAAACTGATAATGTGCGATAATCCACCTTTGAATCGTGAATTCCTTCGAATAATTCACACATTTTTAGTGTAATTATTTTTAAATCCCACTGCAATGCGATTTTACTACAATAATTGCTGGCAACAAGTATCCTACATTAATTGTAGTGAATTCCTTCTAAATTTTTTTAGAGTGCAGCTCTCAAATAAATGACGCTTCCATACGCCGCTACAGACGCATCACGTAATGCATGTATTTGGATGATTTGTTAAGCACCTGGGAATTCGAATTTTAGTTAAATGAACCATATTGCCATGGACATTCTTCCAAGCCCTAATAATGGTATCTATAGTAACTGAAAATCCCAATTAAGTTTGAGTAGCCAAATTTTTTGTAAAGTGATCTTAAACTGGATGATTATGGGTCCTATCCATCCGAGCATCAGTTCGACCTCCACTTTGTTAGATTAAATGATAGAAATATTGTTTTTTAGACATTTAGCGTCCTCTAATGAATCACAACCAGTCATTAGGTCATCGACATAGACGTTAGTGCAAATTGCTTGGGATTCTTCAGGATATGAAATTTGAAACTCATCAGTAGACCGTTTAAGTGTTCCGACTGCTAAATAAGAAGCACATGCAGTGCAATATACGTGATAGTGTCTAGCTTATTGATGCTTATTGGATATTTTGAGTTCTCACGCCATAGAACTAATTCATAATTTGCATCTGTAGAGTCCACGTTGACCTGCCGGTACATTTTCTCGATATCGGCTACAAATGCAATTATTGGTTTTTGGAATTTTAATACAATCATTGTTAGATCTTGCTGGATATTGGGCCCAATTTGTAGTGTATCGTTAAGAGATACTAACGTGGTAGTCGGGCTTGAACCGACACTAATAGTATAATTTAGTAGTTCTGCTGCAGAACTCTGGCGACATAGTAATTTGTTTTCCATGGCCAATAAACTTCATACACATTTTTAAAATTTTTTAAAAACACTTGTTAAATATTTCCAATAAACTTCATTGAGCTGCATGCCAGTAGTTACCTAATTGTGGTTTTAGGCGTTTCAATGGTAGTCTGGCTCAAAATTTTCTATTAGTTTCTTGTGTAGATGTTTAATTATAATGCGTTTCATACCAGTCATTGCTAGAATTTTGCAAAGGTTGACTTGGAATTTCTTGAAGTTCCCAAAATTTCTTCAATCTTACTGATGTCGCCTTCATGGTTCTTTACAGTGGCTATTCCAAGACCAGCATGAACATATGTAGGATCGGCAGGATGTTATTTCAATGTACCTGCGACGAGAAAACCAAATTTTAATAGTTCGGATAATACTTTGGAATCTACCAATATATCAAGCATACGAGTGTAACTGCATATTTAGGTTTAAAATTATGGCCGTTAGGAAAACGATACATAATTAGTACGGGATGCAAATTACATGTCGTTGAATTAAACAACTGCTTGGCAGAAAAACTTTATAAAATTCTTTTAAATTCAGTATGGGTTCAAGCTTTCGTGCTTATTTCGTAGATGGTGGAGTCTTAAGGGATACTTTTAGATAAAGTTGTGGATGATAATGAAATAAATTAGCCGTTGGGAGGTGGTCTGTCCTTACCTATCAATACGATGAATTTAAAATTCAAATTCTCATACTGAAAAATAACTGATGAGGGACTGGAGGACCGAACTGTTTTTTGGCAGACTTGACTTTCCTTAAGTACTGTAAAAAACCGAGTTTTGGAACACCTTGGGCGGGCTCTAATGTCTGAACGAGGACCGTAGGTTATTTTACGGTCAAATTGCCGACAATTTGTAAGTACATTCTCCGTAAATAAACTGATATTTTGTGGGTATCAGATACCATTATACAGTCCTTTCTCCCTTAATATGTAAGCGAAATTGTTGGATATAAAACCGTGCAATAGTCGAACATTTACTTGCGAAATTTGCCGTAAATTAACCATCCCTTTGTGTGTATCTGGTAATATTCTACAGTCCCTTTGCCGTTAATATGTTAGTGAAAGTGTCGGATAAAAACCCGTCCAAATGTCGAGCTTTTATATGTGAAATTTGCCGTAAATGAACCATCCCTTAGTGTGAATAGGTAACATTCTACAGTCTCCTTGTCGCTAATATGCAAATAAAATAGTCGGATAAAACACCGTCCAATTGACGAACATTTGCAAGTAAAATATCTATTGTTTATAGACAAATATATTATTTTTAATAGCATTCCAATATTTACGACTTGGTGAGCCAGTGAAATAAGGAGCCATCAGCCATCTACTCATAACATATCTACTACAACTCGAACTATATATGTTATTATATAACTAAGACCGTACTGATTTAGCGAATTATCATATTCGCCAAAAATAAAAAACTCAAGGAAAATCTCTTTGTTTGTCGGGATATTTTACAGCCCACTTTACCGTAAAATGAAGGTAATTTTACCGGACTTGAAACTGTCCGGATGTAAATCTGTGATCAATACATTTACATTTTTTTTGACACCCGAAATAATCATCAGTGATTTAGGTTGGGTTTTGTTTTCGTGTTTGAATCGGTTGTTGTCGATAAGTAAATTTTTTTTAAATAATCTACACTACTCCAAAAAATTAAAGGAACACTAATTTTTTTCAATTTTTTTAGTGTTTTTTGAAGAGCTGTATCTTAGTAAAATACGGTCGTACAGAGACGAAAAGAAAAGCATTTTAAAGCTTCAAATCTCTAGTTTTGAGAATTTTGAGCAGACAATTTTTGTGAGATACCGTTATCACGCAATCATAAGAAAGAGCGCGAAGAAAAAAAATTCGATTTTTTTTTTTTTTTGTAAGGTGCCATGGGCTCGGGAAATTTGGTTTCAGTTAAACCAATGAATAGGTCGGTTAGCCTGTTATTAGGCGTAAATTTAATTTCATTCTGGTCTCTCTATTTCAACTTTTTGCTGAGATATCTGACTTTGAATCAAAAAAGATCCGTTTGCCTTTGATCATCGATATCTCAGCAACCAATGATTGCACAGTAAACTTTAGGGCAGCCTTAAAAACTTCAGTAAATTTCCTATAAGACCCTTTAATGATTAGTTGAGAACAAATTTTTTTTCACCCTCAATACTGATTTGAAAAAAGTACAAAAAAACGACTTTTTAGGTTGTCTTAATAAATCTACCGTTACTTTACAAATATTGATGAAACGACTAATGTTGCCAGGTCATTTTACAGTTTAATGTACTCCTAATAGCCCTGTATTATTTCCAAATTGATCCATCCAACCGTTTTTTCGGACAGATTGATCAAAGTTTTACAAAACAATTAAAGGAACAAGTATTCATCAAAATAAAAAAAACGACTTTTTTCACATTTTGCGTTAGTTACTTGTTAACCCTTAACGATCGTACGATTTTTTTTGTAATACTCGCCGATAAGAGACGATAGAAAATTAAATAAAGTTCTGCAATATGACAAATTATTATGGAACTTGGCCATTTCTCATCCGATTTTAGTGAAATTTGGTATGCACGATGGAAATGGGATTCTAAACTGATTTTTGGATAAAGTTCTGGAATATGGCCAACTGGGATGGAACTTGGCCATTTCTTAACCGATTTTGATGAAATTTGGTATGTACGATGGAAATGGGATTCTAAACTGATTTATGGATAAAGTTCTGGAATATGGCCAACTAGGATGGAACTTGGCCATTTCTTAACCGATTTTGATGGAATGTGGTATGCATGATGGAAATGGGATTCTAAAATTATTTTTGGATAAAGTTCTGGAAAATGGCTAACTGGAATGGAACTTGGCCTTTTCGTAACCGATTTTGATGAAATTTGGTATGCACGATGGGAATGAGATGCTAAACTGATTTTTGGATAAAGTTCTGGAATATGGCCAACTGGGATGGAACTTGGCTATTTCCTAACCGATTTTGATGAAATTTGGTGTTCGCGATGGAAATGGGATTCTATAATGAATTTTAGCTATAGTTCTGGAATATGTCCAATTAGGTAGGAACTTGGCCATTTCTTATAAGATGTTGATGAAATTCAGCATTTGTAATGAAAATTAGGTTTAAAATTATGTTTAGATGAAATTCTGGAATAAGCCGTATTAGGATGGAACTTGGCCATTTTTTATCCGATTTTAAACAAATTCAGCATGTACTATAGAAATAAAACTCTAAAATTATTTTTGGTTAAAGTTATATGGTTAAGTTGGAAGGCGCTTGCCTATTCCTTAAACGAATAAAAGAAATTCGACATGTGTTTTAAAAGTGAAAAACTAAAATCGTTATTCCATGTATTTAATGATTTATTTTATCAATAATTTAAGAATCTCATTTTCATCGTGAATGCTGAAATTCATAAAAATAGGATACAAAACTTCCAAGTTCCATGACAATTGGCCAAATTCTGGAACTTTATCCAAAAATCAGTTTAGAATCCCATTTCTAAGGCACGTGCTGAATTTCATCAATATCGGATAAGAAATGGCCAATTTCCTTCCTAGTTGGCCATATACCAGAACTTTATCCACAAATTATTTTAGAATCCCATTTCCATCGTACATGCTAAATTTCATCAAAATCGGATAAGAATTGGCCAAGTTCCTTCCTAGTTGGCCATATTCCAGAACTTTATCCAAAAGTCAGTTTAGAATCCCATTTCCATTGTACATACCAAATTTCATCAAAATCGGTTAAGAAATGTCCAAGTTCCTTCCTAGTTGGCCATTTTCCAGAACTTCATCCACGAATCGTTTTAGAATCCCATTTCAATAACGCATACCAAATTTCACTAAAATCAGATGAGAAATGGCCATGTTCCATAATAATTGGTCATATTGCAGAACTTTATTTAATTTTCTATCGTCTCTTATCGGCAAGTATTATAAAAAAAATCGTACGATCGTTAAGGGTTAACAAGTAACTAACGCAAAATGTGAAAAAAGTCGTTTTTTTATTTTGATGAATACTTGTTCCTTTAATTGTTTTGTAAAACTTTGATCAATCTGTCCGAAAAAACGGTTGGATGGATCAATTTGGAAATAATACAGGGCTATTAGGAGTACATTAAACTGTAAAATGACCTGGCAACATTAGTCGTTTCATCAATATTTGTAAAGTAACGGTAGATTTTGTAAGACAACCTAAAAAGTCGTTTTTTTGTACTTTTTTCAAATCAGTATTGAGGGTGAAAAAAAATTTGTTCTCAACTAATCATTAAAGGGTCTTATAGGAAATTTACTGAAGTTTTTAAGGCTGCCCTAAAGTTTACTGTGCAATCATTGGTTGCTGAGATATCGATGATCAAAGGCAAACGGATCTTTTTTGATTCAAAGTCAGATATCTCAGCAAAAAGTTGAAATAGAGAGACCAGAATGAAATTAAATTTACGCCTAATAACAGGCTAACCGACCTATTCATTGGTTTAACTGAAACCAAATTTCCCGAGCCCATGGCACCTTACAAAAAAAAAAAAAAAATCGAATTTTTTTTCTTCGCGCTCTTTCTTATGATTGCGTGATAACGGTATCTCACAAAAATTGTCTGCTCAAAATTCTCAAAACTAGAGATTTGAAGCTTTAAAATGCTTTTCTTTTCGTCTCTGTACGACCGTATTTTACTAAGATACAGCTCTTCAAAAAACACTAAAAAAAATTGAAAAAAATTAGTGTTCCTTTAATTTTTTGGAGTAGTGTAGTTGTGTTCGCTTAATATCTACTTACTTCGTGTTTTTTTAAATCGGATAGCCTTCGTGTAGATATTTTCTGTTTTGCTTTAATTTTTCAACCGACATTTTACGGTTTTGAGACCGTGAATGCTGTTACGGTTAACAATTGTCTGTCGGGATTGTTGATTTTACGGCTTTGAAAAGATTTCTTGTCTTTTGAAAATGAAAGTTTAAATAAATTATTTTCAAATTTAAGGAGATTACATGTAAAACAAAAAACATGTATGTACATTCTCAGCAGGGGCCGTATTCACAGAAAATTTAAATTACTTTGTACGGACCAAGGAAAACTTCTGAATATTCACGCGAACGCACAAATTGTTTAAGAATCGCTGAACATACAATATAAATTGTTTACCATTAACTACTTATAGTTCGTTGACCACAAACTAAATTGCGTGGCTGTTAATATCCTGTTTTTTACGATATTTTTGCAAACTTTAAATCAAATGTATTGAAGATGGTGTCTAAACAGTCAATCTCATGCTTCTTTTTCTTGAATGAAACGTCTTATGGTTAGCTATTAACGTGTTGTTAATTCTAAAAAAATTAATTATCGAAAATTCACAATAAGAGAAGGGGGTAATTTAAAAACGATCGATCGAATTTCATTATTTTTCACATTGCTATACAAAAAACACATTACAATGAAAACTAATTTTCATTTAATTTAAATTAATCTCTTTATACAACACAACTGAACACTGGAATTTTTTATTTAACGTAATTAATTTCAATTTTATATGTAGAAAAATACTTTCATAGTGCAACAATATTTAATTAATTGCATTGTAGCATAGATGTGTTGCGTTCTGTACGCGCGTTATAAAAATAGAAATTATTTTTATTTCTAATTATAATTACCCGTAGTTGTTTATTTTTTTTAGATGTAGCATATTATTGTGCAATTTTCAATTTCATTAATTTTTCTTCTAGCTAGCTACTTTTATTTGTTATTTTTTGTTCGATTTAATTAGTTTCGAAAACAACAAAAAATTTATTTTATTGGTTACTTGCCAACATTGTGATTGATTTATGATGAGTTATATGATAATTAACATTAAGACTTTTGTGCTGTGGAACCCCCGAGTCAAGTTTTTTTTTTTTTGGTTAAAGAATTTATCGGATGCATAAAGAAAACTAAATGAAATTATGTATTCTGTTTAATTAATTTGTTTTACTGTAGATATTCAAGGAATTTAAAGAAATGCAGTTCTATGCCAAACTCGGTATATGTATATAGGATAACAAAATTTCAAAATTCAACGGAAAACAATTTAAACTTTGTTTTAGCCCGCATCAAGAAAAAACAATTCTGAAGTTTACGCTCCGAAAGGTATTTTTTGTTCTAATTTCAAGAAGCAACGGTCCTCCAATAAAGAATATTAAAAAATTAAGAATAAATTGCATGCAACAAGTTTAATTTACATAAGTTAAGAGAATAATTATCAATTTTATTAAACAGAAGCCTCCTTGAATTAAAGAATTAAATTGTTAGATTGAGAAATTCTAAATTCAACAGTGTTAATTAACGCAACAGCATTTTAATGCTAACTGTTTAAAACTACATTTTTAAAATTGAATTTATTTTATTTATGCAAAAAATTGGACATTTTCGTGTACTTTTCAATATACATAATAAATTAATAACACAGGTGGTGATTAGCGCGTACAGCATTTCTTTTAGTTTTTCTTACTTATGGATAATTGATATTGAAAGAAGAGGAAAGAATTAAGGAAAGAAAATGATGAAAAGAATACTCGTGTGAATCCGCTTTTTGGATCATCGGGAATTGGTCGAAACGGTCATGCTGAAACATTGTTAATATATAATTTTCATTTAATTACCGAACGGTAGTAGGCAACAAAGATAGTATTTTGTAAAATTGAGACTGTGGTCTTGATGAAGTGTGTGTAATACGAATATAACATGCGGATATGTGATATGCATATTCGCAGAAATAGGAAGTTGGCCTAATTTGCTTCAAGATCAATTATATACATCAGAAATTGAACTGTTCACATCGTCGCACATTTTCAGATTTCTGAATAATTACGGGATGTTCACGACACTGAGACACTCACAATAACACTGATTAAAGCATAATTACGCCATTTAAATAGATAATACAAATTGTAGCAAGTTAAAATCACGTCACAGCAAAATAACTGTATCTTCATAACAATGAATGAGGAAAGTTAATTTCTTTGAAATAAAACGCTAAGGCGACTACATCAACTAAACAGTGAATTCATTTTGAGTATGTCAAAGATGATCATTAGATTTGACTTTGATAATAGCCTTATCTTGACGGTAAAATTAATTTAGTTCTAAAAATTTATTTTATAATCATAATTTGGAGTTTTCGTCTTGACAGTAAAAGTAAACTACTACCCTCTCTCCTTTCGTCAAATGCGCGAACTAATTAGTTTGCTATTGTTATTAGACGTCAAAATTTAAAATACGCGTCAATGAATGTTATTTACTTTTAGCACACAAGCGAATTTGTAAAGCTTCTTAGTTTTTATTTGAAAAGAAATAACAAACCAAAAAATCAAGAAAAGATGAAACTAAAGGGTTTTATGTATTCCTAATCAATGAATGTTTGAGCCTGCAAAATAAAATAAACGCTTTTATACACAATAGAAAACAGAAAACATTCATTTTTTATAATATTTTGACAAACTGATTGAAGCGATCCACCCGTATATGCTGAAAAGTAGAAGTATGTTCCAATTAATTATGAGTATTTAGGATAATTAATTATAGTACTAAACTGTACTAAAAATGGTTAAATTATGTTCGTATTTTACATTTGCTTTGTACTATTAAATTGTTAAATCAAATTATGCTCCGATACCGTCAAGACAAGGCAAATTTGATATATGTAATTGTCAAAAATTAGTACTAAAAAATATTTATCACAGGGGTGGGATTCCAGAAGGTGGTCTGTGACTTTGTTTTGGTGATAGAAAAACTGATCACCCCTAAGGTGAAATTGGTATTTTATACAGGATCACTAAAAATTTTACTAAAAGTACTAAAAATGCTATATCGGGCAACTAAAAACTGGAAACGTCAAAAAATTGTCAACTTGTTACAATTTTATGTTTGCTAGAAATGTTTAATTTTAACTTGGTCAAAAGGAAAATGAAAATGGATTTAACGTTCCTCAACAGAGTTAACGATATTTTAAACGGACAATCAATTTTTTTAAATAAAATAATAATTTGGTTGAAATATTTATTGTTTATAATAATTACAAGAACAAAATTAAAAATACCATTTAGCGCTCAGTAACTGATTTTATTTAAGGGCCATTTGCTTAAATTTCTTTAATCATTTAATATTCAAAAAAATTAATTAAATGTTCATAAATACTGAAGTTTTCTACAAATAAATCATAAAATATTTTTTTGTATGTTATTCTCTTGTTGGTGATAACGAAAG
Organism: Tipula helvola; assembly: GCA_963556165.1. Taxonomy (NCBI): domain Eukaryota; kingdom Metazoa; phylum Arthropoda; class Insecta; order Diptera; family Tipulidae; genus Tipula; species Tipula helvola. The sequence goes on along the minus strand of OY744481.1, from coordinate 298,042,200 downwards.
TGATAGCTTTAAATAAAATCACCAAAAAGTGAGCACCGAAAGGTTATAATCACCATACGGACTTTCATTTTTGAAAAAGTGACAGGTGATAATCATTTGTCACCTTCCGGAATCTCACCCCAGGTTTCTGACCCAGTCTAACTCTAATGCTGGAAACACATGAGCATAATTTCTGCTAGCAGCACTGCCGGCAGAATTTTAATTTATCGTATTTATTTGATACATATTTAATTTTAATGTACAATTTTTTTAAATGAATGATGAATTATTTTGTCACAAATTAATTAATTTGTATCCTCCATTCTGGCACTTGTCACACAAAACTTATTTTCTGTCAACAAATTAAAAAAATTTCTTGAAAAAAATAAAAAGTATACAAATTGTACTAGATTTGTTATCTTTTACGTAATGTAGCCTACTGATTCGCAGCAAAATTAGAAATAGAGACATGAAGCAGAATTCTACATGACAAGCAGAATACATGTATTTCAATTCATTTAAACTTGTGTATTCTAATTTTGCTGCTTACAGAATTCTGCTCATGTGTTTCCAGCATTAGTTTCGACCGAAAAATCGGTTGTTTTTTTTACAAAGGGAAATTTATGTTTGTGTTTATGTGTTAGTGTACTATTGCTTATGTGTGTTTTGCCATTTTTGACGTTTGTTTGATACATCAGTTTTATAACATCGTTTGTGATTTATGTTTTTATTTTCTGTGCGTTAAATTAAAAATACCTAACAATAATAAACAATTTATATATAATATAAAATACATTACAATATAATCGATTTTTTAAAAATGAATGGCGATTATGCTAGAAATGTGGCTACGGCTGCTATTGCTATAATTGTATGTAGTGAAGCAGCCAAACTATTGGGTAAGAAAAAAAGGAAAATTCCCAGGTGGTGGGTTCGTCCTATTTTCTTGGAACAGATAAGAAATGATCACGGTGATCATAATTTATTGGCCGAGATGCGATTAAACGATCATGAATCGTTTTTCAATTATACGCGAATGTCTCCAGCGTCCTTTGACAGCCTGTTAAAAATAGTTGGTCCAACAATTTCCCGGCAAGATACCAACTATCGTAGTGAAATTAACCCTTCCACCAGATTGGCACTTACCTTAAGGTTTGAATTTAATGAATTAGTATTTCATATGTGTAGTTAATAAATAATTTGTATCTTCACAGGTATTTAGCAAGTGGCAGTAGTCAACGATCTGTATCATACGCGTTTAGAGTGGGTAAAGCCACTGTTTGCTACATCATAAAAGACACTCTAACGGCCATTTACGAATGTTTGAGGAATGAAGTATTACCATTGCCATCGGAAAGCGACTGGTATCAATCGAATTTTCCCAACTGTATTGGCGCTATGGATGGGAAGGATATTGAAATGAAGGTATATTCTTTTTCAACTTATCTAATACTACCTATTTGTTTAGTGAATATTCTATATGTATATTATATGTTTATTTTATATTGTAGGCACCACCATATTCTGGTTCGGAATACCACAACTATAAATAGTTTTTTAGCATTATATTGCTAGCTGTCTGCGATTATCGGTATCGATTTGTAATGATAGACGTAGGCTCGCAAGGGCGTCAAAGCGACGGAGGAGTATTTAAAGATTCCCAAATTGGTAAACGATTGGCATCCAATTGCATAAATGCACCGAAAGATGGTGAGATATGTGAGGGTGGTCCAGTTTTACCGTATTTTTTCTTGGGTGATGAGGCTTTTGGTTTAAAGCCTTATATGGTAACCCCATATTCTGGCAAATCAAGTGGGAAATTGGACTATGAAAAAAGCATTTTTAATTATCGGCAATCGAGGGCTAGACGAGTAATTGAAAATGCTTTCGGGATTTTAAGTGCTCGCTGGAGAATTCTGCGCACATGTATCGAAACTTCTACGGACTCGGTAGACGGAATAGTTCAGGCATCCGTATGTCTGCATAATTTTTGTCTCCGTGAAGAAGAAAACTCGCTTCACGATCAAAAGAGGTATTGTCCTTCTAGTTTCGTGGACCAGGAAATTACCGCACAAAATGAGATCCGACACGGTGAATGGAGGAGATTTGGAGAATTGTCCTCAATTTCGAGACAAGGGAGTTATAATGTAGCTTCAACAGCAATAAACATAAGAGACACACTTGCGGAGCATTTTATGACTGATGGCTCGGTTCCTTGGCAGTGGGACTTTGTATAGTTATAGTTGATAAATAAATAAAAATTAAATTTAAAAATTTATGTATTTTATTTACATATTTTGGATCACCTCGTTCATGTGTGTCATGACATATAATTGCGAAGCGTATTTTTGTTGGTCGTTTAATTTCCGTAAAAAGCAAGAAACCTGATTGCCGAAATACTGCTCTTCATCGTTTGGAATGGCAGCCGGATTATTGTTAACGTTGGCAACTAGTTGATTTAGTGGCTGCAAGAAATCCGCAGCAGTAGCAGTATGTGTTTTTGAAGAAGCACTGGTGGTTCTAGTCCGTTTTGTTGGCGGGAAGTCTGAGCTATTTTGGTCTGCTGCAGCAGGACTAAGAGGGGAGCTGCGACTATCGATGGATTTTCTATCTAAGCTGCATTTTTGCCTAAAAATATAAATCATATTACAAAAATTCCATAAGGTTCCCTTAATTATTATTACTTACGCCCGTTTTATTATAACCGTATCCAGGCGTCGTAGTTTTTCCATATGTTTCGGTTCTGGATAAATATTAATATTACCAGAGCCCCTGGTTTGAATTTTGTCCACATTGTTTTTATATCGCGTGTCGGAATTTCTTAACTTTTTATACAGATCTATCACCAAATCCACTTGCACGTCTAACTCTACAAATTTTTCCCTCATCTCACAACATACTTCTTCCCATAATTTATTAATTATTGAAGGCGCACGCTCTTTGACCTGTATGGTATAATCAAATAAAGGAGCACGGTCAAAGACTGAATCCAACAGTGCACTCTCGAAATCATACCGGTTGCCTTGCAAAGAGGTCGTCAAAAGTTTATGTTTAGTTGTTTTTTTTTTTCACTTCACGAGGAGGTATATTAATCGTTGAACCACATTCTTCCGAATCCTCGAGATATTCAATCTCGAATTCTGCCTCATCGTCGAGGTAATCAAAATAATCCATTATAAATTAGAAAACTTTTAATTTATCGAAAACTTTTAATTTATCGAAAACTTTTATTTTCATTCAAATATATTTTGTATTCGCGATAAAAATTCAAACCAACAAACGAAATGAAATGTCACAATCAATATAGGGTTGAACAATTTATTTAATGCAACAGAGGAAATTTTATATTTTAGTACAGATGTGAAAAAAACAACATGAAAAGATCACGCCATTAGTACAACTTGGTTGTTTTTTGTGTTGTTTTTTTATATGTGGGGATTAAAAATTTTGTGTCGAGACACAATTTTTTTGTCTATGTATACTGTCCGTGTGAAATGCTTTGTAAAAAAAACATCCGATTTTTCGGTCGAAACTAAGACTAATTGTAAGTATTATAAGTACTTAGCTCTGCTAATAGCTTTTTCTGAAGGTATATATAATTTAGATAAATAATATATTTCTACTTTTAGTACATATACTGTTTAGTACAAATCGAAAATTTGTATTTTAAATGAACATAATTATTCAGCAACATTTTACACGGAACGTGTGACGTACACATAATTTTCAAATGCAATTTAAATAGGTAATTGTCCATTTCCGAGGCCGTGTGTGTGTAATTGAGTTATTTTCACGAAATTAACCAGTTAATTCTACGGAATTAAACAAAAACAGGCTATCTGCAAAATCCAAAATGTCATGATGATATCGCATTTTAAAGTTACAGTTAAGATTTTTTTTTTTGTTGAATTGTTTTAATTGTTTTTTAATTTGATTGAATTTGATTATCAATTTTGCGCAAATTTGATTAATTAAAACCGAAAAACAATGAAAATTTTAGAAAACTAATTAGATTATAAGATAGTACTTCATTATAGTATTATACTATAGTTACTGGGACACCCCGCACATAATACAGGTTGAGACCACTACTTTACTTAACAGAAAACTCATAAAAATTAATTGCTGGCTCAAAAATTTCGACCGTAATAGTTGCATTCAATTTTGTAGAGTTTAGACGTTTAGATTTGTTTCAAAATATTTTATGGCGTTCCTTGTAAATTGAAAAAAACGAATGAATTAATACAGACATCATATAAACAGACAGTCATATAAAAAATCACAGACGTTCCCTTGAGCATTGGTCGTAAGCGTATTCTACTTTGTTGTAATTTTTTTTTTCATGGTTTGATATTTTTCGCTAAACATGTGGACCATAATGTTATTCTTGAGAGCATCGATTTTCCAGCATATACAAATTTAATAAGCAACAAAAGACTCTATTACATATTAGTTCTTAAAACCCATAAGCCAATTTTTACACTTATCTAAGCTTTTAACATTCTTAATAATGAAAGAATACGTAACAAAGCACTTAAGGCGCTGCTACTTTTATCTTGCCGAATCATGCGTACAATAATGTTATTTGACTAATAACAAACTAAAAATTACTAAATATTTAGCGACAGGTGTAAAGGTAAATAAACTCAGATTAAGCAGTTAAATTATGTAATAAAATACAGGTGAACAATAGAAGTAAGATTACTTGACCGACCAATATTTCAGCGGACATTTTTTCTTCTTGTACAAGTAAGCTCAAATTGAAAATCATTTTGTATGCGGTTTGACGACGATGGAGCTATAAAAATTAAAATAACGTTAACTTTATAGGTAAATAAAGTCATTAACCGGCTAAGCGATAATCGATAACGACAACCAAAACATAAAATGTAATTTTTATTATGATTATCTCATAAACTCATATTATGTATGTATTTTATCTGTATGTTTGTACATTGCGATAAGACATACCTATAGTACTTAATAGATTTTAATATTTAAAAGCCAAACACCAGATTACCACTGGCCCGTAAAGAACAAACAAAAATCGGATGTCGTAAAAGTACTCGTAAATCAAATGTATGACGGTTATTTACTCAACAATAGATAGGAATTTGTCGTTTTTCTGTAGGTTGCCCCTGTGTGTACTCCTATAAAAACTCATCTTTAATTTTGAAATAATTAAACAACAAATTGGTATTTATATTTTACAAAACTATGAATCAGTGTAAACATATGTATGCCAAAAATTCCAAGACATAAGTATTGTAGATCATAAATCATATCGAAATTTCATTAAAAGACACAAAAAATATGCTATGAGAGATTGTGGCAATCGCAGCTTTATGACATGACTGGGTTTGCCACCACAAGCAGCACAAGGAAAATTAAAAAAATCAACAAATATAAATTAATTATGTGTGTATGCATGTATGTGTGTACATACTTATATCTTTGACTATATAATATGATCATTGTTTTTTATGTAACTTTTGCTTTTATTGATGTTTTGATATAGAATTTTTGAAATTCCTGTGGGCCAAACAAAATGTTTCAACAATATAAGGTGTTTGTTTATAAATCATTCATTCATACATACATTCATTCACCAAACGAAGATTTTTATTATTATTTTTGTTGTAGGCATGATAATAACAATTTTATGTGAGGTTTATAAAAACGAAACAAATAAATACAGAATTTAATTATAGAAATTACTTGTTAACAATTCAATCTAAAGAAAATATAACTTTCAATAATTGAAATGTGTTGAGATTTACGTTTAAATACATATAGATATTTCAATAATTTTTGACGATTAATCGAAACACCGGTTTAGGGAAGACACAATATTCGCTTTCTAGTGCAAAATGTCGGTCATCCGCGGTACACAAATTAGATGGGGAGCAAAATCGAGTGTTAACAAAAAGTGAAGTCGTTTTGTTTTCATGGCAAATATGCTTAAAAAAATGCTAAAATCTTTATTTATGTATCGATTTGCTTCTAATTTGGTATAAAGCCATTAGAAATGGAACTGATACCGCGCATAAAAAAAACAACGGGCGAGCTCATGCTCAATTCGCAAAAAAATTATGTGAAAACTTTTATGTATGTATAAGTTTCTATTGAATCATTTCAAGCCTCTCCGATGGGCCTGAGAAATCAATACAGATAGACGGCTGCTGTTAGCTCAGTATATAAATTACGTTACATTTTTGGTTTAAAAATTCAATAAATTATTCAATTTTGGGTTTGGAAAACGAGACTTACCGACATTAATTTTTAATTAAAAATTGAGTATAGCTTGGTGAGCTTGAGCAAAGTACAGTTATGGTAAGTTAATCATCTAAACCTGCTCTGTACGCTTTTAAATATACCATTACTCATACACGGCAATCTTGTTGAAGATTCCATATTTAGATTTTTGTGAATGGTCACGGCAAATCCGGTGAACAAAGAAAAGGGGTATCACTGATTTGTTTAATTTGAACTAAATTAAATAGGGCGGTTCTATTAGACAAAGGCACTATTGTGACAGTAAAATCATAGCAGCTGTAGAGACGGTAGTATATCTCTTCTGCGGCTTCTTTTTTAGAAAATTCCATTCGAATCTGTTTTCCACTTTTATAGTTTTTGTTTCCTACATACCCCACATACCCCACATAACCAAACTCAGCAAAAGATTAAACAATTTCAAATTACAGATTATTTTATTACAATTTGACACATACGTCATTTTGTTCGGCTGACATTTAAACTACAAACACACACAAGTTGAGTCCGCCAAAAATTAGCGTCTTTGTTTTATCGTTCAGTGAACATGTCAAGTTTTGTGAATGAAAAAGAACATTTGCATTGATTTTCTTATTTAATCAAAAGAAAAAGGCTGTTGCCACACAGCTCCATCGATTAGAACATGTTAGACATGGTTTCGACAAGTGTTGATTTCAATGTGAAAGACAGTGAGTGGTAGACCAAAAAATGCGAAGACGAGCAATTGAAGGAGTTATTGGATAATAACCCAACTCAAACTCAGCGGCAATTAGCAGAAGCATTACATGTGTCACAAGAAACAAACAGAACATTAAGCAGTTTTTATTGTCTAGAGTTTTTGCGAAACAAACTTCCAATACTTCTGGCGGATATTTCAGCAACGCAACTAGAAAACATCATATACCAACATAATGATGTTGCTGCTCATTTTGGTAATCAAATAAAGGATTAACGCGTATTGAATCTTAACTATAACACTCGCTGGGTTGCAGGAAATGGACCGATTCACTAGCCCGAAATATCACCTAATCTTACAGTAATAGATTTTTTGTATGGAGAACAATGAAACGCTGCCGGTGTATTCATCTGATATTGTAACTATAGAAGATCTAAGCGAGAGAATTGGATGCGACTGCAATAAAAGTAAGGGAGGCTTTGGATAATAAAATGTATCAAAAGAAATTCAAAGATTATTAAAATGCATTCAAAATAGGGGTGGGCATTTTGAGCACCTACTGTCAAAAGTATTTACGAAAAACTAATAAAATATCTTAAAAAAAATAGAAAATTGAGATTTGTAATTGACATTACACATTTGTATTTTAATTTCTCCAGTTATCTAGGAACATAAATAGATCAAATGTTTCTATGAGATTTTTGTAGGTACTGTATGAGGAGATACTAAAAATTATGAAAAACGCAAAATTTTAGTGCAATTTAAATAAAATTCAAAGTTTAAACATTAATATTTAAATGTCGGAATGGGCTACTTATTTACATAATACATTAAAACAAAGGTAATTCTGATCCTTAAAAACAATATTACAAATGCTTGGCTTAGGCTACATAACTTTATAGTAATTATAAAAAATTTGCGTGAAGGTACTGTCCCAAACTAATTTTTTTAACGCACTGTATCTCAGTAAATATTGAAAATGGACCTCTCTTCAGGGACGATTTTCTGCTTGAAATTAATCAAGCAATAACCCCTGAAAATATTTACACTCAAGTACAAAACACCCTTTATAGTATTGTTATGATTTTGCCTTGTCAATGTCAGGTTCGTATCACTGGATTGTGAATAAAACGCAACACGTCTTAACACAATTTATTAACAAAAATTCACAAAATAACTTGTTATACTTTTTGTACAGTTCCACTGTTAATTTATAACTTTGATTTCGCACTGAAATCCTTTTTAATTTCCTTTTTAATCTTCACTTTATCGTTTACGAAAAACTAATGTTCCAATTCGAACTCGTTCGCTCCTTATATACTCAAACTAAAACTTCTCGAATTTTCATGATTGTTCCGGTAAGAACAGTTTAGAAACATTTAGAACAGTTTTTATCATGAAAAATTCCATTTTAGTACAGTAGAACTTTGCGCTATCAATTAACTTATTCTATTCTATCCTAGGTGTCACCGTAACAGAATCCAAATTCGCTGCATTGTATTGGCGATTGGAGCATACGGATTCCACCTAGTGGAACATTTTAAACTGAGCTACCTGATAATTTGACGTTCGAAATTGTTGTAAATAATTCCAATTTTGATCTGTAAACACAATTTTTACTTATCGGATTGCTAATAATTGTAAATAATTCCAATTTTGGACTATAAAAACAATTTTTACTTACCGCAATGGTAAATTTTCTTTCTACGCATTTGTGACAAATGTCATTTTATCAGGTGCATCATTTTAACTATTGTCCTCGAGAGGCGCTTTCTTTACTTTTACAATCGTCAATTGTAGTCAAGCGACGACGACGAATAGATCGGTGTGCCCCAGCGGCCAATAGTGAAGTATGTGATAGGCTGTAATAAAAATTTGCTATTGACGATTGGAGGGTCTCGATTTTTATGTATTCGCTTCAATTTTTCTATTTTCCGCCGAAGCGCTGATAACATATTTACTATGGTTGCGTCGCAATTTGTATGTATCCAGTCCACTTTTTCTATCTTCCGTAAGAGGCGCTTTTCTTACTTTTACAATCGTCAATATGAAGTTATAAGGAAATATTGACTACTTAAATTACATTTTTATTCATGAAAATTGTATTGATTGGAAAACTAAATTAATCCCATATGTAGTTTAAATTGTGATTTTAGTATATCTCATTCATTTGGGACATTTTTTTCATTTTAAATATTAGAAAGTTGTACTTAAAAATTGCAGAAATTTTATGTTAAACTCACTATAAATATATATTTTGGCCACTAAACATTTTTGGAGCGTTAATAGACCACAGTGGCTACGCTTTAACTTATTAATATAATCTATAATTTAATATTTTTAAAACATTTATGTTTTTGGTAACCCTAGCTTATTTTGAAATTTCTGCAATTTTTAAGTACAAGTTTCTCATATTTAGAATGATAAGAATGTCAGAAATAAATCAGATATACAAAAATTACACTTTGAACTATATATGAGATTAATTCAATTTTCCAATCATTACAATTTTCATAAATAAAAATGTAATTTAAATAGACAATATTTTACAGATATTTTACTTTTGTCCGCTTAAGGCGCTTTTTAAACTTTTCCATTCGTCAATACCGCGGGCAATCAATCTTAGCACAAATTACGTGCTAAGCAAATACTGCATGAATCACCTCCCTTCTAAATTCAAGGCTACGACGGTTCAAAAGTATACAACAACCAGCATAAGGAGGTAAACTAAATCGGGTAGTTGACCTCGGAAGTCTTCGGAGGGCAAATAATAAGAACTTTTTTGAATCCGTTCAATACGATCGGGCGCGTGCCCTGGGCCCCGAATTCTGGAGGATCCCGCAAGACTCAAACTTTCCAGTTTTTCTAATGGATAAGTATTTAAAGTAATTTTCGTGTTTACATTGTGTGTAGAAGAAAAAAAAACATGGGTTAATAATTTAATATAAATGTATAAAGATGACAGCGGCATTTTCTAGTAATGCTCTAGCCATTCGCCGAACACCTAAACAGTTTTTGCTTTTATGTAATTGTATTTCTAAAAACTTTATTATTATATGCATATAAAAGTTTTTTTTCATTAATATTATTAAAAAGGTATTTTGTATTGTAAATTTTATTATTTTTGGTGATCAAAATTCGAAAAACACGCAGAACATCCAAAGCGCACAACCAGGAAACACCACTGATGACATTAGCCGTCTTCCAATGGGCAAAATTTGCTACTTGGAAGTACTTGCGAGTAGATACCCAATGGAACGAGAAATTGAGTAACGCAAGTAAAATACAGCCTTCTGTTTAGTTGTTTTTTTTGTCTTTTGTAAAGTTGTTTATTATAGTAATGGCGATATTTAAAATTATATTCAAAATATGACAAAAAAAATGGATATGTAATAAAAGGAAAGCATTGATGTTTACCGCATTGATATTTAAACACATTTTTCTTAAAAATGTATCATCAAAATCAAAATAATTTTGTATTAATTTTAACATTTTACATCATCAAAAAATAAAAAAACTCGAACGTAATAAAATACTCTCGAAAAATATTGAAAAAGGTCTAAAAGCCATCTATTGGAATTTTCTCAACTAAAATCCACTAGCTCAAATTTTATGCGTAACTACTTCTGTTTTCTACACCATCGTATGAGCATGGGTAGTTGTGAGTAGATACAGGTACTTGCGAGTAGTTTGCTTTCGCCAATGGAAGACGCTTATTGATTCAAGTAATTTTGAAGGTCAGTTGGAACAGGCCTAGGCGTGAATATTCTTTTAATACTGTTTTCAATATTAAAAGTATTTGACAGGTCATAACTTGGTAAAATACCCAAACGACAAAAGGGCAAGCAGTGGCGGAACTTCATATTTTGGGCCCCCACGCAGATTATTGGCGAAAATGTTTCAAAGCAATAAACGGCACTTATTTTGCATGTAATGTTGCATGTAATTATATAAATATTAATGGTTTTATACATACTTAAATTTTAATTCAATTTAAAAAACGATTTTTTATTAAAGAAAAAATCTTGAGCGGCCCTTATCGCTTTGCTCCCCCCCCCCCTCCCCCCCCTCCCCCCCCTCCCCCCGCGGCTGCGGGGTTTTGCGGGCATGTAGTTCCGCCGCTGAGGGCAAGGCCATTATTCGGATTAAAAGTGGCTTTGTTTGACTTGCAATTTTTCCACTTGCTCGGCTACGCTGGGCTTCTCCTCGCATACAGATATAATTGCTACTATTTTTCAATTTTGTTACAAAAATACAACTTTTCAAAATCGTAGTAGGTTGTGAAAAGGCATATTTTTCATAACTAAGTAGTAATGCCTCAATCAGCGATATAAATACATGGATAGGGGATTGATCAAAAATCACAATGATTTACGTCACTAAAAATGGAGCAAATTTTATTGAATAGTCTTAATACTCTTTTATATACTCCTCTTTATCAAAAAAAGTATTTTCGAATAAGTGCCGTACTTGAATAAATTTCATTTCGAAATTTTTTGAAACAGATTTTTTTTTAAATTGAATGGGATAAATATTGGATAATTTTTAATTATATTGAAAATAATTAATTAATTATATCAAATTTGAATAGTTAAACATTAGGCTACCAGTTTTCGTACACTAATTAAAGAATTAATAACCATTTATTCCTTAAAAATATTTATTTATTAAAAATAAACAACAACAACAAAAATTCGAGTAAAACGTCAAAAATCTAGCATAAACAAACATTTAAGGGAATTTTCGTTTTTTATTTTTAAGATGTGTTTTAAATTTGTTACCATTGTTACTACCACTTTTATATTATTGTATCTGGCATGTTTTGAATTTGCATCGTTTATTTTTTCCGTCTCTAGGCGACAGCTACTTTGCTTTACCGCCTCCTACACATAAATTTGAATTTGGTATTCGAAAATTCGAATTTAAAGACAAGGACGAAGGTTTTATCTTTCTCTATCACACACTTAATACTTTTTCAGTTGCTCCATAAAATTTGTTCTATCCCCTATCCATGTATTTATATCGCTGGCCTCAATAGATCGATAATTTGACAGCTAAAATGTGTCAGATTTTTTTGAGTGTTAAGGAAAACAAACAGCAGTTTATATGAAACTATCTTAAAATGTTTGAAAAGAACTTAATTTTAATAAAAATAACCACAAAAAAAAACTCAAACGGTACAAGATTAAACCTAATGAAATCGAATTTGCCTTCTTTTTATGTTTTATTTTTTCACTCGATTTTCACAAAAAAAATTACCAAATAACTTAAAATGACATAAAATGAATACATTTCAATTAATTTTTTATAAAAAAATATTAAATATATGTCTGTAATAATAGAAATAAAATTGTATCTTTGCGATTTCATATGAACGATCAATTTGTTTTCCTTAACACAAAAAATCACCATGAAGTTGTCTACCCTTCAATCTATTCCATGGAAGAAATTGACTGACAGTCAAAAAAATCGAAAAGAGAAAAATAATCTGATACTCCATATAAGAAACAAAGGCAAACGCTTTCTTTTGTATTTATTTTATAGCAAAACAATTTTGCTATAAAATAAAAAACACGTTGGCTTTGTCTATTTTATGGGGCATCAAATTATTTTTCTCTTTTCGTTTTTTTTGACTGTTAGTCAATTTTTATCATGGAATACAGGCATTAGGAAATGAGGAATTATTACTATACTATATACGGCGATTGTCATGTGAAGGGCCGGTTGAAAAATCAAGGCAGTCCCGATTTGTTTTAAAAAAAAATTTCTGTAAACAAAAAAATTTTATTGTTTGATTGCATAAGTAGTGAAAAATGGTGGTTTTCTTTTCTCATCCTACCTGAAAATGTAGAGAGATTTTCTTCTACGATTTTGGATAAAAAAAATGAGTCCAACAGAACCATGTTAATATCAGCCGAGAGTTTCCAGTCGAAAGTCAAAAAAATCGATAATGCAGATTGGTATAAAATCAGCCTCTATATAGTGTTATGTCTGGTGTTAGATTGCATTGATATGACTTGCCAATAGTTATCACAGGAAAAAAATTCAGTTCAAGTTTCGCATGGCAAATCTGGGAAAATTAAATTTTCCAAAAATCAAAAAAGTTTCCCTTCGTACAACCCGAATGTGTTAAAATTCCACATAAAAACTTCATTGTATGTAGTTTTAGTTTTCAAATGTGCCTTTGCTAAACGCTTATTTTCCGCATATTGAACATTTTATAGGATAACATCGTAAGTTTTGCGTCTCTTCGTCGAAGGTTTCAGCTTAGCTGGATATCAGAATTTGACCCTACAACTTTCAATTTAATGTGAAATAAAGTGTTTAAATTTTTCAAACTATATTATTCCAAATGCTGCTATTTTTGGTTGGCGAATGTCAAAAATTCCAACAATTTTACCAATAATCGGTTTGACGCATAAAAATAATTTCGGGCTATATGATCCACGTTAATCTCTGTCCGAATCATTTAAATGGGCGTTGCTATCATCATCATCAGAGCTGCTGTTTATAACTCCCCTTTGTGTTTGATAAGAATCCACAGTCATTAATTTTATCAATCCCCAAGCATATAAACTTCCTGCGAGACGAATGTCACTTACCCCGAACTCAGATCGAAACATTTGTATTATCTATCTACTAAGAGGTATGCGGGACCGCCATGGATGCGGCCTTTCAAATAAAATTAGAAAAGTGCGGATCTAGAGAAAATGTGTTTTATTATATTAAAAATATCTAGACAATACAATTTAATTTCTTCTTCCTTCCTAGTTTACTGTACATTATAATTCAAACACGCCATGTCTACATATCAACTTGAGAGCGCTAACTGGATAAAGTCGTGTTTTTTTAAAATAAAGACGAGATAATTATGACGATAAACAAATTAACTTTTTCATATAGCATTTTAAATTTGCCAAATCCAAGTTAGCTAAAGCGTCTTCTTACTTGCTTACCACCCCCTTTCATCATTCAATAATACGAGTTAGAGTCATGCGAATTTTTAATTGACTTACCTACATCTCGTCATGTCCAAATAAGAGTATAACATCTGCAAATCATTAATATTTTGGTAGGGGCGTGCCAAGATTTTAATGTTAAATTGCTTAATTTTTTTTAAATAAAATTTTGCCACACTTTGTGGAAAGGACTTTATTTATAAAAAAATTAAGCCGAAATTAGCATTAAAGACTCCAAAGCCTCTCCAAAAAAATTAGCGTTTTGCAGATGTTCTCTTATTTGGACATGACGATATGTCTAAATTATATTAAGCAAAACTAGACAGCCCACAAACTAGAGCAAATTCGATTGTCTAGGTTTTCTTCTTCTCTTTTATAAATGTTTTCAATCTTTTGAATTATAATTGAGTTATTTGAATTTTTTAACAACAGAAATGGAAAAAATTAAAACTTTAGTAATCTGGAATAATCTTGAATAATTTGAGATTATTTTTAAGGCTGCAACATCTGGCAACTTAACGACTGGTTTACTTTTTGTATTTTATGGGACAAAATATGTTGCGGGTTAATTTCACAATTTATAGTAGAAAGCCACACTAAAAACAATTTAACCTTACATTAATAAGAAAAACAAGTTTTTCCCTTCTAAAAGCCAAGCCATCCGCGGAAGTCATAAATCATCAAAATTACCAACATACAAACACAAAAAGTTGTCTTGTTCACCCACGATCACGAGATTGATTTTTTTGTTTTTGGTTTTTGTAAACATACATATTTGTTCGTTGTTATCGTTTCCGTCCGCGAGATACATACGTACATTAAAAAGGCGAGCTAATTCACACATATGACACCACACAACTCGTTAAAGATCAAATTGACCATGAATTTGCAGTACTGCCTGTCCGTATGATACTTTGTAAAGTAAAAAAATAAAAAAAATGTGGACGATGACAAATGTTCATTCGTTCTTCAGTTTTTTTTTAATTTGTACACATGCGAGCAATCGAATTATGTATTACCGTTTTGTGTTTTTTTGTGCGCTCAAAGATTCAGAGTGATAAAAAAAATTTTGATGATAGTTTTAATGCGTGTGTCGTTTTTTTTTTTTTTTTTTTGGTTGATGTTTGATGTCGATCTACATTTTATTTTTGTAATGTCAGCGTCAAAAACATATTATGATCTCATATAAAAGAGGATGGTAAACATTGTTCAATTTAGATTCATAATAAATGAAGGTGCCTCGTGATTTTTATTGAATTTCTTGATGATGTGCGATCGAATGAAATCACGATTTGTATAGCAAACATTCTCCGCAAACTTTTACTTTTTTGGTGTGAAATGAAGTAGTAAATGAGTAATTAAATGCTTACATAATTTGACACACTCGATATAAGATTTGCTTACAACTAATTTAACATTTTTTTTTTATTTCTTTTTAGGTAAGAAACTTTATTGTAAGATGGAACAATTACTGTCAAGTATGTATAACAAAACAAAATTGCTATTTAGCAACCGTAAATAAATGTAAATTGTTTTAGCTCATGTTCAATGTATTCTTGAGAATTAAGCGTTTAGTTTCGATTTATTTTTATAGCCGAATACACGCTTGATAACTATTAAAAAAAAAAAACTCTATTGATATTCAAACCGACTATACTTTGATTCCATATCATGTTTCAACAAATCTTAATTTATTCGAAACATTTTGAAATTGCCTAATTTAAAATGAAAACTACAAGATCAATTACTGTGCTTACTACCTATAATAGAATCGATAAATGTTTTATGTATTGAATGTGCGACGAAATTGGAATTTTTAATGGCAACAGCAAGTGAAATGAATTAATTAACATTAAATTTGTTTATGAAGTAATAAACAAACAATTTATTTGAATTGTAATAGTTTTAGTAAAGGTATGCGTTTCGAATTAAGATTTTTTTGTTCTTGTTTAATTAGAAATTAGATATTGAACACGGTTGAAATATGTCCAATCACTTCTACGAAATAGGTATACTTAAAAGTGACTTATAAGTCACAATAATATAAAAATGTTAAATATTTTAAAATATTGTCAAAAATGATCAATAATATACCAAATTGTTTAAAAATTGATTATTTATTATCCATAAAAAATTGTGCGATAAAAGTTCGGCACCAAATGTGAGAAGTTTGTCTTTCCCCAACTGGGAAATGTTAATTAAAAAAAAAACATTTGAAGAAAAAATTCTCAGCGGTAGCGACGAAAGTTTTTGTTATACGAAAAACTTAAACCATTTCCGAAATAATTAATTTGTTTTGTGACTAGAAGCGAACATCGTACTCTGCCCAAAGAATAAATCGTGAGATTAGCGTCCCTCTTAACCACTTAACGAATTACCTGTAACAATCACCTGCGCAACAATTTTACGTTGCGTCCCCTTGTTCAATCAAAGTCGGTGCCACACTATTTTGCAGCTGGTTCATTTTATGAAGGCGTCCCAACTTGGGGCACAAATGCTTTAATGAAATTCGGTGTGTAAACAGGGCGTTGAACTTTGAGCCTCGGAAGATCTTTTGGGCCGCCTTCTGTGTACATAGAACTGTGTTCTGTTAGAACTCGACTTAGTATTCTTATTAGGTCCTCCTCTTCAGTTAGCTCAAGACCAATTTTCTTTATTTATAATACAGTCTCTATGGGTTTTACAACTTACAGCACTGCATTAACAGTGAATAAGTTTTTCTAGTAAGCAAACTGTATATTATTGATTGGTCCATAGATACAGTAGTGGCCACAATTTAGCACATGCTGTTTGGTAGCAACCGAAAATCAGAAATAAAAAATGAAACAATATTTTTGCTTCGACATACAACGTATTTAGTACGCACAATTTTCAAGCTACACTATTCAATACGCTATATATAATAACTATAACTCACTGGTTTTACATACATGATGATGAGATGGCTCAGGAAATCACTGGTTTTACATGATGATGAGAGTAATACATACTTCAAACAGCTTCTCCTTTATGACACCCGGAGCACTAAAAACTAGATATCTCCTTTACTGAGAGATGACTATTCATATAATTTGGATTCATTTTCAATAACCTAAAACGAAATATTAACCTCTTCTTTTTACTAACGAAACATTTAATTTTTGGATATTGTGCGTTGATTAGCGATTGCAACCCCAGGATTCCGGAATGTCGTGATTTCGAAATTCCGAAATTTTTAACTCTTAATCTCCTCTTCGGATTCCTTAATAATTTATTTAGTTTTGTATGTGCTACCAAAGTTGGTCGATTAATCGACAAGCTCCGTAACCTTCAAGTTTGATACACATCACGTAAGCTGTTCTGATCATGTAATAGGTAGCTGCGTGATGGATACAATTGTGCAAGGGCTAACCTGATCACAATCTGCAAGTGTACGTACTGCCTCCTCGCAGCAACCACTGGTAACTGGAACCATTAGGCAGAATGTGGCCTTTTGCGACAGGTGGAACAGCATATGCTGAAGGATGAATGGCTGATAGGTTAATCAGTCCAAATATGCGGAATCTGGATACTAGGCACTCTCCAGTTTTATTTAGCCTTCCTGTAGTAAAGCTGGGTGACCTACATGCGACTTTCTATTCCCAGCAACTCGCAAGAGTAAAATCAAAACGGTAGACGAGGCACGGGTAGGAATATACGGGAGTGGGATTGCTCTCTCGATGTCCTTGAGTCCCAATGCTACCGCTTTTCTAGCAGAAGTAAATGATATAGAAAATATCTAGGAGGGAGAGCAATGAGCCCAGATAGTATGTATCGCGTGTAGAAGTACTTCCTACAGTAAACGTCTAGGAGGGAGAGCAATGAGCCCAGATAGTATGTATCACATACGGACGGATAATTAAGCAGGGCTTGGAGCACAAAAAATCTTTTAGGTCGCAGTAGGATGTGGCTAAACGCCTACATTGCCTACATCACTAATTCTATTCTAATTCTATAAGCCACCTCATCAAGCGGAATGATGGATTTTTTAAATTATAGAGCTATATCAATGGCTTTTAATCCGTCACAATTGTAAAATGTCGATCATAGACGGAAGGGCGGAAATGTTCCACAGTCAACCCTTATTCAACGCACGACTTGCATAAGCTATTGGTAAATCAAAATTATTTTTAGACTGAGATAAGACTGCACCAATAGCAATGTCACTTGCATCAGTTGTTATTATAAAAGGTTCAGAAAAATCTGGATACTATAAAATGTGTCGATTAACTATAGATTTTTTTTAATTTTGCAAATGATTCGCGATTTCTGAATATGTGTTTATGAAACGTCTGTCTGTATCCGGATAATTCCAAGAATGATTTGACTTGTTTTTGTTTTATTGGTTGGGGATAATTTTGGATGGCGCTTATTTTTGAATGATCAGGTTTGACACCACCTACCGTGACTATGTGCCCCAGATATACAATTTCTTTCTAAAACAATCAACAACGGACTCTAATTTTAAAATATGATCTTTCATATTATGCCCAGTGAAAATAATATCAGCTAAGTACACCAAACATTTATTTCCTTTTAGTCCACTTAGAATATGATTCATCATACATTGGAATGTTGATGGTGTTCCCTTTAAACCGAATCGTTTTCTTTTAAAATGAAAATAACCAAGAGATGTGCTAAACGCCGTCTTTTCTCTATCAGAATCGTCTAAACAAATCTAAGTAAAATACTTTGACTTGCCGAGATGATCCAATATATCAGATATATTCGGTAACGGAAATACATCGTTTTTAGTGATGTTGTTTAGTTTACGAAAATCTACGACAATTCGCCATTTCTTTTCTTCGTTGGTAGACTTTTTTGGAACGATGATAAGAGGAAAGTTCCACGGACTTTCGCTAGGCTTGATAATTTCGTCCTCCAACATTTGAGAAATTTGTTTAATTGCACGTCTTTGAATTCATCTAAATTTTGTAAAGGCAGATCTAATTTTTGTATTTGTACATCATAATCATTTGTAATCGAAAACTTATAGTCGTTAAATTGTTTTGAGATCTCACAAGCGAATTAGCAGTATATACACCCTGCACCATTGAAATGTTCGGTTTCGATTATTTACTATTTCATGCAGTTCTCTCATAGATTTTACCTCATTCACTATTTTTTGTTGTTGTTTTCTTTTGTTTTTTACTTTTTCTGCATATTTCACGTCTCATGACGTATTTAAAACCAAAATAAGGATGACACTCGTTTGGTTTCAATTAAGTAGTCAAAGAGTTAATTTTAAAATGGGTTGCCCTAAATTAAATGCTGACGAAAAAGCCAAAATTATCCAACTACATATAGGCAAAAAAGTACACACATTCACAAATTGCAAGAGTAACTTAGTGTAGCCAAACAGCAATTAGAAAGTTTTAAGGCACTATTCCGAAAATCAAACGGTTGCGAGATAAGTCGGCTCTGATGCAAAGAAGAAACGCAACAGATCGAATTTCAGATATTATTGGCGCTTAAGCAAAGGTGTGCAACGGCTTTGGAGCTGAGAAGTTAGCTTCTAATAACAACAACTGACACTATTTCAGTTTCTACTATTAAAAGAAGACTAAAGGAACTTGGTATGCTTGTCGACCTGCGAGAAAATCATTACTGACAGCAAAAATGGGAGCTGCAAGCCTCAAATTCGCAATAGAATGAGAAAACCGAATGCCCGAGGACTGGCATTGGTTCATATTCTCGGATGAATTCAAGTTCAATATATTTGGACCCTATGTAAGAATAAGTGTTCGGCGACGAAAAGGCAAGATTAACAGAATGTATTTCACAGACAGTAAAACTTTCACCATATGTTATGACCTGAGGAGCCATAACAGCCTTTGTTTGATCAGTATGCATTCTGGATAGTTCAGTAAACGTGAATAAAATTTGCTTAATGTTAAAGTAAGAATTGATAAAGGACGCATAATCCGAAACCGGTCTTCTTTATATGAAAAGTTTTATGTCACATAAAGAAAGTTTTTAACATTTTTACATTGTTTTTATTTTGTTTTGGGTTCTTAAAATTCGTTAAAGTTTGTTTCGAGTTCATAAATTACGACGCAACAAAATTAATTTGAAATTCAATAGAACGTGCAAGAGATTAAATTTGTCTCCGAACTACATAAAAGACACAATAAAACAAAAATCAGCAATAGCCCAAAATATAAAGAAAAAAGCAGAAAGAATGTGGTTACACAAATCCATCAAACAGTTATATGCCAAAGTTGATTCACTCACATTAAAAACTTATAATGCTCAACTAAAATTATCTAAAATGTTCTACTACTTGAAAAAGAAATATGGCGTAATAAATAACAAACTCAGAAGGTTAAAAGAATTGAAAATGGTAACTAACTCGCACAATCAGGTCAACAATATCAAACATAAATTCTACCAAAGGATATATAATACAACCAATATCATATTTTCCGAAAATGAAACAAAATTATTAGAGAAAGGTTTAAAATATAATATTACCCCGATCAACAAGCCCATCGAACAAAACAAGCAATTATTGAACATCGAGAACATGATATTGAAAACCGACACTGAACACCAAGATGAGATAAGAACACTGATAATTAACGGCATCAATAACAAACATCAACGCCCAAATCTTGAACAGCAAAATAGATCAGAAAACAATATCATTAACACTATCAGGAAAAAAATAACCGATTAAAATGGAATTATCACTAAAGCGTATAAAGGTAACACAACGGTTGTAATGGACATATCCGAATATAATTTGAAGATAGATCAATATATCAACCTCAACAATATTCTGGAGTTAAAAAATGATCCTACTAAAACTTACCTCAAAACCATAAACCAAATTATCTATTTATGTTCCAATGTTCTTAATAAAAACGAAATGTATCACAATAAGATGATTAAGCCGAGTGCACCTGTCATCAGAGGACTACCAAAAATTCATAAAACAGATATACCAATTCGGCCACTGATCAACTTTACCACCTCACCAACGTACAAAATTGCAAAATTTTTAAATAAATGGCTGATGCACTATGTAAAATTAGAAAACAATCTATCAATCAAAAACAACCAAGAATTAGTTGATAGCATCCAATCGATAAACATCCCAAGCGGTGCAAAATTAGCATCGTTTGACATAGTGAACTTGTACTCAAACATTCCAGTGGCAGAAACGTTAAGAATAACAAAATTCGCACCATTAGGATTGTGCAATTTTGTGCCTGTGATTAGAAAATTTGTGCATAGCCTACTTTATAAAACAGGGTGGGATTTCTCACGTGATTATCACACCAGAAATCCCATATATACCGTTTACGTAATAAAACATATTTTTCAGTTAACAACGATTGTGCAAAATTGTGCGGTATTAAACTTACCATAAAAAAAGTTTATATTGGCCAGAATCGGCCATAGAACATCCACAATTTATCAAAATTGTGGTTTTTCAAAGAGGTTGTATGGGTGATTTCCAGAAATTCCACCTTTTATTAGCATTTGAATTAAAACACAGTATAGTCAATATTCTGGCCAAGATTCACGTTTGTGCATATTATACTTTAGCCAGAATCGGCCATAGAACATCCACAATTTATCAAAATTGCAGTTTTTCAAAGAGGTTGTATGGGTGATTTCAAGAAATCCCACCTTTTATTAGCATTTGAATTAAAACATAGCGTAGTCAATATTCTGGCCAAGATTCACGTTTGTGCATATTATACTTTAGCCAGAATCTGCCATAGAACATCCACAATTTATCAAAATTGCGGTTTTTCAAAGAGGTTGTATGGGTGATTTCCAGAAATCCCACCTTTTATTAGCATTTGAATTAAAACATAGTATAGTCAATATTCTGGCTAAGATCCACGTTTGTGTATACATATTATACTTTAGCCAGAATCGGCCATAGAACATCCACAATTTATTAAAATTGCGATTTTTCAAAGAGGTTGTATGGGTGATTTCCAGAAATCCCACCTTTTATTAACATTTGAATTAAAACATAGCGTAGCCAATATTCTGGACAATATTCACGTTTGTGCATATTATACTTTAGCCAGAATCGGCCATAGAACATCCACAATTTATCAAAATTGCGATTTTTCAAAGAGGTTATATGGGTGATTTCCAGAAATCCCACCTTTTATTAGCATTTGAATTAAAACATAGCGTAGTCAATATTCTGGCCAAGATTCACGTTTGTGCATATTATACTTTAGCCAGAATCGGCCATAGAACATCCACAATTTATAAAAATTGCGGTTTTTCAAAGAGGTTGTATGGGTGATTTACAGAAATCCCACCTTTTATTAGCATTTGAATTAGAACATAGCGTAGCCAATATTCTGGACAATATTCACGTTTGTGCATATTATACTTTAGCCAGAATCGGCCATAGAACATCCACAATTTATCAAAATTGCGATTTTTCAAAGAGGTTATATGGGTGATTTCCAGAAATCCCACCTTTTATTAGCATTTGAATTAAAACATAGCGTAGTCAATATTCTGGCCAAGATTCACGTTTGTGCATATTATACTTTAGCCAGAATCGGCCATAGAACATCCACAATTTATAAAAATTGCGGTTTTTCAAAGAGGTTGTATGGGTGATTTACAGAAATCCCACCTTTTATTAGCATTTGAATTAGAACATAGCGTAGCCAATATTCTGGACAATATTCACGTTTGTGCATATTATACTTTAGCCAGAATCTGCCATAGAACATCCACAATTTATCAAAATTACGGTTTTTCAAAGAGGTTGTATGGGTGATTTCCAGAAATCCCACCTTTTATTAGCATTTGAATTAAAACATAGTATAGTCAATATTCTGGCTAAGATCCACGTTTGTGTATACATATTATACTTTAGCCAGAATCGGCCATAGAACATCCACAATTTATCAAAATTGCGATTTTTCAAAGAGGTTGTATGGGTGATTTCCAGAAATCCCACCTTTTATTAACATTTGAATTAAAACATAGCGTAGCCAATATTCTGGACAATATTCACGTTTGTGCATATTATACTTTAGCCAGAATCGGCCATAGAACATCCACAATTTATCAAAATTGCGATTTTTCAAAGAGGTTATATGGGTGATTTCCAGAAATCCCACCTTTTATTAGCATTTGAATTAAAACATAGCGTAGTCAATATTCTGGACAATATTCACGTTTGTGCATATTATACTTTAGCCAGAATCGGCCATAGAACATCCACAATTTATCAAAATTGCGATTTTTCAAAGAGGTTATATGGGTGATTTCCAGAAATCCCACCTTTTATTAGCATTTGAATTAGAACATAGCGTAGCCAATATTCTGGACAATATTCACGTTTGTGCATATTATACTTTAGCCAGAATCGGCCATAGAACATCCACAATTTATCAAAATTGCGATTTTTCAAAGAGGTTATATGGGTGATTTCCAGAAATCCCACCTTTTATTAGCATTTGAATTAAAACATAGCGTAGTCAATATTCTGGCCAAGATTCACGTTTGTGCATATTATACTTTAGCCAGAATCTGCCATAGAACATCCACAATTTATCAAAATTGCGGTTTTTCAAAGAGGTTGTATGGGTGATTTCCAGAAATCCCACCTTTTATTAGCATTTGAATTAAAACATAGTATAGTCAATATTCTGGCTAAGATCCACGTTTGTGTATACATATTATACTTTAGCCAGAATCGGCCATAGAACATCCACAATTTATCAAAATTGCGGTTTTTCAAAGAGGTTGTATGGGTGATTTCCAGAAATCCCACCTTTTATTAGCATTTGAATTAAAACATAGCGTAGCCAATATTCTGGACAATATTCACGTTTGTGCATATTATACTTTAGCCAGAATCGGCCATAGAACATCCACAATTTATAAAAATTGCGGTTTTTCAAAGAGGTTGTATGGGTGATTTACAGAAATCCCACCTTTTATTAGCATTTGAATTAGAACATAGCGTAGCCAATATTCTGGACAATATTCACGTTTGTGCATATTATACTTTAGCCAGAATCGGCCATAGAACATCCACAATTTATCAAAATTGCGATTTTTCAAAGAGGTTATATGGGTGATTTCCAGAAATCCCACCTTTTATTAGCATTTGAATTAAAACATAGCGTAGTCAATATTCTGGCCAAGATTCACGTTTGTGCATATTATACTTTAGCCAGAATCTGCCATAGAACATCCACAATTTATAAAAATTGCGGTTTTTCAAAGAGGTTGTATGGGTGATTTCCAGAAATCCCACCTTTTATTAACATTTGAATTAGAACATAGCGTAGCCAATATTCTGGACAATATTCACGTTTGTGCATATTATACTTTAGCCAGAATCGGCCATAGAACATCCACAATTTATCAAAATTGCGATTTTTCAAAGAGGTTATATGGGTGATTTCCAGAAATCCCACCTTTTATTAGCATTTGAATTAAAACATAGCGTAGTCAATATTCTGGCCAAGATTCACGTTTGTGCATATTATACTTTAGCCAGAATCGGCCATAGAACATCCACAATTTATAAAAATTGCGGTTTTTCAAAGAGGTTGTATGGGTGATTTACAGAAATCCCACCTTTTATTAGCATTTGAATTAGAACATAGCGTAGCCAATATTCTGGACAATATTCACGTTTGTGCATATTATACTTTAGCCAGAATCTGCCATAGAACATCCACAATTTATCAAAATTACGGTTTTTCAAAGAGGTTGTATGGGTGATTTCCAGAAATCCCACCTTTTATTAGCATTTGAATTAAAACATAGTATAGTCAATATTCTGGCTAAGATCCACGTTTGTGTATACATATTATACTTTAGCCAGAATCGGCCATAGAACATCCACAATTTATAAAAATTGCGGTTTTTCAAAGAGGTTGTATGGGTGATTTCCAGAAATCCCACCTTTTATTAACATTTGAATTAAAACATAGCGTAGCCAATATTCTGGACAATATTCACGTTTGTGCATATTATACTTTAGCCAGAATCGGCCATAGAACATCCACAATTTATCAAAATTGCGGTTTTTCAAAGAGGTTATATGGGTGATTTCCAGAAATCCCACCTTTTATTAGCATTTGAATTAAAACATAGCGTAGTCAATATTCTGGACAATATTCACGTTTGTGCATATTATACTTTAGCCAGAATCGGCCATAGAACATCCACAATTTATCAAAATTGCGATTTTTCAAAGAGGTTATATGGGTGATTTCCAGAAATCCCACCTTTTATTAGCATTTGAATTAGAACATAGCGTAGCCAATATTCTGGACAATATTCACGTTTGTGCATATTATACTTTAGCCAGAATCGGCCATAGAACATCCACAATTTATCAAAATTGCGATTTTTCAAAGAGGTTATATGGGTGATTTCCAGAAATCCCACCTTTTATTAGCATTTGAATTAAAACATAGCGTAGTCAATATTCTGGCCAAGATTCACGTTTGTGCATATTATACTTTAGCCAGAATCTGCCATAGAACATCCACAATTTATCAAAATTGCGGTTTTTCAAAGAGGTTGTATGGGTGATTTCCAGAAATCCCACCTTTTATTAGCATTTGAATTAAAACATAGTATAGTCAATATTCTGGCTAAGATCCACGTTTGTGTATACATATTATACTTTAGCCAGAATCGGCCATAGAACATCCACAATTTATCAAAATTGCGGTTTTTCAAAGAGGTTGTATGGGTGATTTCCAGAAATCCCACCTTTTATTAGCATTTGAATTAAAACATAGCGTAGCCAATATTCTGGACAATATTCACGTTTGTGCATATTATACTTTAGCCAGAATCGGCCATAGAACATCCACAATTTATAAAAATTGCGGTTTTTCAAAGAGGTTGTATGGGTGATTTACAGAAATCCCACCTTTTATTAGCATTTGAATTAGAACATAGCGTAGCCAATATTCTGGACAATATTCACGTTTGTGCATATTATACTTTAGCCAGAATCGGCCATAGAACATCCACAATTTATCAAAATTGCGATTTTTCAAAGAGGTTATATGGGTGATTTCCAGAAATCCCACCTTTTATTAGCATTTGAATTAAAACATAGCGTAGTCAATATTCTGGCCAAGATTCACGTTTGTGCATATTATACTTTAGCCAGAATCTGCCATAGAACATCCACAATTTATAAAAATTGCGGTTTTTCAAAGAGGTTGTATGGGTGATTTCCAGAAATCCCACCTTTTATTAACATTTGAATTAGAACATAGCGTAGCCAATATTCTGGACAATATTCACGTTTGTGCATATTATACTTTAGCCAGAATCGGCCATAGAACATCCACAATTTATCAAAATTGCGATTTTTCAAAGAGGTTATATGGGTGATTTCCAGAAATCCCACCTTTTATTAGCATTTGAATTAAAACATAGCGTAGTCAATATTCTGGCCAAGATTCACGTTTGTGCATATTATACTTTAGCCAGAATCGGCCATAGAACATCCACAATTTATAAAAATTGCGGTTTTTCAAAGAGGTTGTATGGGTGATTTACAGAAATCCCACCTTTTATTAGCATTTGAATTAGAACATAGCGTAGCCAATATTCTGGACAATATTCACGTTTGTGCATATTATACTTTAGCCAGAATCTGCCATAGAACATCCACAATTTATCAAAATTGCGATTTTTCAAAGAGGTTGTATGGGTGATTTCCAGAAATCCCACCTTTTATTAACATTTGAATTAAAACATAGCGTAGCCAATATTCTGGACAATATTCACGTTTGTGCATATTATACTTTAGCCAGAATCGGCCATAGAACATCCACAATTTATCAAAATTGCGATTTTTCAAAGAGGTTATATGGGTGATTTCCAGAAATCCCACCTTTTATTAGCATTTGAATTAAAACATAGCGTAGTCAATATTCTGGACAATATTCACGTTTGTGCATATTATACTTTAGCCAGAATCGGCCATAGAACATCCACAATTTATCAAAATTGCGATTTTTCAAAGAGGTTATATGGGTGATTTCCAGAAATCCCACCTTTTATTAGCATTTGAATTAAAACATAGCGTAGTCAATATTCTGGCCAAGATTCACGTTTGTGCATATTATACTTTAGCCAGAATCTGCCATAGAACATCCACAATTTATCAAAATTGCGGTTTTTCAAAGAGGTTGTATGGGTGATTTCCAGAAATCCCACCTTTTATTAGCATTTGAATTAAAACATAGTATAGTCAATATTCTGGCTAAGATCCACGTTTGTGTATACATATTATACTTTAGCCAGAATCGGCCATAGAACATCCACAATTTATCAAAATTGCGGTTTTTCAAAGAGGTTGTATGGGTGATTTCCAGAAATCCCACCTTTTATTAGCATTTGAATTAAAACATAGCGTAGCCAATATTCTGGACAATATTCACGTTTGTGCATATTATACTTTAGCCAGAATCGGCCATAGAACATCCACAATTTATAAAAATTGCGGTTTTTCAAAGAGGTTGTATGGGTGATTTACAGAAATCCCACCTTTTATTAGCATTTGAATTAGAACATAGCGTAGCCAATATTCTGGACAATATTCACGTTTGTGCATATTATACTTTAGCCAGAATCGGCCATAGAACATCCACAATTTATCAAAATTGCGATTTTTCAAAGAGGTTATATGGGTGATTTCCAGAAATCCCACCTTTTATTAGCATTTGAATTAAAACATAGCGTAGTCAATATTCTGGCCAAGATTCACGTTTGTGCATATTATACTTTAGCCAGAATCTGCCATAGAACATCCACAATTTATC
Organism: Tipula helvola; assembly: GCA_963556165.1. NCBI lineage: Eukaryota > Metazoa > Arthropoda > Insecta > Diptera > Tipulidae > Tipula > Tipula helvola. The sequence goes on along the minus strand of OY744481.1, from coordinate 298,014,490 downwards.
AAAATTGCGGTTTTTCAAAGAGGTTGTATGGGTGATTTCAAGAAATCCCACCTTTTATTAGCATTTGAATTAAAACACAGTATAGTCAATATTCTGGCCAAGATTCACGTTTGTGCATATTATACTTTAGCCAGAATCTGCCATAGAACATCCACAATTTATCAAAATTGCGGTTTTTCAAAGAGGTTGTATGGGTGATTTCCAGAAATCCCACCTTTTATTAGCATTTGAATTAAAACATAGTATAGTCAATATTCTGGCTAAGATCCACGTTTGTGTATACATATTATACTTTAGCCAGAATCGGCCATAGAACATCCACAATTTATCAAAATTGCGGTTTTTCAAAGAGGTTGTATGGGTGATTTACAGAAATCCCACCTTTTATTAGCATTTGAATTAAAACACAGTATAGTCAATATTCTGGCCAAGATTCACGTTTGTGCATATTATACTTTAGCCAGAATCTGCCATAGAACATCCACAATTTATCAAAATTGCGGTTTTTCAAAGAGGTTGTATGGGTGATTTCCAGAAATCCCACCTTTTATTAGCATTTGAATTAAAACATAGTATAGTCAATATTCTGGCTAAGATCCACGTTTGTGTATACATATTATACTTTAGCCAGAATCGGCCATAGAACATCCACAATTTATCAAAATTGCGGTTTTTCAAAGAGGTTGTATGGGTGATTTACAGAAATCCCACCTTTTATTAGCATTTGAATTAAAACACAGTATAGTCAATATTCTGGCCAAGATTCACGTTTGTGCATATTATACTTTAGCCAGAATCTGCCATAGAACATCCACAATTTATCAAAATTGCGGTTTTTCAAAGAGGTTGTATGGGTGATTTCCAGAAATCCCACCTTTTATTAGCATTTGAATTAAAACATAGTATAGTCAATATTCTGGCTAAGATCCACGTTTGTGTATACATATTATACTTTAGCCAGAATCGGCCATAGAACATCCACAATTTATCAAAATTGCGGTTTTTCAAAGAGGTTGTATGGGTGATTTACAGAAATCCCACCTTTTATTAGCATTTGAATTAAAACACAGTATAGTCAATATTCTGGCCAAGATTCACGTTTGTGCATATTATACTTTAGCCAGAATCTGCCATAGAACATCCACAATTTATCAAAATTGCGGTTTTTCAAAGAGGTTGTATGGGTGATTTCCAGAAATCCCACCTTTTATTAGCATTTGAATTAAAACATAGTATAGTCAATATTCTGGCTAAGATCCACGTTTGTGTATACATATTATACTTTAGCCAGAATCGGCCATAGAACATCCACAATTTATCAAAATTGCGGTTTTTCAAAGAGGTTGTATGGGTGATTTACAGAAATCCCACCTTTTATTAGCATTTGAATTAAAACACAGTATAGTCAATATTCTGGCCAAGATTCACGTTTGTGCATATTATACTTTAGCCAGAATCTGCCATAGAACATCCACAATTTATCAAAATTGCGGTTTTTCAAAGAGGTTGTATGGGTGATTTCCAGAAATCCCACCTTTTATTAGCATTTGAATTAAAACATAGTATAGTCAATATTCTGGCTAAGATCCACGTTTGTGTATACATATTATACTTTAGCCAGAATCGGCCATAGAACATCCACAATTTATCAAAATTGCGGTTTTTCAAAGAGGTTGTATGGGTGATTTACAGAAATCCCACCTTTTATTAGCATTTGAATTAAAACATAGCGTAGCCAATATTCTGGACAATATTCACGTTTGTGCATATTATACTTTAGCCAGAATCGGCCATAGAACATCCACAATTTATCAAAATTGCGGTTTTTCAAAGAGGTTGTATGGGTGATTTCAAGAAATCCCACCTTTTATTAGCATTTGAATTAAAACACAGTATAGTCAATATTCTGGCCAAGATTCACGTTTGTGCATATTATACTTTAGCCAGAATCGGCCATAGAACATCCACAATTTATAAAAATTGCGGTTTTTCAAAGAGATTGTATGGGTGATTTCCAGAAATCCCACCTTTTATTAGCATTTGAATTAAAACATAGTATAGTCAATATTCTGGCTAAGATCCACGTTTGTGTATACATATTATACTTTAGCCAGAATCGGCCATAGAACATCCACAATTTATCAAAATTGCGATTTTTCAAAGAGGTTGTATGGGTGATTTACAGAAATCCCACCTTTTATTAGCATTTGAATTAAAACATAGCGTAGCCAATATTCTGGCCAAGATTCACGTTTGTGCATATTATACTTTAGCCAGAATCGGCCATAGAACATCCACAATTTATTAAAATTGCGATTTTTCAAAGAGGTTGTATGGGTGATTTCCAGAAATCCCACCTTTTATTAACATTTGAATTAAAACATAGCGTAGCCAATATTCTGGACAATATTCACGTTTGTGCATATTATACTTTAGCCAGCATCGGCCTTAGAACATCCACAATTTATCAAAATCGCGATTTTTCAAAGAGGTTGTATGGGTTACAATAAAAGGTGGGATTTCTGGAAATCACCCATACAACCTCTTTGAAAAACCACAATTTTGATAAATTGTGGATGTTCTATGGCCGATTCTGGCCAATATAAACTTTTTTTATGGTGAGTTTAATAACGCACAATTTTGCACAATCATTGTTAACTGAAAAATATGTTTTATTACGTAAACGGTATATATGGGATTTCTGGTGTGATAATCACGTGATAAATCCCACCCTGTTTCATAAAGTAGGCTATGCACAAATTTTCTAATCACAGGCAAAAAATTGCACAATCCCACTGGTGCGAATTATATATAGAAAACGTGGGTTTTCTAAAATGGGATTTCTGGCGTGATGTACGCCAATTTGTCAACACTATTTAATAACGAAAGCACCACAAAAAAATACATATCCATAGAATTTGACAGCAATACAGACAATATCACAAGCAAAATTCTACATCGTTATGGATACACACTGGCACATAAAACAAACAACACATTAAAAAAAAAATTAAAAACACAACGCAATCAACCGCTTGACACAGGTGTGTACAGAATAAAATGCAATGATTGTCCCAAATATTATATTGGACAAACTGGACGTTCTTTTTCTATTCGTTTTAAAGAACACACAAGCGAAATTGGTCGCACACAAATAAAATCAAATTACGCTCAACACATCACTAATGAAAACCACACATACACCGACATGGAGACAAATTTAAAAGTGTTATACCAAAGCTCCTAGATATACAAGCCATCAGCATCGACCCTTTAAATTAAGAAACTTAATTTAATGGGTATACATTTTACGTTTTCCCATAAGAACCCATGTAAAATTGATCATTTTTGATTACAATTTTATGAATGAAAAATACTCGTAACAGAAAATATTTTTAGGTTTATATTTAAATCAAACCTTTTAGTATAACATATTTTAAAACTAATAATTTAAATTGAGTAATTTGTTAATTATAATTAAAAATAAAATTGTACAAATTTACTTTTTCTTTGTATGTATGTGTATGTAAAAAAGTAATGTAAATACAGTATAAAATTAATAAACACCAAATCAATGACGTAAGATATTATGAAGTTAGCTACACAAGATTTTTTTCGTTTTCGAAAATTCGAATTTCGAATTTTGAAAATATTTTTAACAGTGCAATAATTATGTTAAATATTTATAATATTTTTAGCGTATTTCTTATGAAATACATTCGCATGATCGTTAAACTTGCTAAAACATTATTTTGGATTGTTTTGCTGAAATTTCAATTTAAATATTTCAATTTTTATATTACCGCCATCTGATTTCAAACACGGAAACTATACGTCCATTTTGTTTTTTTTAAATATATTTAATTAGTCGAGTTTATAAGTAGGTGGCACTAATGGCTTATTATAAAAAAAAATTCGAACAAATGGTATGACGTCATGACATAAAGATGTGTTTGTAAATAAAGGGTTTTTTATTTGAAAGTTCAAATTTTAACCTGACGGCTTGTATATCTAGGAACGCTTTGGATATACAGACTAAATAAAGGACCGACTATGGATAGATTAGAGGAACTCGAAATTTATAAACATAAGAACGATCCATTATGTTTAAATGACAAGTTTAATACAAAAACAAACAAAATATATGATAAAATAATAAACAATCACTAACACATACAACAAATAATATGATACTATAAAATAGCCAGCGAGAATAAAATTTGCTTAATGTTAAAGTAAGAATTGATAAAGGACGCATAATCCGAAACCGGTCTTCTTTATATGAAAAGTTTTATGTCACATAAAGAAAGTTTTTAACATTTTTACATTGTTTTTATTTTGTTTTTAATAAAAATAAAAGTTAAAATTAAAATTTTTTTAAATAAAATTTTTTATTTGTGAAAATTATGTAAGTATTCACTATATGTTATGGCTTGAGGAGCCATGACAGCCTTTGTTTGATCACTACGCCTTCTGGATAGTTTAGTAAACGGAGAAAAATATAAAAAAATTATCGAAACCTGCGTCGTCACTGTTGAGGACCCGACTCAATACATCGGTATTCCACTCTTCCACGACGATTCAGCTCCGTATGTTACAGGGCGCGCATTGTAAGTTATTGACGTTATTTGGAAGCCGAATTTAAAAATAGCTTGGGGATTCAGTCGTTACCCTGGATAGGAAATAGTCTGGACCTCAATATTGTTGAAAATATTTGGCCTTTCATGGGAAAGAAAATCAAAAAATACAAAAGTGTCAAATTGGATTGGAGTTCTATTGGAGCAAAGCTTAAATGGTTTCGACTCCTAATGATGAGTTCTTGCTTACGTGCTTGGTTTACAGCATCTTGAAGCTTGGAGAATTTACATGCTTTGACGATTGTTTTAATGTAATTTGAAAGACTTTCCTGGAAAGCTTTAAGAGCAGCTTTGGAATTCAAATTTATGACAATTTTTACAGAATCTGCTCCATCGGCATCGAAGCACCCCTCGTTTAACTCAGATAACAACTTCTCTACTCGACCTGCGTATGTGATGACTCTTTCGTTTCGATGTTGACGAACGTTAATAAGATGTATTTGTATAGTTGCTCTATTGATCGAGAATATTGAAATTTTTGTTTTAATTCAGTTTTCAAATCATCCCAAGAATCGATCCTAACCTACTCATACAAGGCAATAAACAGTATTTATTATAAAATTTCACTCAAATTACTTTCAATCAACCGTTTCATTAACATATTTTGAAGTGGCGGTTGTTCTTACACTTTTTCGGATGTTGGCTCACCTCAATTGTTTAATCTGACGTTTATTTTTTCTAACTCTGGCCTGAAATATAACTGCAAAGTTCGTTGTCACGCTTAAAAGTTTGTTGGCCTTCGACCAGCAATTCCCTTTTTCGCGCAACAAAGTGCCACTTTGCACTCTTGATACACAAATAACTATTTCGTAAAACGCCATTTTTTTAAATCTTTTCCCCGATGTTTTTTTCACATCATATTGAAATATGCCGTAGTTTACCTTAATATTTCGTAATTAAATCTGTCGTGAATATGAACTGGTCCTCCCTCTCCAGGTAATTTACAGTATCTGATTAACAATCGATTTTGTGATTGGACATGGAATATTAATATTATCGAGTTAATGTACAATTTTTAGAAATTTTGGGTCACTGAAATCTACATTTGAAAAAATAAATTCAATTAGCTACCAGGTCATCTACGAACTACGAGTATACCAAGTAAGTGAAATAATTAATTTTATTATTATTGTTTCAAATAAATCGAATCGTGCCGAGCATACCAAAAGATCAAATTTAATTCGATTACGATTTTTTTTTGATTTTAGATATGTTCAAATTGATAAGAGAATTTCATTTATTTGATTAGCATTAAAGATTAAAAAAACATAAAAATTATTTAGGTTTGAAATTACAATTAAATTGGATTATCGACATTATGTATTGTTATCTACAGGATATGCTAAATACATGAATTATTGATTGAATATGAAAACGACTGGTTAAATGATTAATAAAAATGTGTGCGGTCATCTACATATTTAGGAAATACCAGATTTAAAAAACCATAAATGTATACAGAGTTAGCGAAACGGATGTTAAATACATTATGTAGCAAATAGCAATCAAACGTTTGCATGTCATATCAACGCTAATTAAGAAATATGACCAAGTTAATCAAATCTATATTTAGGTATTAATGACAGTGTGTGGTAAATCATAGCAGACAAGACTATAGTAGAATGGCAAAGTGTCAATGTCTTATAGAGCGGTCACAATTAAAATTAATTAAAATATGAAATAATTATGATGACTAATTATCCATCCATCATAAAAACTATAAATTCTTTACGCAAAAAATTATTATTTATACAAATAGTACTTGAACTTCCGGTCATTAAAATTTATGTTTCTATTTAAAAACAATTTTATTGTTTTGATTAATTACAAAAATATTGGCGTCTACATAAGCTCATAAAACCTCTGTTCACTATTTATTCACTCTTATGTAGCAGCGAGTTCTGTGTTAAAGCCAATCGTTTTTATTTTTACATAACTTGGACGTTACGTGAATAATAAGTTGTATATGGGTGGAATTGGAATTTATTTGGTTTTTGGTATAGTAATGTTGGGGAATAGCAAACTGATTTCAAAGCAATATTTTATATTTATTAATAACGCAATTTCAACTAATTTTTAATATTTCTAAAATTTGTGTATGTTTTTAAACTTTTAGAAATAATTGAAAGTTTTTTTGTTTTTGTGTATGGTATTGGTCAAATAATATGTTGTTGGTTTACATAAATCGATCAAAACAAAGATAATTATGTTTGAATTGATTGTTTAAAACATTATCGATATATTCAATCAGTTTACGTATAATTACAAATTAATAAAACGTTTCGATCACAATTGTTTTGGCTTCATCAAAGCTTATTGGAGTTAAATTAATGATTTATTGATTTATTCAAGGTTAGTAAATATCATTGACATTAAATTTGGCACCTTTTAATATTAAAATGTGGTGTAACTACAAATTTCGGGCCCCCGCAAAATTTGTTTGACTGCTTATTGTACCAATGAACAAGTAAAGCTTTAAGTGAAAAACTTATTTCTTCCTATTGTCTAGTCTCGCATTGATTAAAAGTATCTGATTTCGAGAGTAAATGGGCGCTTTCAGATCCGCAAACTGTTGGCATCATGTTTAGTGAAATCATTGCTAATTTGATTTGAATTACTAATAAAGTTCTTAAATTTCATAGCGTTGGCCGTGATTTTACTCAACATGTTGCCAACTGTTTGGTGCTCTGAAAGCGCCCAATGACACGGAACATCTTGCAACTCAATGCTCTGACGATTTCTAAATATATCGATAAAGCATCACAAATTTCGAATATAATTTGAAAATTATCAAGAATTTCGAAATAATTTCAAAAATGTCGAATTTTTAAAGTATCTAGCATATTCTTGAAAGTTCTCAAATATCGAATTATCCATAAGTTTTATTAAAAAATGGTATAAGCATAAAATACAGGGTGTTCGGCACATGGACCGACACAATTTTTTGGGGAATTGGTTGGGTCATTGCTAGGTTGTGTGCTAGTTTTCACCCATACGACCCTACGTCATAAGTGACACGGTAACTGAGATATGAATTTTTTTCGTTTTTTATTTAAATTACCTGAAATTTCGCCTTTAAATCGTCATATTTTTTTTGTTTGTGATTGTAATAGCACGAAATAACTTTTATTGTATTCTGCAATGTATTTTTAGTCTAAATAAATCACTATTTGGTACAAATGGCTTCAAGAAAATAAATTATATGAGCTTCGAAAGTCTTGAAAATGTGTAAATGTATGAAAAATTTCTACTTCTAAATTCAATATAAAAAAAAATAAACATTATTTTGAACATAGGTTTGTTTTAAAAAGTTGTCTAGTTTATACTCTTTCCAACGGTATGCTACATGTTGGATAAATTATTTATAGTATGGTCAAAATAAGAGATAGAAGTTGTCAGGGTCAAGAAAATTCTTTTTATCTTTATTATGTTGTTATTAAATATGAGTTATAATATTTGTTCGAATTGTTCTCCTCTACTCCGTATGCTTGCACGAAACAATTTCCTTATTTCAAATGTTATTGTGCGAAGTCGCATTTCTCTTTTCATTATTTCAAATGCAGCTGTATTATTATTATTACTTGAGGGCCATGTGGGGGCTCAAGCCACCCCGCACTGCGACCTAAAAGATCTTTTGTGCATTAAGCCCTACTTAATTATCCGTCCAGTCAATATTCAAGCTCTTAATGAACCTGATAATACTGCCTAACGGTACGTGATACATACTATCTGGGCTCATTGCTCTCCCTCCTAGATGTTTTCATTATCCGTCCAGCCAATATTCAGGCCCTTAAAGAACCTGATAATACTGCCGACCGGTGTGTGATACATACTATCTGGGCTCATTGCTCTCCCTCCTAGATGTAATAACATTTACTTCTGCTAGAAGAGCGGTAGCATTGAGACTCAAGGACATCGAGAGGGCAGACCCACTCCCGTATATTCCTATCCATGCCTCGTCTACCGTTTTGATTTTACTCTTGCGAGTTGCTGGGACATACTATCTGGGCTCATTGCTCTCCCTCCTAGATGTTTACTGTTGGAAGTACTTCTACACGCGATACATATTATCTGGGCTCATTGCTCTCCCTCCTAAATGTTTACTGTAGGAAGTTTACACGCGTTACATACTATCTGGGATCATTGCTCTCCCTCCTAGATGTAATAACATTTACTTCTGCTAGAAAAGTGGTAGCATTGGGACTCAAGGACTTTGAGAGGGCAGACCCACTCCCGTGTATTCCTTCCCGTGCCTCGTCTACCGTTTTGATTTGACTCTTGCGAGTTGCTGGGAATAAAAAAGTCACCTGTAGGTCACCCAGATTTACTACAGGAAGGCTAAATAAAACTGGAGGGTGCCTGGTATCCAGAGTCCGCATATATAGACTGATTAACCTATCAGCCATTCATCCATCGGCATATGCTGTTCCACCTTAGATTAGGGATTTTTTGTCAAGGTTTTCTCCTTTAGCGTCGTACTTTAGCCTGTCACCAAAGGCCACATTCAGCCTAATGGTTACAGTTACCGGTGGTTGCCACGAGGAGGCAGTACGTACACCTGCGCATACTGGAAGTTTACGGAGCCCCTTCCAATAGACGCCAAACCACCCTGCAGCTGTAATTCGCTCCATTAAAATTTCTCGTGAGGGCACCTCTGCTGAATTGGTTTATTCTATTGCACGTCCCCAGACGTAAAAATCGAGGGGTGTCCAAAGAAATTCCAAAAATTCCCAGAAAAAGCCCAAAAAATTTCCAAAATTCCCAGAAAATGCGCAAAAAATTCCCCAAAAATTCCCAGAAAATACCTAAGAATTTCCAAAAATTCCCAGAAAATTCCAAAGAAATTTCAAAAATTCCCAAAAAATTCCAAAAATTCCCAAAAAATTCCCAAGAAATTCCAAAAATTCCCAAACAATTCCCAAATATCCTCAAAAAATTCCCCAAAAATTCCAAAAATTCCCAAGAAATTTCAAAAATTCCCAGAAAATGGCCAAGAAATTCCATAAATTCCCAGAAAATTCTGGGTAGTATTTTTTGGTATTTTTTGGTTATTTTTTGTTAATTAAAAATTTCCAAAAATACCAAAAATTTGCAAATAATTTCCAAAAGAGCAACAAAATACTAAAAAATACCACAAAATACCACAAAATTCCCAAAAAATGGCCAAGAAATTCCAAAAATTCCCAGAAAATGCCCAAGAATTTCCAAAAATTCCCAGAAAATGCAAAAGAAATTCCAAAAATTCCCAGAAAATGCCCAAGAATTTCCAATAATTCCAAGAAAATGCCCAAGAATTTCTAAAATTCCCAGAAAACTTTCAAAAAATTTTAAAAATTCCCAGAAAATGCCCAAGAATTTCCAAAACTTCCCAGAAAATGCCCAAGAATAAATGAAAATGGCCTTGAACTTCTAAAAATTCCAAGAAAATGGCCCTGAACTTCCAAAAATTCCCAGAAAATGGCCTTGAATTTCCAAAAATTCCCAGAAAATGGCCTTGAACTTCCAAAAATTTCCAGAAAATGGCCCTGAACTTCCAAAAATTCCCAGAAAATGGCCTTGAACTTCCAAAAATTCCCAGAAAATGCAAAGGAAATTCCAAAAATTCCCAGAAAATGCCCAAGAATTTCCAAAAATTCCAAGAAAATGCCCAAGAATTTCCAAAAATTCCCAAAAAATGCCCAAGAATTTCTAAAATTCCCAGAAAACTTCCAAAAAATTTTAAAAATTCCCAGAAAATGCCCAAGAATTTCCAAAACTTCCCAGAAAATGCCCAAGAATAGAAGAAAATGGCCTTGAACTTCTAAAAATTCCCAGAAAATGGCCCTGATCTTCCAAAAATTCCCAGAAAATGGCCTTGAATTACCAAAAATTCTCAGAAAATGGCCCTGAACTTCCAAAAATTCTCAGAAAATGGCCTTGAATTTCCAAAAATTCCCAGAAAATGGCCTTGAACTTCTAAAAATTCCCAGAAAATGGCCCTGAACTTTCAAAAATTCCCAGAAAGTGGCCTTGAATTTCCAAAAATTCCCAGAAAATGGCCTTGAACTTCCAAAAATGACCAGAAAATGGCCTTGAATTTCCAAAAATTCCCAGAAAATGGCCTTGAACTTCCAAAACTTCCCAGAAAATAGCCCTGAATTTTCAAAAATTCCCAGAAAATGGCATTGAACTTCCAAAAATTCCCAGAAAATGGCCTTGAACTTCCAAAAATTCCCAGAAAATGGCCTTGAATTTCCAAAAATTCCCAGAAAATGGCCATGAACTTCCTAGAATTCCCAGAAAATAGCCTTGAATTTCCAAAAATTTCCAGAAAATGGCCTTGAACTTCCAAAAATTCCCAGATAATGGGAATTTTTGGAAATTCAAGACCATTTTCTGGGAATTTTTGGAAGTTCAAGGCCATTTTGTGGGAATTTTTGGAAATTCAAGGCCATTTTCTGGGAATTTTTGGAAATTCAAGGCCACTTTCTGGGAATTTTTGGAAGTTCAGGGCCATTTTCTGGGAATTTTTGGAAGTTCTTGGGCATTTTCTGGGAATTTTTAAAATTTTTTGGAAGTTTTCTGTTAATTTTAGAAATTCTTGGGCATTTTTTGGGAATTTTTGGAAATTCTTGGGCATTTTCTTGGAATTTTTGGAAATTCTTGTGCATTTTCTGGGAATTTTTGGAAATTATTGTGCATTTTCTGGGAATTTTTGGAATTTCTTGGCCATTTTTTGGGAATTTTGTGGTATTTTGTGGTATTCTGTTGCTCTTTTGGGAATTTTTTAGTAATTTTTGGTATTTTTGGAAATTTTTAATTAACAAAAAATAACCTAAAACTACCAAAAAAATACTACCCAGAATTTTCTGGGAATTTATGGAATTTCTTGGCCATGCGAAATTTCAGGTAATTTAAATAAAAAACGAAAAAAATTCATATCTCACTTACCGTGTCACTTATGACGTAGGGTCGTATGGGTGAAAACTAGCACACAACCTAGCAATGACCCAACCAATTCCCCAAAAAATTGTGTCGGTCCATGTGCCGAACACCCTGTATATGTATATCTGCAAAAATTGTCAATTAGTTTTAAGATTGATAATTAATTTAAATAAGTTTGGGTTTTAACTGAACTTTTAATGTTAAGACTTTTCATACTTTTAGATTTTACTAAAATATTTTATGAATATGCAAAAAATCAAGAACTTTTAATTTTATAAGCTTTCAATTATCAAAGGTTTTTAAACCAAACCATTTTACTCAGAAGTATTATTTTCGTAGCAGAATTTTGGCTAAAATTTATGATAGAATATTTGATCTTATAGTTAATCAACAATTATCAAAAGCTTTTAGTTTAGAAAGGTTTTCAACCCAAACCATTTTACTACGAAACTTAATATTATGAAGGAAAGTCGTATTTTCAGATAAATTTAGAATATTTGTATTCAATAAGCTTTAAGCTTGATAATTAATTTATACCTTTTGGGTTTGAACTTAACATTTTGGAGAATTTTCATAATTTAAGGTTTTCCTTAAACTATTTGAAAAAATTATATTTTGTAAAAAATGTCAAGCACTATTCCCTCTAAACAAGATGAAACAAAATTGACTCTAAAAAGAAGTATCTAATATGTATATGGCGAGTTCAAATTTGAATCAATTTTGTGTGTAAGTTTCTGTTCGTTTTAGAGACAACTGGTGTGAAAATATTAGAAAAATTTCCGAAACAAAATGTTGTTTCCATTTTACTTCGCAAAAGAGAAAGAGTTTTGACCAGAGCCTTCTAGAGTATAGAGCCATAATCATTATGACGTAATTTTTAGAAGCTTTTTTAGTGGTATAATTTTTCACTGATTTCCATAGGAATCCATAGTAAAAATGGTGATTTTTAGCTTCAAGTTTTTCAATGAAAACAGCAAAAATGTTACAAAATTTGTATACAAAAGTGTTCTACATATCTTTAGCAGCAATATATAGGAAGGGTATATGGGTATTAAGTAAATATTAATTGCAGAAATATTAAAATTAAATTATTTCTAAAATATATTTTTCGAACTTTCATTTTGAAAAATACATCAAAGTTGGCTCTGACGAATTAAAATAATACTTGCTAAATTTATCTTTAGTTTTACTAGTGTACGTTAGATGTCTCAGATTTATACAGAAAAATACCAAAAAAAATTGTTCAATCACAAAATTATCACACGTTCTTAATATTTTGAGAATTTGTTTTGCTTTTCCTACAATTTTTGAACTAAAAATTTCCCCAGGTGGCAATTTTTGGTACGATTATTAAAAAATTTGTACTGCCATCACTGCCATCTATGTAATGTATGTTGACTTAATGCACACGATTTGTAGTAAGCTTTTCTTTTTAATTTGACCAGAATGCTGTTGTTATGAACTTTTTTTTATGTTTTGGTTTAAATAAATCAATTATTACAAGAAAATGAAAACGATTTACTTAAACGAGATTTATATATGTTGAAATTCAAACATTTATGAAAATATTTCAGAAATCATAATTAAGAATTTGTAACGTTTTCATTGACATATTTGTCTTAAGAAAAAAAGTGATTTCCCATATGTTTTATGCGTTTTACTATGGAAATTTTGATTTTTTCGTCGTTTCTAATTCCCTTAAAAAAGCTTCGTTTTTTAGATTATGGCTTGTATAATCAAGGTTGCTTTGGTTTTGACACACAATTGTAATTCTAATTTGATACTTATTAGTTTTAAGAGCTTTCAGTCAGAAAAGCTTTTTAAACCGAACCATTTTACCAAAGCAACCTTGATTATACAAGCCATAATCTAAAAAACGAAGCTTTTATAAGGAAATTAGAGACGAGGAAAAAACCAAAATTTCCATAGTAAAACACATAAATCATATAAGAAATCACAAATTTATAAATGAAAACGTTGCAAATTCTTAATTATGATTTTGGAAATATTTTCATAAATGTTTGAATTTCAACATATATAAATGTCGTTTAAGTAAATCGTTTTCATTTTCTTGTAATAATTGATTTATTTAAACCAAAATATAAAAAAAAGTTCATAACAACAGCATTCTGGTCAGATTAAAGAGAAAAGCTTACTACAAATCGTGTGCATTAAGTCCATATACATTACATAGATGGCAGTGATAGCAGAAAAAAATTTATATAATCGTACCAAAAATTGTCACCTGGAGACATTTCAAGTGCAAAAATTGTAGGAAAGGCAAAACAAATTCTCGAAATATTAAGAACGTGTCATAATTTTGTGATTGAACAATTTTTTTTTCATATTTTTCTGTATAAATCTGAGACATCTAACGTACAATAGTAAAACTAAAGATAAATTTATCAAGTATTATTTTAATTCGTCAGAGCCAACTTTGATGTATTTTTCAAAATGAAAGTTCGAAAATTTTTTAGAAATAATTTAATTTTTATATTTCTGCAATTAATATTTACTTAATACCAATAAACCCTTCTTGTATATTGCTGCTAAAGATATGTAGAATACTTTTGTATAAACATTTTGTAACATTTTTGCTTTTTTCATTGTAAAACTTGAAGCTGAAAAACACCATTTTTACTATGGATTCCTATGGAAATCAGTAAAAAGTTATACCACTAAAAAAGCTTCTAAAAAATACGTAATAATGATTATGGCTCTATACTCTAGAAGGCTCTGGTTTTAGTCGTATTTCCATGAGAATTTTACAACAACAATTGCTCGCGATACGAATTGAATAATTCAAACCAAAAGTTTGAATTATTTAATTCATTCCTAATTTTAGTTATACCAACCGACACCAGGCACCAACTTGTTCTTTCTACTTGTTGTTTTATTACAATTCGAAAAAATAATTCGCGACTTGTTTCCATGAGAAAAAATAATTCAAAATAATTTGAATTCATTTTTCTCATGGAAATACAGCTTTTATGTGCAAAAATTATATTTTGTTAAAAATGTGCACTATTAGTTTTAAGAGCTTTCAATTAGAAAAGCTTTTTAAACCAAACCATTTTACTCAGAAATTCGATTTTACATAGGATAACGGAATTTAGGGATAATTTAGTATATTTGTTCTCAACGTAAATTTTCAAGAGCTTTTAATCAAACCAAACCATTTCACTTGGGAATTTGGTATTATTATAATGTTTCGTTTGTCGAAGCTTTTTGAATCAAATCATGTTAGTTCGAAATTTGGTATTAAAAAGAAGTAAGGAATTTTGGGATAAATTTAGAAAATTTGTTACAATGAGCTTTGGGCTTGATAGGTATAAATTAATACTATGTATTTGGGTTTAAACTTAACATTTCTCAGACTTTTCATAATTTGAGGATTTTGTTAAAATGTTTTATTTTGTATTTGCAAAAAATGTCGAAATATTAGTTTTAGGAGCTTTCACGTATCGAAGCTTTTTAATCCAAATCATTTACCTTTTATTCTGAAATTCGATAGTTTGAAAAAAGGATTTTGGAATAAATTTAGAATATTATTTGTTTTCAATAAGCTTTAAGCTTGACAATTAATTCATACTTTTTGGGTTTGAACTTAACATTTCTGAGCTGGTTATTAATTTCTGGTTTTTAATAAGTTTTAAGAGCTTTCACTTATTGAATCTTTTTAAACAAACCATTTTAAGGATTTAGTATATTTGTGCTCAATGTAAATTATTGAGAGATTTTAGTTTTAAGAGCTTTTCAAACCAAACTGATTTTAAGTTTGATATTTTAAAAGAAGGTTGTATTTTGGGATTAATTGCCAGTTTTTGTTTTTAATGAGCTTTAAGCTTGATCATTAATTTATACTTTTTCGGTAATTTTTGTACCTATCCATAAATTCGTTTAAGCTTTCACTTATCAAAGCTTTTCAACTCAAATACTTTTACTCAGAAATTTAATATTTCAAAGGGTATTTTTTAAAAAAAAAATCCTCAAATAAACCGAAACATCTTGCAACTCTATGCTATGACGAGTTCTAAATATATCGATAAAACATCACAAATTTAATATAATTTGAAAAATATTAAGAATTCCGAAATAATCTCAAAAATGTGAATTTTTTTTTTTGTATCTTGAATATTCTTCAAAGTCATCAAATATCAAATTATCCGTTGTTATGTAAATCCAAAGAAAATCCTATACGTGCTAATCAACACTATGTACAACGTAAAAAACCTGAACATTCTTGAATAATTTCGAATAATCTACAGGAAATCGGAGAAATATCGAAATTTTGGCATAATCCACACATTACGTAACTCTGAAAGTTCTTACAACTCAAACTAAGCGCAGAACGTTGCCTTCCAAAATTCGAATTAATTTGAAAATCTTTAAAAATCTCGAATAGTCCCTATGAATGTCGAAAACCTGCGGAACAATTTCGATAAATCTAGAAAAATTCGAAAAATCTCTATATTACGTGAATGTCGATTGATTTCGAATAATTTAAATAAATTCAATTTATTTTAATACAGAAAAATGCGGATATTAATGAATAGTATCGGAAAGACTGTTGTCTAGTAACTTAATGTTACTAAAACTACTAAGCAAGTTAAGGCTAAGCTCAGAAAAACGATATTCAATAAGAATAGAACCCTCGGATCTTATCGAGTAATTTTTTAAATAGCAAACAATCGTATTCTTCGAATAGGCTCTAAAATTCTCCAATAATCTGACTGTTTCAAAACACTGAATCACCAATTAATTCTCAAACATCGTGCATCGGGAAGCGAGAATTTCCAAAATCAGGAAAACCCCACCAAAAACAACCAAAAAAAAAAATTTGATTTGTAAAAGTTTGACTTTTAAATGCAAAAGGGTAAACTTGGAGTTACACTTATAATTCAAAAAAATCAACGTGGCAAACCAGAGCCTTCTAGAGTATAGAGCCATAATCATTATGACATATTTTTTAGAAGCCTTTTTAGTGGTATAACTTTTCACTGATTTCCATAGGAATCCATAGTAAAAATGGTGTTTTTTAGCTTCAAGTTTTTCAATGAAAAAACCAAAAATGTTACAAAATTTTTATACAAAAGTGTTCTACATATCTTTAGCAGAAATATACAAGAAGGGTATATTGGTATTAAGTAAATATTAATTGCAGAAATTATAAAATTAATTTATTTCCAAAATATATTTTTCGAACTTTCATTTTGAAAAATACATCAAAGTTGGCTCTGACGAATTAAAATAATACTTGCTAAATTTATCTTTAGTTTTACTAGTGTACGTTAGATGTCTATAATTGTTGGCAGAGAACGAAAAAAAATTATTTAATCACACAATTATGACACGTTCTTAATATTTTGTGAATTTGTTTTGCTTATCCTACAATTTTTAAACTCAAATTTCCCCAGGTCGCAATTTTTGTTACGATTTTTCAAAATGTTTACTACCCACTGCCATCTATGTACATTGACTTAATGCATACGACTTCTAGTAAGCTTTTTTTTTAATTTGACCAGAAAGCTGTTGTTATGAACTTTTTTTTATATTTTGGTTTAAATAAATCAATTATTACAAGAAAATGAAAACGATTTACTTAAACGAGATTTATATATGTTGAAATTCAAACATTTATGAAAATATTTCAAAAATCATAATTAAGAATTTGCAACGTTTTCATTTACAAATTTGCCTTAGGAAAAAAGTGATTTCCCATATGTTTTATGTGTTTTACCAAAGCAACCTTGATTATACAAGCCATAATCTAAAAAACGAAGCTTTTATAAGGGGATTAGAAACGAAGAAAAACCAAAATTTCCATAGTAAAACACATAAAACATATGGGAAATCACTTTTTTTCCTAAGACAAATTTGTAAATGAAAACGTTGCAAATTCTTAATTATGATTTTTGAAATATTTTCATAAATGTTTGAATTTCAACATATATAAATCTCGTTTAAGTAAATCGTTTTCATTTTCTTGTAATAATTGATTTATTTAAACCAAAATATAAAAAAAAGTTCATAACAACAGCTTTCTGGTCAAATTAAAAAAGAAAAGCTTACTACAAAAAGTGTGCATTAAGTCAATATATATAGATGGCAGTGGGTAGCAAACATTTTGAAAAATCGTAACAAAAATTGCGACCTGGGGAAATTTGAGTTCAAAAATTGTAGGAAAAGCAAAACAAATTCTCAAAATATTAAGAACGTGTCATAATTGTGTGATTAAATAATTTTTTTTCATATTTCTCTGCCAACAATTATAGACATCTAACGTACACTAGTAAAACTAAAGATAAATTTAGCAAGTATTATTTTAATTTGTCAGAGCTAACTTTGATGTATTTTTCAAAATGAAAGTTTGAAAAATATATTTTAGGAATATTTAATTTTAATATTTCTGCAATTAATATTTACTTAATACCAATATATTCTTCTTGTACTGCTAAAGATTTGTAGAACAGTTTTGTATAAACATTTTGTAACATTTTTGCTGTTTTCATTGAAAAACTTGAAGCTAGAAAACACCGTTTTTACTATGGATTTCTATGGAAATCAGTGAAAAGTTATACCACTAAAAAAGCTTCTAAAAAATACGTCATAATGATTATGGCTCTATTCTCTAGAAGGCTCTGGTTTTACTATGGAAATTTTGGTTTTTTCCTCGTTTCTAATTCCCTTATAAAAGCTTCGTTTTTTAGATTATGGCTTGTATAATCAAGGTTGCTTTGGGCAAACACTAAAATTGTTGTCATTTGATGTAGAAAGCTTTGATTTCATAAAAGTTTTGCTAATTTTCTTCTAAATCTAAATTTCGGTCAGAACCTAAAGGGATTTTACTTCTATGGAATCAGAACTGAGAAGAAATTGTTGAACCGGTCTGAAGAAAATATTTAATAGCAACAAGAACAATTTCTTCTTTTTTTTAAAATTAGGACACCGCCTTTTCCTAAAAATTTCCTAGAAATGACCCGTTCTGCAAATTTGAAAAGGTAAGCTTAATCTGAGCTATGTAATCTTCAATTTAAACTAATAAAGAAAATTTGTCGCGGCTGCGGGTGCTGCGGATACCTAGTTAGGCCACTAGATTTGGGGCTCAATTTGGGAAACAATTTAACATAACGTTTTACTCGATTTTTTCTCGGTTTTATTTTACTTCTTTATTGGTACTAAAGCAGTTGCATAGAAATTTATCGAGACCGATTTCCCATTTACCACTTTCCGTATAGTTTTTGATGGAACTTCTGTAAATATTTTATTACGTATATATTCAGCAAATGCTAAATATATTTTGCTGCAAAAGGTTGATCACTTGATTGACATCAACAATAACAAGACGATGAAAGTTTAGTAATTTATATACATCTATCATATACATAAGTCTATTATGTGTAAGGCATCATCGACTGCAATATCTTGAGGTATTTATATTATATATACGTAGTTGAACAATTTTTGAATACAATCAGATGTTATAATTTAATTTTATTTTATTAATAAAATTTTTAATTGGAAAAGGTAAAAATAAAACCCAAATTTTTTGTTCTCATATATTTACATTCTACATACAAATTTACATTGTTTAATTTTAATAATACAGAACACGTACATATATTATCAGTATGACATTTGTGCCAATTTATGTTGGCTAAGCACACGAATTGAACCACTTTCCAAACATGACACTGTAAAGGTTGTATTTATACAAATTTTTACATTTTATTTGGGCCTTCCATTCAAACGAATTTTCTCGGGCTCCCCATAAAAAACTTGTCTTGATAATTTTTCTAGTGGTAACTGTTGGCTATGCACACTAATTTAGCCACTTCCAGAAATGACACTTTAAAGGTTGAACTTATACAAATTTTTACATTTTATGTTTGGCTTCTCTGATGAAACTTATAGCACAGATAAGAATAGACAGATGGCGATCTTGTATGGGCCATATTTACATTCTAAATTTCAATACCAAATTCTAATCTAATCCTTTTCGAGCAGGACGTATATATATATTATAAAATAAAATTTTGTTTGAAGTTGGTTTATGTTTGCTTTGATATAATGAAAATAGCCATGCCATGTTTGCTTTGATATACTCAAAATAACCATACGTAAAAAAAGATAAAAAGAAACAGAAATGTAGGTCCTGCTCTAAAAGGATTGGATTGGAATTTGGTATTGAAATTTTAGAATGTAAATATGGCCCATACAAGATCGCCATCTGTCTATTCTTATCTGTGCTTATAGTATAATTCCTAAGGTATGCAGTGACAAACCAAAATGAGCCTAAATTCAGCCATAAAATCACTCCATGAAAATACCAGTAAATAAATTGTTTTGTTAATTTTGCATTTTATTTAAAATATGTTTCGGTTGAAATATGCCGGCTAAGACACTATCTGCATTATCGATATTTTTACTTTCGGCTGAAAATTTTCGGCTAACTTTAACAGTATCGTGTTACCACCGATTTCAATTAAATATTCACTGATTCTTCAAAGATAGCGGATAATGGGCTAGATACTCGATACTCTAGCAATTCGCAACTCTGCAAATATGGCGGATTTGCTAATCGAAAATTTGCTTGCGTAAACTACTCGATTATTTTAGCAAAGTAAAACATATTTTTGTATTCAGCACAAACGTTAAAGTGCGTTAAAGTATCCCATTTTCTGAAATTCAGAAACAAATTAGGTTGCTAAATTATCGTGTATAAAATTTCTCGCAAATTCGCAAAAAAAATATCTGCTTATCTGAATATCGAGTATCTAGCCCAATGTTTCCAATAATTAGCAAGCCTAGCCCAAGAAAAATTTAAAGAAAAAAAAATCACTGGATGTTTGTCTGACCCAAGATATCTCGAGAACGAAGGGCAAGCCATCTATGGTCAAGCTGGAGAATTGAAAAGCTTTTAAAACCTGTATGTCAAGAGGATCGAGTTCTTGCCATTAGCCCAAAATATTGTGGTTATAAATACGAGGTGTTACCATGTGGTTTTCAATCCACAACGAATTTTTCATATTATGCTAGTTTGAGGAACGAGTTGAGCGTTGAGTTGGTCGTTGAGTTTGTGACTAAGTTGAGGGTTGCGTTGCGGGTCGAGTTGGAGGTTGCATTAGGATTGAGTTGATTTCGCATGCAGTGTTGATTTAGGGATTGAGTTGAAGTTGTGTTTGGGGTTGAGTTGAAAGTATATTGAGGTTGAATTGGTAATTAAATTGCGGGTTGGGTTAGAGTTGGTTTGGTAGAGATTGATTTGGAAGTTGAGTTGAAGGTTAGATTGGGTTGACATGAGACATATGCACGTAATTTTCCGGATCGAAGTTCTGATCACCTCGTAAGGTTTCAGCCCTTTATATATCTTCTTTTACTTTCTCGTAATCTTAACATTTTTTGCACTTACACAGAATGTTCGTATAATTTTGTTTCTTTTTATTTGTTCTACAATTAAAGCCAAAATAATAATTCTGTCCATAGTGTACAGAGATGCAAATAAAGTAGGGGTCAGTATGTTTGCTGTCCATAACAGTTGGATGGTCTTTTATGAGCATCACATAATATTTTTTCGTAATAAGAGTAATAAGCATAAGTCTAAAAAAATCTGATATTTTTCAAGACAGATATCATCTATCAATCACAATCCAAAGTGCAAAACGAAACGTGCATAACTACATCAAAGCAAATATTTTTATAATCAACATCTTTTTTGGTTTTGTTTCATTCATCAATATATTTCGTAATATTCTTACTCCACAATTCACGTATTTCTTGTAAGTAGTAAGTACACGTTATACTCAAAGAACAACGTAAGAAAATTGTTGTATTGTATTTTATTAATAACATTAAACTGAAGTTGATATACAAACCACAGTAAAGCCAAGTTGCTTGTTGTGTTTTTTTTGTTGTTTGTTTGTGAAATAATTTATTCAAAAGTTTTTTTTTTAATTCAATTAAAAAAAGCGAAACGAACAAAAACGTCGTGTTACACAATACGTATAGTTTTTGACATTATTTTGATGGATTGTACAGCTGAAATTCATGATCATACGTTGGTGTTGAATTTATCGATAATGAATACGAAAAATATTTGTGTTACTTGGTCATGCGCTATGATGGAAGAGATGGATGCATTTAAATGATTAAAGTACAAAATGGAATGTGCCGTAACATATTTCATGGCTGCCTATTTTTAGTGCGTCCTTCGCAACAATTACTTACACATTGGGCATAATCCAAAGTTATTTCAATGCTTTGCCAAACACGGAACTTAATGACATGAACAATTTTTTTTTGTTTTTTATGTAATACTCATTTCAATTAATCACGATGATATTAAAAAGTTGTACCAACAAATATTCTAGAAAAACCAGTCAACTTTGGATGTGTTTGATGACTTGACTAAATTTTTTCTATATTGAGTATTTGTATCTAGCAATTTGTTTATACATATGTGACGTTTGCCCTGATACACCCATCTTAATATATTCGCGCAGATCCAAATACCATTCGAGTTAAGAAATTAAAAACAAAAAAAAATGTTTAGAAGAGTGTTTTCAACATATTCCGCAAATTCCTCACAATTGTACCTTGTGAAGTTGTTATACAATTTAATTAAAGAAAATAATTAATCGTCTTTGATTTTAGTTCTACGGAATGGAATGTATTTTGTTAGTAAACCAATAGTTTTGGGAAGAAGGCCGCAATCAAAAATCTTCTTCAATTTATTGTTTTAATGACTTAAGAAAGCAGAATAAACAATTTTATTGTTTTGGTAATTTGAAAAAATTTTAACAACATGAAAAATTTCAAGAACCTGTAAGTTGAATGTAATAAAATTCTAACGAACTTCTTGAAATATTTTTTTGGTTGGTTGTATGTGGTTACTTGTAAAAGAAGAAACGTTATCTTTATTAAAGACCCAATTAAAAATCGTGAAAACAGAAGAGGAGATATAACTTTAAGAAGATTTTTTTTTGTAATTTAATTTTTATACGAAATAAATTTGTTGGCAATTTCGATTTAATCAGCAGGTTAATCATGGTTTGTTGCAATAACAAGAAAATGAAATAAAATGTTCGAAATTATATTTTCACCCAGTAACATTTTATGAGAAAATAACAAGTGTATACTGTATAGTTGTAACAATATGAATATTTTCCAAAGTAGTTTTACTTAAGTCCGTTTAAATTTAACCTGTTTGATTTCATATTCAAAATTATTTTACCGCGTGCTAAACATTTTTTTGATTAACTCACCCTGGAATAACAAAATTTGGAGAGTGAAAAACTTTAAAAAAATAATAATAAACGGGAATCGAGTCGTGAGTAAAGTTAGACAGAGAGAACAGAGTAGAATGTTCTACCCAAATATTGACAAAACAACGGACGAGTTCAAGCTGAACGCAAAATAAATATCTGAAAGCTTTTATGTATAAGTAACTATTGAATCTTTTCAAGCCTCTTCGATGGGCCTGAGCAACCAATGCAGATAGATAACTGCTGTTCGCTCAGTATTTAAATTACTTTACATTTTTGGTTTAAAAGGTCAATAAGTTATTCTATCTTAGATTTGGAAGACGAACCTTACCGACATTAACTGTTTAATTTAAAAACTATATTTCAGTATAGCCACCATGTCTTATTGGTGAGCTTGAGCAAAATACAGTTCGATTAGTTAATCATCTAAACCTGCTCTGTACGCTTTAAAATACAACATTACTCATACACGGTAATCTGGTTGAAGATTTAATATTTAGACTTTTATGAATGGTGACGGAAAACCCGGTGAACAAAGCAAAATGACATCGCTAATTTGATCAGTTTCATCTAAATGAAATAGGGTGGTTCTATTAGAAATAGGCGCTATTTTGACAGTAAAATCGTAGCAGCTGGAAAGACGGTAGCATGTCTCTCTGCGGTTTCTAAATGCGCGCAGCTTTAGAAAATGTCATTAGAATCTGTTTACTACTTTTATAGTTTTTGTTTCCTATAAATCCCGCATAACCAAACTCAGCAACAGCACGGCCGGCACAAGTAATACTAAACATAGCATACCGATTAAACAATTTCAAAATTATTATTTTGTTATGGATCAATGTATAAGTGCCATTTTCACAGCTCGTTATAAGATGGTATAATATCAAAACCAACACAAATGTATTTATAAAGCCGTATTATTTCTGTGACTGACGCTGAACAGAATCCGTAATTTTCTTAATATCTGATGATATTTTATTGACAGAATTCTGTTACCACACAATTTATCGAAAGATTGACAAAAAAAAAATCAAATTAATTTTCCAATAAATTTTTTAATTATTTTATGGTTGGAGTTTACTTTGGTTTGGTTGCTAAAGCTCGCCTGTAGAATGCTCCATGCCGCGTCGTAGTTTTCTTCGATTGAGGATAAATGACCGATAAGTCTTGCCGCGTCCTTTTGCACATGTGATTTCAAATACCACAAGAAACTCTCTGCACCCCTCGTTGAATCAATCGTATGCCTGCTGCACCTGTTTTCGCTCAGTGACATACGGATGAGACGTCCCTAACTCTTCGCGAGTTATAAATTCTTGATCACCCGTGCCAAATGCTGCGTACCGCGCGTTTACAGCTTGTTGATAGCTCTCGAACTGGCTTCGGGTTAGATTGCCTATTTCCCGTCTCCTGGCTATTTCGGTTAAGAGTTGTTTCCTCAACTCGTTCTGCTTGTGCACCACCGCTTCGATTGATGACAATTTTTATCTTCTTATTATCGCCGGTCGGATGTAACTGTTT
This sequence comes from Tipula helvola, assembly GCA_963556165.1. Taxonomy (NCBI): domain Eukaryota; kingdom Metazoa; phylum Arthropoda; class Insecta; order Diptera; family Tipulidae; genus Tipula; species Tipula helvola. Next base: position 297,990,147 of record OY744481.1, on the reverse strand, counting down.
CGGCTCGAAGGACCAATGATAAATCTCACACGTTAATGTTCAAGTTGTAAATTTGAACTAGTGTAGGATTTATTTTAAGTGCTATACTAATGACTAGATAACTTGGCTAGTTGTTAGGATAGATATTCTTTTTGTTTTATTGTTTATAGCTTGTCAGGTTACCACTGGTGCAGAACGTCCATGCGTTTTTTGGAGTCTCAATATTTTAAATGTGTCTTTCTAGACCGATTTTTTTGACTGGGGTGAAAAATCACCCCAGTGTGGCCGCTATGTTACGGGAGCGAAGTATGGCCGCCAAGGATTAAAAAATATATATTTGTACATATATACATACAATAATTAACGATATAAATAATATTGTACATATAGTCCGGTCAATAAAGACATTTAAAATAACAACAATAACAGCTGGGGTTTCCATTACAAATAATGCTTTAAAAATCCCCATCGATCCTATGTGTGCTACAAAAGTTATTCGGGATCAAACGTCAAAATTTGAGGTTATTTGGATTTTTCTCGAAAACGGTAAGTTTTATCAAAAAAAAACCTCAAACCAAAGTTGTCGATCTTAAAATTCTCTACAAAAATGGTCTTCATGATTTTTTTCCTAAGAGTTACCATTCCTGAGATATCGCGATTCTAAGAGTCACATTATACATGATATATGCACATATAAGCCACGTATATACATAATCAGGCACTTTATAGCTCGAAAAAATGTCTCAGTTTTGCTTTATTTGCAATAAACTTTTAACTGAAGATGAAACAGTTGTGGTTGATCGTGGAATGCCAACTTTAATCGAGGCTAGTGTCGCGAGAGGTGATGAGTTTGCTGAGTATTTAAGAACTCAAAAATCCGTTACAATACACGTGGATTGCAGAAAATCATACACCCGGAAAACTTCAATCGCTGCAGTAAAAAGACAACGTGAGGAGGAACAGGCTAGTACTTCAAAAAAAGGTCGGCTGCGAATATTGCAGTGAAACAAGCTCAAAATGACGCAGATGTCCTCATAATTGAAACAGCAATAGAAAAATTTAATGCAACAAACACAACAATTGTAGTTGGTGAAGGTGTCGATTTGTTAGTACTACTTACTGCAAGGACTTCCAATGGATAAAATTATTTATTTTCTGAAACCTGGAAGGGCTCAACAACGAACAGAAATATATTATTCAAAAAGTTTATCTTCTTATCCCAAATGCCAAAACTATATTTTATTTTTACATGCGATAACCGACTGCGACACTTCGTCAGCTATGTACAGAAGGGGCAAAACGTCAGTATTTCAATTATTCGAAAAAAAAGATTTGACTGACTGCGCTAAAGTATTTACAGAAATTGATTCCACACCTCAAATAATAATTACGGAAGGAATTCGCTTTCTTCTTGCGGTTTATGGAGCTCCAAGAAAAATTACTTGCATTGATAAATACCGATACTTAACTTTTGTAAAAAATACGCGAAACAAGAAACAAGTACAACTATCATGTCTTCCTCCAACATCGGCATCTGCTATTCAACACTTGTATAGAGTATACTATCAAGTTCAAACATGGCTAGGCAATCAACTGAACCCAGAAGACTGGGGTTGGAAATTGATAGATAATATTCTGGAACCGATTCAAACTTTACTCCCACCTGCTCCAGAAAAACTCCTCAACACTATTTTTTGCAATTGCAAAAAAGGTTGTAGTGCCAAATGTGGCTGTAAAAAAGTCGGGTTGCTGTGTTCTCCAGCGTGTACCAATTGCCACGGTCAGTTTTGCTCAAATGTCCAGTTGAGTACAATGGAGGAAGATTGAGAGACATTTTTTCGAGCTATAAAGTGCCTGATTATGTATATACGTGGCTTATATGTGCATATCATGTATAATGTGACTCTTAGAATCGCGATATCTCAGGAATGGTAACTCTTAGGAAAAAAATCATTAAGACCATTTTTGTAGAGAATTTTAAGATCGACATCTTTGGTTTGAGATTTTTTTTGATAAAACTTTCCGTTTTTGAGAAAAACCCAAAAAACCTCAAATTTTGACGTTTGACCCCGAATAACTTTTGTAGCACAGGATCGATGGGGATTTTTAAAACTTTATTTGTAATGGTAAACCCCAGCTCTCCACCAATATTTGGCTCTCCGGGAATTTTTGTTATTTGACCACTATTTTCATGTCTAAATTGACCGGACTAATACATATAACAATTCAAAACATAAATAATAAAATATGTATAACAATTCAATAATATAAATTTAATATTTTTATATTAAAAAACAGCAATCGTATATCGATATAAAGCAGCAATCGTAGATTCGTCGAATAAGTTATCTACTAAGGTAACATTTTATCTTCTAGACTATTAAGATGAATTTTTTTATGATTTAATTTGTACAGCTTCACTTGTAAAGGGAGTCAAAATTCGAAAACGATGCTTTTTTTATATAATAATCTTTAAAATCAGGAAAATAGAATGTTTTATGAACATTTAATAAATTCAGCCAATTATTTCTTATATTTTTGAAAATGAACTCTATCATATTGGTAAAATGGATTTTAAAAATTTTTTCCATTTTGGAATTGCCAAAAATGGATTTTATCATGAATGCCATTACAGTTCTGGCACATTCTGTAGGTTTGTTTACAGCTTGACCCACAATGTTATTACTTTTATATTATAAGCTACTCTCAATATAAATTTCGTCTATTAAAAGAGCGACATACTTATCGTTGTCAGTAACGTCCTTTGCAATATGGGCCAAATAGTTTTCGTCGTTGCTTGATGTGTTTGTGTTTTGGATGTAAAAAATAAAAAAGTTAAAAAAAAAAATTTTTTTTTTCATCAAAAAATTGCAAAACAATTTTGTTGCTTTACCAGGCGAACAAAATTTAAAAGACTCATAATTTTCAGCAACATGACATTATTTTGTATCAAAACGTGCCATTTCAAGTTATGTGACACTTGAAATGGCACGTCTTCATACAAAATAATGTCATATTGCTAACAATTATGTGGTTTTTAAATTCTGTTTGCCTGGTTAAGTAACAAAATTTTTTTGAGATTTTTTTATAAAAAGGTTTCTTTTAAATTTCTGCGCGCCTCGTAAATCCAAATTAACTTTTCTGTATTTACAGTCAACACGCAAATAATTCTGTGACAAGGCAAAACGTAATAACTCGAGTTATTGCATATTACGTTTTATTTCAAATTTGAAACCTCCATATTCGAATTCATGTCATATCAATTTTTTGCAATAATCCAACAACTACAAACAACCGTAATAATCATTTAAAAAAGCAAGAATTCAAAAAAGTCATACGATTTTGAGTATCTCTTAATTTAAAAAACGTTTTCCTGAAAAAGTCAGAAAAACGAGTTATTACGTTTTGCCTTGTTACCAAAGAATTATTAGGTTGAAATTATAGGTTTTCGGTAAATTTAAAAATGGCGTCGATCGTTTCTATGAAAATTTCATGCTAAGTTGAGTTAATATTTTAATAGCCCCTTATATGTATTATAAAATACCAGGCAAAGAGAATTTTTAGCCCTTTAAAAAATTGTCGCCAGGTAGGAGAGAATCTAAGCAACGAAAAGTTATTTCCATTCTGTTTAATGTTAATTTTGTAGTATGATTTCCTAAATGTTGATATAATAGGTAATATGAATATTTTTTCGAATAAAACAAATAAAGTTAGTACTAGTAGTTAAGTAGGTAACGGTCGAGTGGTTAGCGTAGTCGATTAGAGCAAGGTATCCAGTTCGAATGTAGCGAGATCATATCGATTTATTTTTTAACCATAAATGTTTAAAAAATTAGAACGTGGTTCGTTGTACAAAAAAATATTCGTTTTCGGCAACGAGTGAAAAAATTATCTCGTGATTAAAATTCTGAACGTTGTTTGAAGCAAATACTTGTATTATAACTTACCTTATGTATGATAATATTTGACGTACAAGATATCATTTCGCCAAGTCCGATTGGACCGAGTATCTAAACGAAAAATTGAGTAGTATTTATATAGGAGTGAATGGTTGGTTGGCAAGATGAAGGAATGTTGTGCGAAAGGTCTCCAGCTCGATTCTAGAAACCTCCGATTTTATTTTTTTTTTGAAGCAAAAATAAAATTTTATTTTTATTTTCAAGAATTTATTCGAATTTCCACAATTTTTTTTGTCACGATTCCAATCCCCCACCGATGATCTTTTCTCGGATTATCGCCGATTCATATATTTTTCATCTAAAAACAAACATTTACGTTGACTTTGCTTGCCATCGAATTCCAGACCTCTACCTTTCCATTCCAGTCCATCACCCTACTACCTCAGCTATCACATCATATAATAAGTAAATAGTATTAATTTGTTTGTTTTATGCTATCGTACAGAACAAAAATAAATGTGTCTTTAATGTGGATATGGTGACATCTCTGGTACGGCATACGTACTACGTTTAGTACAGAGTTTTTCTGCTAAATGTGCTAAAATCGTTGTTTTAGCTTAAAAGAGGGCGTGTGTTGTACTTTTGTTGCAAAATGTCTGAGGTTCGAATTTAATATCTAGCGCGTTTTTTATTTTTAATTTACTTAACATTACTGCATCAAATTTTCCAAAAATTATTTTTTTCTCGTTATTTTTAGAATTTTATCAGTTTTTTTTCGTGATTTGCAATATAAAATTCAAAATTACATTTTTACAATAATTTTAATTTTTCACGGCATACATTACAGAGGATCAAACTCCATACCTTCAATTCCACAGCATTTCATGATACTACTTCTGCCATCACATGTTATGTTGGTTACAATACATTTTTATGTACAACAATATTATTATTACGTACTACACAGAGGTCGGCAACCTTATTCATGTTGAGGGCCAACGGATAGTATGTGATCCTATCACGGGCCGCATTCAAAATTTATAAATACAGGTAATACAAATAGAAATAGAGATAGGATTATAATTATATTTATTTCGGTTTCAATTAGTACGACATTTGATGTTGTTTGGCTTGCAAAAGTGTTTCAATGTTAAGTGGAAGGTTCAAAGAGCTCAGAAGCAATACATCTTGTACATGACCATCGGTCATTTTGGATCTCAACTTGTTCTTTGAAAGTTGTTCGCAAGTATATGTATTACCGAAAATCGATGCCATTTGTTTTGCATGATTTATTAAGTTTGGATAAATCCCAGCTTCAAACAGATATTTTGTATAGAAATCTAGTAAAGATGAATCTTTAAATTTATTTCCATTTGGGCATTTTCTGGCACGGAGTTCACTTCCATATTAAACGGAGTACCGAAGAGATATAAAGATAGCTGCTGCACGAATGTCAGCGACACGAGAAGAAAACGTTGTTCTCAAGTCCTTTATTTCATTTACAAATGTGCTGGTGCTTTGATGATTGGTGTTCTGGAGAGTTGGAAAATGGGCGTAGTCTGATTTTTCAAGTTGACTTTCCCACAGTTGAAGCTTGTTTTCAAACGCGAGGATGTATCTCCACAAGTCGTGTATTAGCTGATTTTTGCATTGAAGCTGCAAATTCAAATTGTTTAAATGCGAACATTACAGAAGTATAGCAGGTCACCGTATTGATTTTCTGCTTCCAATGAAAATTGCTGAAATTGACGGTGGTTCGATCCCCGAGATAAGATGAAGTTTACTGCTTTCACAGAAACGTCCATCACATCCTTCAAATTTGAGGACTTTGCGCACAATGCTTCTTGGTGGATCATGCAGTGAACTTTTCTTAAGGATTGTTTCATTCCATCATTCCAAGGTCTTGCAGGTGCTTTTGGAGCAGAGCAATGACTCCTTTTTTTTCGCCAACCATTGCTGGCGCTCCGTCAGTTGGTTTGGGCACTAGCTGTGATAGGTTCAGATTTAGGTCGGTTGTGCACTGCAGCAATGCTTTAAGAATGTCAACTCCTGTGGTAGTGCCCTTCATAGATAAGAGTTGAGATAATTTTTCAATAATTTACAAAATTTAGTTTTACTCCACGAATAAATACTGCAAGCTGCGCTGTATCCGTTGTATCTGTACTTTGATCAATGGCTATCGAGAAAACTGAAAATGTTTGCAGTGCTCTTTTAAAGATATTTTTAGATTCGCTGACATTTCTTCGATGGGTCGTGTGACGGTTCTTGCAAAAAGACTAATATTTGAAAACAAATTCCTTTTCTCGGGACATACAATCTCACTACGGTCATCAAAATTTTTCACGAATTCCCCGTCAGTGAAAAGCTTCATTTTTTCTGCTATCATCTTCGATACTGCGTAGCTAGCACGTGTATTGTTTTAAGCTTCTGTGTTTTGGTTATGGAACACCGAGCTTTATTTTTTCAAGCTCATTTTAAGTTTATGAAGTTCATCCTTTCTGTTTTGCCCAATTAACTTACTGAAATTCTGATGTTTTGTGTCGTAATGTCGTTTGATGTTGAATTCTCTATTTACAGAAACACTTTGAAGGTATATTAGGCATGTGTTAATACCGCGGTGTTTCACAAAAAAGTACATTTCTTATCGGCATCAATTTTCCTGCGTTCTGTTGTCACAGGGATTAACGAGGAATGAATAATTAAAAATTTAATAAAATAAAAACAGATTATCTGCTTAAATAAATTTTAATTAAATTTTCGCAACTTACCTTTGTAATTTGTAACTGTAATTATATGATAAATAAACCACTCACGTTATATGTTATTATCCCGCTCCACTTTCCAACAATGATTCGTTATTTGAGAGTTAAAAAACTAGCAAAACAAAGAATAAATAAAACTTTACCGATTTTAGCCGAGCATCTATATTTTTAATTTTATAAAATATATAACAAATATAATTTCCGAGAATGATGTAATTTTGTAAAAATAATTTCCAAGAATAACGTATTTTTGTTTTTATTTGGAATTCGCTCAAATATGTATGTACGATGATATTTCGCATATTAAATAAAATAATTTGTCTGCAGGCCGTATATGTATGATATTTCGGTTGGGATCCGCGGGCCGAAAAATTTTAGCCGGCGGGCCGTAGGTTGCCGACCTCTGAATTCAATATTTGTACTTACTCATATCGCCATTTCTCAAAATTCTCAAATAAATTCGAAACAAAAACACATGTTAATTATTTTAACAAAGCATCCTTCTGGAAATAAATAAAAATTTTCTATATTGACACTAGGTAACCTATCTGCCACCTATCAGAATAATGGTGAAAGTTATTGTAAGACACAATTTTTCATCGTTGACAAATCTTATTTAAAATTAAAGAATAAAATAATATTTAAATATTTTTATTAAAAAATATTTTCTTCAAACTTGATGACAATTGCACTGAAGAATTAGCAGTCACATTTTGTCTTATAAAGCACTTTCGAAAATATAATCAGAGATGGCACTGAAATCATTTTACCTAGTGTCAAATGGGCATGCTTATAGTAACAATATTCGCCGTTGTTTTTAAATGCAGCACCCTCGGTACAGGTTAGAATGTCAAATGGCATTAGTATTTTGTATCGAAACTGCATGGTGAATTTAATAACACAAAAGAATTTTTATATTTTAAAAGGTTTATAAGTCGTTTATCGATGCGTTCGAACTTCGTAGCCATAAAATTAAACATCAAACATTATTGTAACCTTTATCACGACGGTAATGACATCTGATGTGCGGAAACAAAAACAAACTCTTTTTGCATGCTCCATTGACGATTGGAGCATCACGGATTCCACGTAGCGGAATTTTTCTATACTAAAACTTTCTGTCCATTGACGGTAACACACAGACACAGTAAACTGAATTTCGAATGCAGCACAAACTTCAAATGGATGGTTCTTTTAAATAAACAATTTTTCCATGAGAGGCGTTTAGCCTACTTTTACAATCGTCAATAGAAATTATAGAGCAAAATTGATACTTTAGTACTTTACTATGTGTGTGTGTGGAATGTCGGTATTTCGCTAGACTTATAAAATTATTTTGACGAACATTTATTTTTTTTTTTTTGGGTAAACTAATTTTAATAATTTATCAATTAAAAAATTAAAATAATTACAAAAGCAAAAAGCTACGAATAAGATTATGGATTAAAATTTATTGTTGTGAATAAGTTTTTTGTCTACCGTTGTTGTGTTTGTTCAATTTTGTTCATATGGTTTTCACCTCACCAGATGCCAGATTGTTGGAAATCGCTAATAAGTTATGCTTATTTATTTTGATCTAAACTGGTCCTTACCTTTTTCATAATATATTCAAAGCGTAAGAAAAAATATTTACTATGCTTGTGAAATTTTTAATCCACTCGTAATTTTTATGTTGGTTGCTTTTGTTTACATTTAAATATTTTGTCTAACCATTAAATGCCCAGTGCTGCCATCTCTAGAAATGTACCATTACCATCCTTGGACATTTTTTAACAGCGAAATAAAAATGTTGGTATTGTAGCTTTGCTGTCATGCGATAACATATTTTTAACTCCGTTAAGTTGCCATTTTCGAGTTACAAATTTCGTCAATCTACGAGTACCTTAAATGCTAGGCTCCGTATTTATTAGGGCTTCCCTATATATTACTGTTATGTATGCTATTTTTTGATGCAGTCGTTATATGTGGTCATTATAAAATGTAAGCAATCAATTAAATAATTCTATTTGCAACGTTTAACAATTTCAAAACTGTGAACATTTATTGTAATTGTAACACATAACACTATAATGTATAAGCACTGTAATTTATAACATGAATAAAAAATAAAAAAACTCAACATGTATCCAGATCCAGACAAAATCTATAAACTTTTATTTTTACTGTACCTGAAAGCTGAAAACCAATCATATTTAAGTTTCTCAAAATAAAAAAAACATATTTTGACGTTACGTGTTTTCTAAAACAAAAATATATTTCATATTTTGACAATAAAAAAAATAAAAGAAACTGTATTTTAATAATCAGCTTTGCTTGTCCACACCCTTTTACCGCCCGAACTTGCATTCTTATCAGATTGTTCCCGTAAAAATTTTAAACCTGCCTCAATCGATGATACTAATTGTTCGCGTGAAGGTTTTTCGGTACGAGCTTTTTTACTTGACGACGGACCATAATACTCAAATGTTGGTGGTGGTGGAATTTCAATACCTTGTGGCAACCGTTCATCAATTTCATTTTCATCAACATCATTGATTTGATTATTTATTGGAATGGTATGTGATTTGGTGGTTTGTTTTTTGGTAGTAAAAAACAAAGATTTTGATTCATCTTCTTCGACATAATATTCATCTTCATCCTCGTTTGGGGTTTCAATATTTTTGTTTCTTTGAAAAAATGATTTAGACGTTTGTTTTTGCTCTGGTGCCGAGAATTGTGTCTGTACCGAATGGTATAAAGGTGCGAATTCTTTTGGTCTTTCGTCACGCTTTTTCTCATTCCATTGTTGTTGGCTAAGTGGAACCTTTTCAGGTTTATATTTCCATTCTTCGTCATCGTCATCCGTACCATCGTCATCGTTTGTGGTATTTTTTAAATCATCTTTGCCTTTATCCCATGGCCGGACATACTGTTTTCGCGTCCTTTCCCTTTGTTTTTCCTCTTTTTCTTGCGTTCGTTTAATTTGTTCCTCCATCTCTTTTCGTTCTTGTTCTTCGGTTGTATCATACAATGGTTCTTCTTTATTTTCTAGCGATACATCTTCTAACGGTGGAAGACCTTGACGTGCACGTTGTCGATTTTTAGCAGCTCTAACACGTTCGGCAATAATTTGTTCTCGTTTTTTTCGTGCTTCTTCACGTTTCTTTTGTTCATCTAGTGTGTCGTCACGCATTTTATCTAGTTCTTCTCGTTGTCTTTCACGTTCCAAGTCATCCGTCGAAAACTGATAGTAACCTACACCGTGAGTCCTCGCCTCTAGTTTATTGGAATAAAAAAAAAAATTGATTAAATATTAATTAAGTGAAAGACTGAGTTTATTACAGTTGTATGTTGTGTGGTGTTATTAAATGCATTGAAATCTCTCTTAACGACACAAAAAAAATAATTTTAGTTTTTTATGTAAATTAATATTAATACAGACGCGCGAATTAATATTGACAACAACAACAATACTATGGTGACAGTAAAAATATAGTCAATTAATACGTCCAATGAATTATACTTGTATCTGTTTTTAATGGCCTTTATGGCCAACTTTATTTCTCGTTTGACCACAAACAAACAAGTGAATTAAAAATATAATAAAAATTATTTTAATTTATTTATAATTGATAATCATTTTTTTTTTTGCCTGTTTGCATTTTTTTGTACAATGTTACATATTCTACATACAGAGTACATGTACCAAGCGCGGCTGGAGGGAATTACGTTTTGATATGTAAATTAATTTTAGCCGTAAAAGGAATATTTTTGGTACGTTGCAGTACAATCTACAGCGACAATCATTATGCTTACATGTTTTGTTTATATATCAACATAGTTGTGTTTGCAACCGACATAATACATTTGCTTAATGTTAAGATAATGGTCAACTACATTATGTATGACTCGAGCTTAGTCATAGTTACTTATCATATCAATAACAAAACTATAAAATATACTTTTAACAAAATTCCAACCGTGAAATTACTTTTTAGTTATATGTAATCGAAAATGGAAGCAGAAAAAATTGTATGCGCTTGCATTTGAATCATAAAAACTTACAGTACAGTACAAGTGGTATATAGTAGAAAATTACACCGAAATTGTGATAGCTCTTACATAGACTAATTAGACTAATAAAAATATTTACTACAATTTCATACCATTTTGGTTAACAAACGAAAATTTCAAAAATTTCCTAGGTTGAATTGTTTTTATTTTTACCACCCACCACAAACATACATAACAAAAAACAAAATCGATACAAAACACAGTATGTTTACAATGAGCATATACCAAGAGAGGTTGTGAATTTATAATAGAGAAACTGTACGTCTAAGAAAATAGAAAAAAAAACTATCCCCCTCCAATTCTCATTTAAACCAAGGAAATAAACTTCCAAGCGGAAATATATTTTTTTGTATTTAAATTGGGATATGAGACGAGAGACGAAGACGAGACTGACGCAAAAAAGCTTTCCTTTCATAAGACGAAGAAAACAATTTCGTTTTCTTTATTTTTCATTTCCATTAAGTTAACAAAAGCATTTTTACGTTGTTGTCTACAATTAAATTTATATTAAATTGGTTTATTTGCAACATTTTAGAGGCAAAACTATAAAATCTACGAGATGGAATTTAAATTGTTTATGCAAACATAATTTTTTCGTTTTATAGTCAAATTTACGATTGTTAGTTTTACGGTGGTATAAAACTGCATCAGACAGTAGTAAAATGTTGCATTAAAACTAACTTTATAAAGAAAATCGCAATATTCTTGAAAAGATTTGAATATTGCCAAAATTTTGAATTATTTCGTAAAATTATGAAAAACTCGAAAAAATTTCGAAGATCTAATAATCTCAAGAATTTTCAGTAATGTCAAAAAATCTCCGATAACAAAATTTATAAAATCACGATTTAATGTAACCTCGAAAAATCTCAAAAATAATTTCAAAAGCGTCGAGAATCTTTTGTACTATTACCGAATGCAACACAAAGCAGCGAATCGCAGAAAATCTCGAAAATCATCTCAACGCTTTTATCCAACGCCTAAGAAATTTTCCCAAACTTAAAAAAATCACGAAATATAAAATATTGCCGAAAATCTTTAATAATCTGGCGTTTGATAAAAACATGGTTTTGTAAACCAGGATATCGGTAACCTACTTACTGTGTGATACAAAAAATTGAATACACAATAATTTGACAAAAACTCTTAAACATTAAATGTATTTCCTTGATAAAATTATACCAACAATTACATTAGATAAATCATAGTAGTATATAGGAAAGAACAGGGGGGGGGGGGAATAAATCAACACTAAATTTATTTAAATCTCTCTCAACAAAATACCGCTTTTGTGTATTATAATATAGAAAATGAACTAGCAAGGGTACCCAGTATTTTCCGGAAAAATATTAGTATCCGTAGAGTCGCTGATTTCAGGAAATGATGGTTTATGCATAAAATATACCCAAGTAGTTGTTCAACAAATTTATGGTAATTCTGTTTTATTTTATTGCTTTTTGGTAAAAAATATTTTTGGTTTTCCATTTCAAAACATGTAAAAATCATTTTATAATCCCATTTCAAATTATTTCTTAATTACACAAATGTCAGAACTACGCCATCAACCTATATGTAAGGGGCTTCGCTGTTAAAAAACGCTCAGGGTTAGTAACACTCTAGAGATGGCAGCTCTAGAAACTTAACGGATGTTTTAAACATATTATTGTATTGACGAGTGGTACGGTGTGCTCTAGCGGACAATAGTGAACTACTAGACTTCTAATAACAAAAATTTGCTATATGAAGTTATATGGAAATAGTGTCTATTTAATTTGAATTGTTATTTATTAAAAGTATGATGGTTGGAAAATCTAGTTAATCTATTACGTAGTTTAAAGTGTGATTTTTGTATATTTGATTCATTTGGAACAGTTTTATCGTTTTAAAAGCTCAAAAACCTTGCTTAAAAATTGCAGAAATTTAATGTTAAATTCACTATAAATACATCTTCATTTTCAAACTAAATAAGAGCATATTTACCACGTTTAAACAGATAATTACAAGTTACATTTAATATTTTTAAAACAGTTATGCTTTTAGTATCAAGTAACTTAATATCAAATGTATGCAATATTTAAACAAAATTAATAAATAGATTAACTAGATTTTCTAACCATCAAACTTTTAATTAATAACAATTAATATTAAATAGACAATATTTCGATATAACTTCATAAATAGCAAATTTTTGTTATTAGAAGTCTAGTAGTTCACTGTTGTCCGCTTAAGGCGTTTTTTCAACTTTACCAGTCATCAATTGTTTTCAATATATTTTGTTATCCAAAAGTAAAAGTACATGAGGAAAAGTGCGAATACATTTTATCCATATATAAAAATAAGACGTTACTATGATCTTATACATTTTGAGCAACTTTTACGAAAATTGACAAACATGTTCATTTTTCGATTTTGCAATTTTTTTTCGCCAACAAAACTTGTGGATTGCGATAAATAATATTAAATAACACATTTTGAATATGTCTCTTCATAATACAATTAAATCATAAAAAATTCATCCTTTTATCGTACATGTTCTGTCTTTTGAAATAGAGCGAATGATTTAATGTAAATCAGCTACTAGTTTCCTATTGTACTAAATAAAAATGGCAAATGTACTAAAAATTAACTTTGGTATATTTCCATGCTAAAAGACGAATTTTTAATATATGTACTCATGAAAGGGAAAATCTCTTAGACCAATAGAATGGACCGCTAGTGAAGTAATGTTTCCATATAAAATTGTAAAGTAGCTTGTCTCCAACATCTATAGCTCTGAGCCAAAGGGGGTCATATGTCAAAATGCTTTGGTAAATGGTGTAATGTAAGTATTAGTGATAAACTATTTTTATTTTACAATAATTTAATACGTAAAACCTATTTTATTTACGTTCAAATGTATATTATAATAATATAATTTTGTTTATTTCAGATCAATTAAATTTGTTCAAAAGAAAAGGTGCGTTTATAATGTGTGCGTAGTTTGTCACAATAAGTACTGAACTTTGGTACACTACACATTTTTTTTTACTTTTGCGGTTGCTCATACTCGATAAATTTCATTTTTACTAATAAAATCTTATTTTAAAAACACAAATAAAGAAACAAAATCACATATAGCTCAATGTGAATTTTTTTTTGACGTTTAGCCCCCTTTGGCTCTAGTTCTCGAATAATCTGCCAGATGTCAGCCACTCCGCGTTAAAAGGCGAATAGCGTAAAGTAGCATTTTGACCGATAGGGTAACTATAGCAAGTACATATAATCAAAATTATTACCAGGGGTGAGATGTTGTAACCATCACGTTTTTCGCTTCGATCCATTTTTGATAGAATAACAGTATTTTAGAACTAAATTGTTTTAAAATTTTATATTTTTAACAAAGGAGTACAGTTATTCTATCGAAAATGCATCGAAGCGAAAAACGTGATGGCTACAACATCTCACCCCTGGACAGCGATTTTGGTCGCAAAATGAGGATTCATTTGAGGATTACCGGAAGGCAATAGTATTGGTAAATTATATTGGTGTTGATGTGCATTTTTTCTTTCAATTTTTCGTTTAATATGATGCAAATAAGAGGGATGAAATGACGCGAGTAATAGGGATAACATGATACAAATAAGAGGAATAAGCTCAGAAGAGAACGATTGATGTATTAAATACTGAGGAGACTGAGATAGAACAACAAATTTCGAAATAAAAAAAATTAAAAATATTACGAAGCGAGAGACTCAAAATAAAAAATATTAACCAAAAAAAAACAAAAAAGTTAGAAAACAAAATGATTTTGCTTATTTGGTTTAGTATTGTGTATGTGTTGCAACTCATGATGGTCGGTTGCTCCTATACAATGTTATGTCCGAGGATGAAGAAATTTTATTCTAGCATACACAGCAAATAATAAAGCGAGAAATGTAAATTTAATAAGAAGAATGTATAAATTAATTTTTTATTTTTATTTTGTTTTTTATTTTGTTTTTGCGTTTTATTTACGATCACGATAATTTTTTTAGAAAGGGACGGTAGAGAGAAATTATTAAAATGGCACACTTTATTATATTCTTACATACTCGCCACTCATAGCTAAAAAAATAATGAATTCTAAAATAGAATAAAAATATTAAAAACATAACGAATGTTGCCGGCGAAGAATATATCTATAAACATAAATCATTTATTTACAGCGTACAGCCTTTTTGTATTTGCTTTATTGACCCGTGCGATACGATAATTTGTTTATCTCGGTATATTTTCTTTTAGTTTTTTAGAATTATTTACTTTTTCTTGAGTGCTTAGCTAAAATAGTTCGATTGTGTTTAAAATATTTTCTTCTGTTGTTTTTTTTGTGTGGGAACTAAATTATCAAGTGTTAATTAAAAATAATAATTAAAATTTTAATTAATTAATTGATTTAAAAAAAATTGATGTAGCAAAATTAATCCTTTATTAAAAATTAATTAATTTCACGGTAAAAATTTCGCGAAATTAATTAATTTTTGCCGTTAGAATTAATTGTTGGTAACTTAATTTAAGGAGCCAATTTAATTAAATTATACCTAAATTATTATTAGTTATAATTTTTATTTTTATGAAAATCAATAAATCATTAATTAAAACAAAAATTATAAATTATATTATATTACAATTAAATAAAAATCAAAAATACGATAATTTACGTTTAACTATAAAACTAACCATTCTGCTTGAACAATAAACAACAATAGACACAAAAATATTAATGAATTCCCCATGTCAGAAGAAAGGGAAAAATAACTCAAGGCGAGCGTAAGCACCAAAAATTTGAACCGATTAACCCGATTCGTTTATTTTTGATACTTACCACGAGGAAACGCATGAGAAAATACACTCATACAATAAAAAATATTTTACGGCACACAATAGCAAAATGTATATTATACGTTGTGTACATATACAAAATTCTCAATCCTCAATCCTCATTTTGCGACCAAAATCGCTGCACAGGACAGCGATTTTGGTCGCAAAATGAGGATTGATTTGAGGATTACCGGAAGGCAATAGTATTGGTAAATTGTATTGGTGTTGAATGTGCATTTTTTCTTTCAGTTTTTCATTTAATATGATGCAAATAAAAGAGATAAAATGACGCGAGTAGTAGGGATAACATGATACAAATAAGAGTAATAAGCTGAACAACAAATTCCGAAGAAAAAAAAATTAAAAATATTACGAAGCGAAAGAGACTCAAAATAAAAAATATTAACCAAAAAAAAAAAACAAAAAAGCTAGAAAACAAAACGATTTTGTTTATTTTGTTTAGTATTGTGTTGCAACTCATGATGGTCGGTTGCTCCTATACGATGTTATGTCTGAGGTTGGAGAAATTTTATTCTAGCATATACACAGCAAATAAAAAAGCAAGATGGTTTATTTTATTACTTTCCTTTTTTTAACTTGCGTAAACTTTTTTATATACAATTTTTTTGTTTAGAATAAAATGTCCGCACACTTCGACATAACATCGTAAAGGAACAACCCTCACGAGCTGCAAGGCAACACAATACTAAAAAAATAAACAAAATCATTTTATTTTCTTACTTTCTGTTTTGGTTCCTTTGTTCAAAATTTAAAAATTAAAATGATTAATTTTTTTTGTTTTCATTTATGTTGCTTTTAGTTTTTTTTATTTGCGAGAAATTGTTTTGGTTACGTTTATGTATTTTGTTTTGGTTTTTTATTAACGAATGAATTCCACTAGTAAGAAGAAAGGGAAAAATAACTCAAGGCGAGCGTAAGCACCAAAAATTTGAACCGATTCACCCGCTTGGCTTGTTTTTGATACTTACCCCATGAGAAAACGCATGAGAAAATACACTAATACAATATAAATATTTGACGGCACACAATAGCAAAATGTATGTTATTCACCGTGTACATATACAAAATTCTCAATCCTCAATCCTCATTTTGCGACCAAAATCCCTGTACAGATGTCACTAGACAGATGTCACTACTAAATTCAGTAGATACATTTAGTACCAATAGACATCACTACAAATTTAAATTTACATATTTATAAATAAAATAAAAAACAATACTTCAAAAAAATTATTTTATTGAACCATAAAATGAATAATTTTAGTTAACTTAGTTCTAAAATAAGATTTATTATTTAGATTTATAAGATTTACAATGGATGAAATTGCAGTGACATCTGTTGGTAATAAATAAATCTACTTAATTTGGTAGCGACATCTGTGGGTGCTAATTTTGATTATACTTGCCATAGTTACCCTATCGGTCACAAGGCTACTTTGCGCTGCAGATGTTGGAGACAGTTAAAATCCATTGCTGGCGGTTCATTCTATTCTATGGTCTAAGGAAAATCTGTAGTCTCGATAGAATATCTGTATAAAAAGCAAGATTATCATGTAGAATTAATAAGTTGTGTAATTCAATTACGAAAAACGATAAAATTTAGCGTAAAAAGTGCTACTGGATAGAATTAAACTGAATTAATTGCAATTCAACAACAAAAATAGAGAAAGTCTGGAGGTAATTTATAGAGATTTATCGAGACTTACAAAAAAAAAACACAGCCAGTGTTTAGTATTTAATAATCTTATTTGCCAGCAATGTACTAATATTAATCGAGTTTATTTAATATTTGTATTAGAATAACATCGCAAAGAAATTACAAATTGTGGCCAACTTCGTTTATAGCTAAATTGACATTACGCAAAACAATCACTCGTCATGGCAAAGTAAGCAAAATAGTATCCAAACAAAGTCAAATTAACAAAAACACCAGCGTAAGCAATATTATTCCGCTTTAGACTCGACGAGCAGCAATCGATATTGCAGCAATCCGTGACAAATCAAATACCGCTAAGCCACTCTTATAACATTTAACCAAAATACTCATCACACATGTATTCAACAGACCTCCTGTTCACCACACATTCCTCACTAAATCCATTCGAAGACTTTACACATTGCTTCAATCCGACTACAAATTATAAACCAACATCTTATTATAACTGTGAATAAAGAAACGGCACAACGCATACTCACCCGCCTTCGGGACCCGATCCACAATTTGTTCAAAAATTGGAAATGTTTTTTTTTTAACTTTTTTGATCAGGAGCATTTCGAAAAATGCCACGAAAAGTAGTTCCAAAATGAATTTCAGAGGTTCAAACATAAACTACAATACAAAAAAACCTCCAGGTTACGTCCAACACACCTTTAAAATGAAGAATCGAGACCGAATCCAGGCCAACCACAAATACTCGCACTTCTTTTAACACAGAAATCTCAGCACAAGTCAAATGGACCTATTCACAGGCTGGTTTCGAAATGAAGGGTTGGAGTCCAATTCTGAGAGCGAGATTAAGGCACTAAGTGAAATACAAGCTAAAGAAGATAAAAATTTGGACATTGAGGATCGATTTGCCTTTCAGAAAGCCTACAGATGAAATCCTAATGCAGATGGTTTTGGATACCGAATCAATACACTTAGATTTGAGTTGGAAATTCTCGAAGGGACAAAAAATACCTACGAAACGTGAGCTGAAAGAGGGCACGCTAGACAACATCGAGGCATTAATTGGGATATCCCGAGTTTCGTTCCCCAGAATTTTGCTTTAGTTCAGATTTCTAGATTACTTCTTGGTAATTTGATAATAATTTAGCATGGGTTCATTTTATTTTAGCAATATTTCAAATTGTTAAACGAACTTTTTCAAGATTTTTCTACAGTTTTCGGAATTTTCAAAATTATTCGAAATCATTTGAAATGTTCACTATTATTCCCAAATTTTCTAGTTTATTTGAGAATATTTCGGATTATTTGAGATTATATGGGTTAGTCACAAAATTGTATACACTGTAGTTATGAGATTCTCGGGAATTTTCGAGATTTTCAATATTATCGAGATTTCAGGGAGAAAAGACTCCAGGTTCAATATTATTTGATATTTTTATATATGATTTTTGAGATTATTTTTAAGATGAATTATCAGTCCGCCTGCTCCAGGCTTGTGCCACATCACCCGGCCGTGTCTACTAGTAAGGACGAGAGACTATTCACTAAGCAACTTCTTTACCAAAATATTAATTTTGCAAGCGTTTTGGAATTGTTCGATATAACAAAATTAGAAATATGTACAAAACAAATATGTCCTTATCATTTTACATTAATTTCAAACTTGATAATAAACGGAAAATTTGCATTGTTGGATAGGTATTTCGAAAACGATTTTTTGGAGAAAAATTTTATTAAGTCCTATACTCAATCTAGGAGGTTCATTTAATTGTACTGGGATCCACTTAATAAGGGTTAATTGCTTTTGTTCAAAATATTTCCGAAGTTTTGAAAATTTTGTCAATTATCTCCATTTTAAAATTATTTCGAAGTAATGCAAACATGATTGAGACCAATTATTGTATGATTTTTAGGAGGAAATATAATATTGGTATTTCATAATTTGTTATGATCGACTTAAAATCGGATCGGCAAACCGGTTTTTGAGAAAGCGTCATTAGGCAAACGTTTTTTGAAAAAAAAAAGTGTTTTCTTCCCCTGTGCCATAAGATACATATAAACTGGATCAATATAAAACGTCAAAAGCTGTCAGGAGCAGGCCAAACTTGACAAAAATTTGAAGACGCATTAAAATTGGTGAGAACTGCGGCGAAGCTTGCTGACATTGCCTTTTTACAAAGAAAAGAGACGAGACTTATGACAAAATAACGGAATTGCTGAACAGACACGAATTGGCCATGACTGGTAAACTTTGCAGAAATCGAGCGGGAGAGGTTGTAGGGCCTTTCGTTGTTGCCAAAGACAAGATATAGACATGCCAAAGACATGTCAATTCCAAATAAATTAGGTATGCTCTACAAAAACTGGAAATTTATTTGATTACCTACATCCCGATTCCCCATTAGGTTCAGTAAACCTAACCAATATTTTTAAATATTTTTTTTAAATATAGGTTTAGTGTTAAAATATTTTGTTAAATGAACATTTAATTTTCGACATTCTTAGCTGATGCTGATGACATAAATAATTTGATACGAATTTCTCAACTAAAGAATAAACTTATTCAAAATTGAACGCAAATAATTCTCACTTTGATTTAATTTTATTTTATAGAAACTAAAATTTCACCCCAACTTTAATTTTCTATTTCATAAAATATGTGACAAAGGTTCAATCTATTTTAAATGCTGGAAAACTGCAAAAATATGGATAAATTATCACACATTAGGATGTTCCAATTGCAATGACCGTATTTTTGCAATTTAAATACTCTAATAGGCACAAGCTGGTGTTGAAATGAATATTTTGTCACCAGCTTTGAAATATTCTTCATTTCCTGGTTATGAAAAATATACCGTTTTGCAACCTACTACGATTTTGAAAAGTTGTACTTTTTCTAACAAAATTAGAACAAAGTATTTTTTCGATAAAATTTTAGTAAATAGAAGAAAAATAGAATTTTCGAAAATTTCCGAGATATTCGATAAAAAATTTGCAAACTCTCAAATTCTCGAGAAATGAAATTCATCGGGAAACAAATATCTCGGTTTCTCGAGAGATAAAATTTGTCGGGAAATCACAATCTTAATGCTTGCACTGGATGGGATGAGCTGGATGAAAAATACTCCACATTCATTAAGGCTAGCAGAGTAGTGGCACGAGTTTTCGAAATAGCTAAACTTTGGCTTGAAAAGGTTTGCAATGTTAAGGATCAAAAGTTGGATGTAGTTGAGTTGAGGAAATTGCTGCAGCAAAGCATAAAATCATTCGAATGGCACAATGGGGAGCCTATAAAATAGACTATAAAATGAAATTATCACCTAGACGCAGGGTGGTCGTTTTGAACATAAAAGCAAGCTCTACCACTTGTTACCATATTGGAAAAATCAAAACCTCCTGTTGAGAGTAAAAGGGAGACTTAGCCAACTCCCGGAAGTCGATGGATTTCCTAAAAAAACAGTAATTTTGCCTCAACATGGAACAGTAACCGAACTCTTGGTGAATCACTATCACTGCCGATACCTTCACCAAAATCATGAAACAGTCAAGATACGTTTGGTTCATTATTAGTAAAGATTGGGCGTAGCCAGGGAAAAAGGTATGGAATATTGTTTACCTGCTTGATAGTAAGAGCCATACATTTTGAGGTAGCGCATAGTATGATGGTGGATTCCTTCATTATTGTATTGCGAAAATGCATGTACGAGTGTACCAGTGGAACTATGGTGTGACAATGGCACTAATTCTCGTGATGCTAAAAATTAGTTGGACCGGTCAATCTTCGACATTTAGGAAGAGAAGCTACGGGAACAGTTCGTGAAGAATCGAATACGATTTAACCCTCCTGGGGCGCCCCATATGTGAGGGACCTAGTAGCGAGCTTTTGCTTCATTGAAGTGGAAATCATGGTGAACTCCAGACCATTGCCCTATATACCAATTGAGGTTGGAGAATCAGAGGCTCTGACTCCCAATCATTAAGAGGAGGTGGCAAATGGTTTCTCAACATTTCTGCAGGAGATAGGTAGCCCATCAGGAGGTAGCCCTGCTTTTAATAAAAAGAACGAATGGTTTGGACAGAATTCAAAGGGAACAATTCGGGATGCCGATGACTAAGTATGACAAGCGATCGTTTGCACCGACGATGGAGTTATAAAATATCAACAACGAAGCTTGCAGTACTTGAAGTGAAGCGTAGGACTACTATGTTGGTGAATTGAACCGAGCCAATGCATTGACATTGATTCGACAGAATGGCATTTCGATGTCAAGGGGCAAAAGCAAGCAAAAGTTGCATCCAAATCCAAAATCATTTATCGGCCGCTTTTAGTAGGCTATAATTATCAATATTTACGTTTACTTCCATCCAGACAAACTACAACACATTTACAAATTCAAACACACCCAACCAACTCCAAATAAATATTTACCTGAAATCCTAGAAGCAATTCTTATTTCCTTTTCCTTACCTCTAATTTTTTGTCGCTAAGAAACTTAACTAGGCAAAGGCTTGGAATTAAAATCGGAAACTAATTTGTTTCTGGGTTCAACTCCATTTTTTTAAGAACCAAAGTTTTAAACTCCATATGAATTTGATTTAATTCCATTTTTCCACATGCTTAATTCCTGCGACTTTAATTCGCGGAGCCTTTAATACAACGTCACTTCCACTGTTATTACAATTTCACTGTTAAAAGGCACGGGATTACCCCATTTACACATTAACGGTTTGAATTTACACAAATACCAAGTAAACAATTGAATTTAATACACTAAATACAAAAATTAATAAATTTAGTTTAAAATCTATAATTTTAATGTCATTAATTGAATGAAAAATAATTTCGAGAAAATTCTCTAGTAAAATTATTTCCACAGCGAAAAAACAAAACCGTTCGCTAAGGCTACTTCGGTAAGGCTCCTTTAAATTAGTTTAGCTATTAAAATGTAGGTGAACATAATTTTGTATTAAGTGGTTGGTACTTGGTAGTAGAGAAATGAACAATAAAGTTAAATGCCGAACTCATTCTTCCTGTTTACATGAGTATTGTATTCATCATATTCTTTTCTCATTGGTAGAGGGAAGAAGCGAGAAAAAATATAGTGAATACAATATGGATAGGAAAAATTTGAAATTCTTAAAACTGACATCTATTAGCTTTGTCGGTAGTAATTTGTAACATATTAAATAAAACTGCGTACATATATCTTTGATAGCAAGTCTTTTATAGCAAAGTAAATCGATGACCCATATAGCAGTGTTTCTCAACCGGTGGTTCGTGATAAATCTCGCCTGGTCGGCGGAAAATTCACAAAAATTCGAATTTAATTTTTTTTTAAATTTTCTTGCCTAAAAAATAATTTTGTGCCTATATTTACATTAAATCTTTTCGTCTATTTCAAATTTTGTAGAAAACCAACTTTTTTTGACGAAAAGATGTGGAAAAGCTGAAAAAATGAACTAGCTCACCTTTTTTCAAAAACGAAATTTTAAATATTCCCGTCTTATTTTTGTAAATGGATTATTATAGGTTTGCAACTTTCTCACATTTCTATTTTTTTGGAGAAGAATAAAAAAGGTTGAATATAAATTAGCCATTACTCGTAAACGTCGAAATTTTGGAAATTACCAACGCCCTACTTAGACAAACTATGGTTTAATAAATCCGGTTTAGTGAATTTTCGAGATTAGCTGTAGCCTGTAGTTAGATTTACGGTATTTATGATTTATTTTGGATTTAGTGACTAAAACGATGTAATGGGAGTGTATTAGTTTAACAAATATTATGAAAACAATAACAGTTTAAGTGTATTAACCGTAATTTAAAACGAGTTTAGCTAAATCGGATTTAATAAATCGCAGTCTATCAAGGGTTTTACGAAATCCTTTTGAATATGTTGAAATGATTGTTTTTCTGATTCATTCAGAATTTTGCCTTATCGTTAATAAATTTAGCTGTCTGACGCCCGCAGAAATTTGAAAAACCAGAACATGTCTGGAAAACCCAAAACGTCTGGTCACCCTAGAATGATAAACTTAAGGCGGCGAAATGTTAGTATACATTAGCCGTCTTCCAATGGGCAAAATTTGCTACTTGGAAGTACTTGCGAGTAGATACCCAATGGAACGAGAAATTGAGTGACACAAGTAAAACGCAGTTTAGTTGTTTTTTTTTGGAAATTATCACACAAACGATCCGATAAAGCCAATTGAGCGGTTTTAGCGGTCGCTGATTACGATTCTGAAGAAGAAAAAAATAAAAATAAAAATAAAAATGGCGGAAAAAAGCTAAATTTCATACAAAAATCGTATAAAAAAAGGATGGAGTTATAAGTTTTCAAAGTCCTCATTACGATTTTTAGGTTAACGAAATCAATATATATAATATGTACATGTATGTAAGCATGGTTCGTCCGTACCTACGTGCCGCTAGAACTCCGAAACACACCCCTCAACCGCATGAAGGTTATTTGGTATGGTAGCGACCCATGGGTATGATAGCCAGACGATTCTAGACCTCCGTAGGGACTTCCTGTTCAGTTCACCATAATATTCTTTAATGTTCCAGAAGGTTCCAGAATGTTCAAGAATGTTGGAGGTTGAAGAGTATTCCAGGAATATATAGAATCTTCCAGAAGGTTCGAGAATGTTCTATCGTGTGTTAGGCTAAGCGGGTGTGTGCGACCTGTTGCGCGCTTCAGCAAATACATGGTAAATAATAATCAAACGTCATAATTAGATTTTTTATTGACTATTTTTACCACCGCTTATACTTTTGCTTGATAAAGATTGAATGTGTCATTGACAATCGTGAGAGCGAGAAAAATAGAACAAAAAATATGGCGGCGCTTGGAAGAAAAACATCGAATAGAAAGAAATGTGTTACAGTCCTTTCCAGTAGCGTTCTGTTTCTATGTTTTTTTCTGAGCTTGTTCTATCGTCCGACAGATGATGCGTGGAAGAATAGCAAAATCAATTTGAATAGTGATTATTTTGTGTAACGGTTGAAATATTGAATTGAAATATTTCAGCCGCTATAGTTCTATAATACTCTAGAATGTTATAGAATCTTCCAGAAGGTCCGAGAATGTTCTATAATATTCGAGAATGCTCTAGAATATTCCAGAATTTCTATAATTTGCCAGCATATTCTAAAATGTTCTAGAATGTCCCAGAAGGTTCTGCACATTCGAAGGGACTTCCGGTTCCAGAATGTTCTAGAATATTCTAGAAACTGGAAACGGAAGTCCAGAATTTTCTGGAACATGTTGTTTCATGTTGTGGAGGAGTTAGAGTATACTTTTAAAATAACCAAACCAATAACCAGAGAAAGCAGAGAACAACATCCGAAAGATGAAATACTACAGCATCATATTGGCAGATTATAGTACGACGCGGCTTGGCGAATATTGGGTTTTCCAATAAATGTTCGAGAACCAGCAGTTGTTCATTTGGCGGTCTATTTAGAGAATGGTCAACAAGTATATTTTACAACAGAAACTGAAGACAGTAAGCAGTAAATCACCTCCAACTTTGCGAATGTGCTCCATTTGCAAAAAGGGTGGTATATGCTGATGTATCATCATACATATTATACATGGAATGCAACAAGACGAATTTTTGACGAAGAAAGCAAGGAACTCCAGCATGTTATCCAAAACATGCTGAGTGATCATTGGGAGTGGAATAGAATTCATCAATTTTAACAAATACAAAATCTAATACAAAAACGTATTCAAACAAATTAGATCCCACCGCATTTTACCAGTACGCATTAACTTTTCGGTTAATCCGATATTAATCGATTTTTATCTAGTACACAATTTATACTAAACTACACAGTATTAAATTTTGTGATAAAAAATGTCATGAAAGTATTAAGATCGCAGGAAAATTGTCAGCCTACCGCACTTTTGCATTTGTAATAATTATAATCCATCCAAATTTTAATTTCACCTGCCTAGGATTACCTCTGCTTGTCGATTACGTTTCTCTGATATTTCGAGTTTCAGTGTGGCAATTGCGAGGAAACAGTAAGAGCACTTAAACTGTCCTGTAAGTTTTGGCGTAACTTCGAAAGAAAATATAAAACTCTTGTATTGCTTACATGACCGACCCCAGGCGTTCCAATTTTATATAATAGAATTATCTTAATAGGATTTATTCGAGTTTCTCGAATATTGGCGTTATGGTGTGTCGAATTACCCACTTACAGGTACATAGGGATTTTCAAGATTTTTTTGTGTTTTTTTGGATGGTTATTCCTCGACGCTTGTTTGACTTTTAGATATTAGTCAAGATTATCAAGATTTTCGATATTATTCGATTTAGTTTGGTTTGAAATAATTTTCGTAATTCGAAGTATTGAATTCTCGTTTATACTCGAAATTTGTAAGACATTATGGACATGGTGTTGCTTGATGTTACTGAATTAGTGATGTTTCAAAATTTTCGATTCTTTCTGGAACTTCGATATTATTCAAGTTTAGCTTGAAACGAATTTCGAAGAAGCACACTTAATTAAATTATCATAAAGAGAAATTCTCGAAATTCAAAATTTTCGGATTTTTCTAGATTTCCAGTACTAAAATTTTATGTCAACATTACCTTTAATAAAATTTCATTTGGATCCAGTTCGATATATCCCCCTAATGAAATTAATACTCGCTTATTTTTTTTTTCAAGTGGTAATGTTGAATATGACACGGAAATAAAGAAATGAGAACCCAAATTGAAATTGAACAAAAATATTTGCGCGTTTATTTTCTATTGAAACATCTGAACTTCTTTGTGCATGCAATGGATCCATTGCTTTCATGGACTAGCCGCCTCTGATTAATATTGATGTGAAAAGCCGGTTCTTTTTGTTCTGTTCTGCTTATTTTCTCTTACGTTTTTAACAAAAAAGAACCGACTTAGCCACTACTGCTTAAGGGGTTTATATGAGATCGGTTGCCACCTATTGATCACAATCTAAAACTAAATGGTTTCATATCACTTATCACGAAAAACCTTGAGTGGACGTAGGCTGGCGTATAAAGAAGGCGGGATTTAAAATAAGCACAACAAAAAATATTTTGTTATATTCTACGAAATAATATAGGGACAAAATGAAAAATCGGAATTTCAGTTTATTTAGTTAAAACTTTATTTTGATATCGCGACAAATAATTATTTATCTAAAAATATTTCAATTAAGTAAATAATTGTAAAACCATAGAAACTTCAGTGCGAAATATTTATAAGGACAAGCGTACTAAGAGGTAAGCAGAGGGACCAAAATATTCGTTGACTTTCCTTACGAAAATTTGTTGATTTTCATTACACTGGCACACAAAAAAAAATGTCAAAACCCAGTGGGGTAGACCCTCCTTCTCCTCCGTTTTTGGGGTCGATGAAACCGAATATAACCATATCAAAAAATTTTAACTAGCCATTTCCCCGTTACCACCCCCATACACCCTCTTCTGGGAGTTGAAATGCAAAGTCGAGTAGGGTGAGTATTCCTATGTTTTCTGGACCACTAAGAACGAAGAAGACTACCAAAAATGAATAAGATCCCTCGTTACCCCCTAGCGTCACTTTACCGCCCCCATACACACCCTTCTGGGATATGGGATTTGGGTTTACCAAAAGATGGTGCAGAGCTTCTCGCGTCAAACCTTAAGAAAGATGGTCATTTGGCTAAGAAGACTTTTGTTACTTTTTACAGACATCAGGAGAAAGAAATCCTTCCCTTTTTCACGAAACAGGAGTCTCTTGTTTATTGCAAAGATGTTAGAGGACTTTTTGATTGGTTGGAACCAAGCATCTACAGAAGTAAAGAATGGAGACTATCTATTGACTCTTCTATACGCGGCTTGAAAGCGGTACTGTTGCACAACATAAATAAATTGGCCTCCATAATCATAAGACATTCCGTGAACATGCCAAAAGAGTACGACGCTTTGTGCTTCAAAAAATTCATTATAGTGATCACAATTGGCAAATTTGCGGAGACCTCAAAATACTCACCATTCTCTTGTGGCAACAAAAGGAACATACGAAATATCCGTGCTTTTTATGATTGTAGGACAGTCGTGATCGTATAAATCACTATACATTGAAAAATTGGCGTATGAGAAATACTTTAGTACCACCTGAAAGAGTTCTTCTTCCTCCATTACAAATACAACTCGGATTAATTAAACAATTAGTTAAATCATTTAAAAGAGAAAGGGATGCTTTTAGGTACCTCCAACAGAAGTTCCCAAATAAATCCGAAGCCAAACTTAAGGAAGGAGTTTCCGACGGGCCGGAAATTCGGAAACTCCCTCGCGACACTGAATTTGTCAAATCAATGAACGCCCAGCATGCAAACGCTTGGCTTAGCTTTAAAGCTATAGTGGAAAACTTCTTAGGCAATACGAAAAGTCCTAATTACAAAAAAGATATAGACGGGTTGCTTGAGAACTACAAAGTTGCTGGCTGTCTTATGAACTTGAAGCTCCATTTCCACCATTCCCATGTAGAATATTTTCCAGAGAACCTGGGAAACTATAGCGAGGAGCAAGGTGAGAGTTCCACCAAGATCTCAAGGAAATGAAATGCCGTTATCAAGGTAAATTGGGCGTCAGTATGTTGGCGGACTATTGTTGGAATCTGAAGAAAGATGCACCAAAAGAGAAGAGAACCAGTAAGAGGAAGCCCCTCAGTAGGTCCTTCAAGAGCAAGAGAGTCCGATACCATAGTGCGCAATACCCCGAATCACATCCCACTTGACTTTGTATGAAAATGGCCATTCCAACCCTCATAAAGGCGTGAATGTTGGCGGCAAAGGGTGCTGAGGGTTGACGAGGGGGTTGGATTCATTTTCGGTAGTCTTCTTTGTTTTCAGCAGCCTAGAAAACAGGAATACTCACCATACTCGATTTTGTATGAGAATTAACATTTCAGCTCCGAGAAGAGGGTGTATGGGGGTGGTAACGGGGAAATGGCTAGTTAAATTTTTTTTAAGGTCATATTCGGTTTCAGCGACCCCAAAAACGGAGAGGTAGGGTCTACCCTCTGGGTCTTGACATTTTTTTTTTGTACGCCAGTGTTATTATTAGCTGAAAACATATGAATCGTGGTAAGGAATCAAAATCTATGAAATGTGGACAAATTATGTTACATCGTCATGAAAGAGATACATATAACAAAATGTGTCCACATTCAGACGTACATTATATGTAAACTAATGAATTTTCTACATTTTATTATATCTAATTTTATTCGTACCAGGAATAACTAACTATAGGTACCTCGAGAACGAATAAAACTATCCCGATGTTACATTTTTGTTAGACTAAAGAAAATAATCGAGATAAGGCGTATACCTAAAAACGAAGAACCCAATTTATCGAAAGAGACAGTAGTTTAGACACTGAATGAAAAAAAAAATCCATATTTTGCTGAACACAATAAATAAAATTTCCAAAATATCAAGACAAAAAAAATCACATTCCATAAACAGAAAAAAAGTTCATATCTAAATCTCATATTGCATAATAGAATTTTATTATCATTTCCCCGACGTACGGTACGGTACAAACAGAAAAATAAAATTTTATATGAATATGAATAAAATTGACTTTTCATGTCTTATAGATTTTGTAAACTGGAATGGATGCTGAGGAAGATCTTTACACTGATACGAGAAAAAATTGTTTTTTCAATTTGATTTGCAATCATCGAATGTTTATGTACTAGAAGAGTAGAGAACACATTTTAATAAAACGTTTATTTAACACAACAATATCCTTTAACATTTCTAATATTAAAAATCGTACGCGACATATAAAACCAGTGAACCTTGTGATTCACTTAAAATTATGTTAATAAATTACAGATTTACGTTCACATAAATAAAAGCTCCAACCACATCGTCATACTAACATTTTCTAATTTAAATGATATTTGCATAATAACATTTGAAAAAAAAATGTATGGGCGTCTGGCAATAAGAATTTTTTTTTATCACGATAAACCAGTAACCAGGAACCAAAACAAAAATACAACAGTCATCATCACTTAATCATTAAGCTTCAATTTCTTATGGTTTTTATTTACACACGCTCAAAGCACAAAAAGGTGAAATTATTATTGGGTATTTCTTTTGTGATTGTGTTTTCTAAAAAAAGGGGAGTTTTACAATTTTTATAATTACACAATTATAAAGCACTCAGTTGATCCGGCAAAAATAAAAGTGGTTTGTTTGAATTTCGCGATTTTGTATGCGCCATAGGTTATACCAAATTAATTGATTGGAATCGATTTCATTTTCATCCGTGTATATAAATGTTTGATGTTAGTTTGTGATTCACATTAAAATTATAACAAAAATAAAATGTAGTTGTTTTTTTGTTTTTGTAATTTTAGCCGCATTTTTCGACTTTATTACTCATAAGAAAATCCAAGATCAAAAACATTCAGTTTCTGTTACATAGTCCGATTCTTTCTTCCATCATAGAAGCTTGTTATGTCATCACAGCTGAACAGACAATACTGGTTACTGTTTAATGTCAGAAAATACCAAAACGATAGAGATTTCTGAACGTTTAACTAAACTAAAAAAATTATTAGGCGCTCGGGAATTTGCTAGCCTCAATCTTTACATAGTCTTTTGTGAACCGGGATTATCTACGGGACCCTCTTTCGCTCTCATTTGCGCAATTCGGTATTTACCCGTTATAACTTGTTTCCCAGCTCTGAAATTAGTTGGTAAACTGAAACTCCAATGTGTGGTTTCCCGACTACAACCTGGTTTGGGTATAGGTAATCCTGGTTCATAAAAGACTGGTTTTAAAATCCTGGTTTCAAAAACCATCATTTCGAGGAAACTCTAATTTTAAAACGAAAATATCCTAAAATTATAAATTCTGAAAATGGGGAATTTAATTTTGAGAGCGTATCGAATCCTGGTTTTTGAAGAACCAGGGTCCAGGCATTTGATAAACTATGCTTTTGTAAACCAGGATTTAGTTTTCGATGACAGCCTTCTACTGAATTTTATGTCTTAGGTAATTTTACTTCGCATTATCCCCAACCGAACAGAAATTTGGAGAGATCCGATCATCATGGCTTTCAAAATCCTGGTTTTTGAATTCCGATTTATGTTTATTGATTCGGGTCGATTCGTATTAATAAAAATAAATCGGTTTTCAAAAACCAGTATTTTGAAAGCAGCATTTTGAAAATCAGGCTTTTGAAAACCAGGCTTATAAAACCAGGATTTTGCACTAGGCTTTTGTGAACCCTGATTACCTACCAGACCTTCCCATATTTCACAAGAATCCACAGCTACTTTTTTTGATTGCTTGAATAAAAGGTGCGCGGCGCTTTGCAGTCTATGTCGTTGTGCATGTGAACACCAAACCAAAAAAGGCAACATGGAGCTACCTCATATGCAAGTTATGCCGATTGCCTGTATATACCTGTATGAGCAGTGAACAACAATTTTATCAGTTAGAGGAATTTGAAGTTAATTTGAGAACAATAAAGCCATATTGGGCGGATTCATTTCCGTTTATCTAGTGGAGGCTAACATACAAAGAAATAACTCTCACAGAACTGCATCACCTTTCTTTGTCATATAACAAAACACTTGCAGTTAATTAACTCCTTACCGTGGTTGGAAGGCTCCGTCGAATTAAATATAAACTAATGGTATAGGGAGTAAAAAGAGTAATTCTCTCCGGTTTTATGCGAACTTACAAAAACTATCAATATTGTTATTATCTACTTTGATAATGGACGTCCTTCCCGGAAGA
Source organism: Tipula helvola (assembly GCA_963556165.1). Lineage (NCBI taxonomy): Eukaryota > Metazoa > Arthropoda > Insecta > Diptera > Tipulidae > Tipula > Tipula helvola. The sequence goes on along the minus strand of OY744481.1, from coordinate 297,959,138 downwards.
TATAGGAGTTATTATAACCTAAAAACCTCAAGAAGAGTATAAACGAAACTAAAAACATCAACAAGTAGCAATTCGAGACGTCTTAAAATTGTGAATACATTCGCTTCCAAAAGGTTATTTTCCGTATTTTAGACTAATGTTGATCTTTTTTGAGAGAATACCCACCGCTCGGTGGTAATGCTGTTAAATCGAATGGGTGGTTTATCAGCGACATAAATAGACTAGAACCAATCAAAATTAATAGCAGGTATGATGAATCACCGGAAAGATGAATTATTTACCTTAAAAAAAGATTAAATGCTGAAGTGCAACAAATAATTATGAAAGACCTGGGGAAAATCGTAATCAAAATGTCAAACACACGCAAACCACTAGTGAATAAATCATGCTTCAACAACATAGCAAAAATTGCTGTTTTAAACTCAAGGGGAAAGGCAACATTCCGATAAACTACTTGAAAATCAAATCACTAATTTGCAATGTCAACCAATAGTCCGTCGATTGTTAGAAATACGCACAATTCAAGCCGCCATTTTTTAATTGAAAAAATTGTTAATAACAACGTAATCTTACAGGTTTCATTCCGGATGAGAGGTCTAAAAACCAAACACCGATACCGCCAAACTGTGTTTTTAACATTTTGTAGATCACTTGTATGTTGTAGGATATAATCAGGATGTTATAGAATTTTTTTTTATTTTTGCATTTTAATTAAAATTGACGGACTAGAACGAAGAATAAAATGAATTTACCATCCAAATGGTGCAGTGGTTACAGCTGCCGGATTCGAATCCCAATTGACACAAGTAAAAGTGAATTTTGGTGATGATGCTGATCAAATCTATGACCCTTTGTTAGAGTCGATTTCGCTATTGCATAAGAAAAATATGCTAAAAGCTAACTACGAGAGAGTTGGAGAAATCCTTAGCCTTCAGAACAGATTGCAGAAATTGTAAATAAGCAAACAAAGAAAATAAATGTATTTCTCTATTCCTAGCAAATTAAACTAATACTTAAAAGAGATTCAATCAAAATAAGGAAATTCCCTATCTTTCCAAATATTTTTCGCTTCGACTCATTTCCCGCTATTCATCATCTTAATACGCTTTTAGTAAAGCAGCGACGTCTGGATTGACGCTTGGACCGTTTACTCTGTCGGATAAAAAAAAAAAACTTCGTAACCATATTTCCAAAAAATAATCTCAGTAAGCTTTGATCGTTCACTCAAATATTATATGAAATTGATTAATCAAAGCTATCTTAGTTTTTCTAATGGGTATGAAGTTTTGTTTTTGGGCGATTTCCAACTTTTCCAATCGTCAATTTCACTAAAGCCTCGTTCTCATTAGTCAAGTTACTGGATTTCAAGTAATTGAATTCAAATAACTTGATCATATATTCAATTTAATTTAGTCAAGTAGTTGTTTAAAATGACGTCGAATGTTCTACAAAACTGCATAGGACAGTTGTAATCAAATTTTCCAAGAACAAGGTAGTCCTTTTAGATTTTAACTGTTTTTTTAATAATTTTGAAGAAGTTAAAAAATTGTCTGTTAATCAAATTGATTTTTTTATTTTAGTAAATATAATTCGCTAAGTCAGTACGCTCTGCTTGATATTTAAGGTATTAAGCGAGAATTGCATTTTTGTAGTTTGGTCGTAGCTACCTGATGAGTAGAAGAGCTTACTTTTTCAGAACAAAACCGAACTTCCAACAAAATTAAACTCAAGGAGGGTTCTCATTTTTGAGAGACGATTTGACTCTGGGGTAAAGTAAAAGAGGTGTAATGATATTTCTACTTTTTCCAGAAGATATATTACGGGTGATTGGCCTCTGTATTTTTCTCATTTGCCAAATTGAAAGTACATACTGTGAATGTCATTACTATTAATATATTGTCTACAATAAAGCCGAAAAATCAATTTAATAATTTTGATATTACAAATGGATGAATTTGGTCGAAAAATGGATTTGACTTCATATGGTTTTTGTAATTTTTTTTAATCGGTTGCATGTTAAACTTTGCTTTGGGAGTATGTTTAATTGTTGCTTTCTACTAATAGCGGGAAACCATAAGAATAACTAGTCACATACTCACATCTATGTCATCATGCCATAAACAAATATGATGTTAGTATGTTTGGGCTTATTTACTTTAAATTTTGTATTTCCATAATTTACAAAACTGTAATTCAACCAAAAAACATTCCAATGGATGCAAACAGCTTTAAAGTTTTGACAGGTGAATCTTGGAGATGTCTATACAAATTTGAGTAACCTAATATATCGTAAGGGTTTCAGTATAGTATTATTGCCCATAAAAATATTCGCACTAGCCCATGAAATATGTTCTCTACTTAAAGAACTGCTTAATGATGTACTCTTAAAAAAAAGTTAAAGTGGGGTTGAACCTGAACTAAACCAAAATCAAAAAAGCGAAATCAAATTAGCTAAACATATATTTTAACGCACAACGAATTTAATTAAATGAAAATTCGTACAAAAAGCTTTATTTTATTTGTTGGAACTCGAACCCAAACAATACTGAAACTAAACCCGAATCTGAAATTAGCAGGGTTCGATCGAGACCATGATTTAATGATTTTGACATGTGATTATCTTAAAATCTTTAGTTTTGCAATAGACTAGGGCCCCAGATATATTTGGTTCGAGATATTTTATATTTGATTTGGTGCTGGAATGAGTAGCTTTTACAAGAATAACGCGTCTTTCAGTTTTGCCAAGGCGGGAAATGATGAACCTCGAAAAGCTATTGACTTAGATTTATAATAGGTACCAAATAGAAGATAATGCAAAATGTTTCATTAAAATTAGAGGGTTGCTTTCTCGACTGTTTTTATTGATTTCCAGCTTTTTTAGTTACCCGGGATCTCGGGAAATTAACTAAAAATGCTGAAAATCAATCAAATATATGGAAACTTCATTTTTTTATTTAACATATTTTTACCTTCTTTCGTTTTGTTTATAATTAATTACTACCGATGTTAAACCATTATTTAATTTGTCTTTTGATTGAACAGCGAGGCAATTTTTACTAAGCGCTAGTTGAACGCGCGTCGTTCACTGCTTGGTTTGAAAAATGTCAGAAAGTGTATCCATTGCAATGCAACGAAGGCTGATCATACTGTGAAGAACGTTTTAATCTCATTCTCTGGTGAGGTCACGTTTCTATAGACACAGTGACTCCGCCAATAAGAGAAGCAAATAACTGGCCCCAGTCGGACTCTCAGGAAAGGATCAACGGTTGAAGACAGTGAATGTCCGAATACTTGCATCTTAGTTGCACTGGTTTTTGAAAGAAAAAATTTCGGCATCAAACGATAAGGGTAATGGTACGCTAAGTTATTACTATGTCGACTGCAAAAGCTACCAATTTATTACGCGGCCATTCTCGAAAATAAATTGTTGGATTCCTCTTCCCAGAAAAACACCCAACATCAAATATGGTTCCAATTTCTTGGCTCTTCCATTAGAAGCGTCTTTGTACCAATGGAATAATAACTTGGAGAATGTAGATACTACGCTAACCCCATCGACACTTCAGCCTCCGTTCGATTGTAAAAACCTTTTTTCAAATCTTACATGCTTTTTTCATAATATCACTTTGATCCTTTTCTACCTTGCCGAGTTTAGTAAAATTATTCGATAGCCTATGTATTTCGAAATTGTTTGAGTTTCATTAAAAATTTCTTCCCCATAGCCCTCAAATTTTGTATAAAACACCTTCCTTATTGCGTCTTTGATAGGAAAAGGAAGGGTTCATTTTCAAACGGTACGTAGCTTTTCATTTGACAAAGATGAATTTTCAGATTAAAGTTCATCATAAAAATTTTAAAATTATTCACTTAATGTAAAAAAAATTAAAAAAAAATAATAAAAAGTTGAATAAATTTTGAGAAAAATATAAATTAAAAATTACCGGAATTTATGGTGAAAATCCCGGGAGTCGGGCTTTAGTAGAATATACCTATTTTCCCGAAAAAAATTTCCCGGGAACAACCCTCTAATCAAAATTCATGATTCGGCTTCTACAAATGAAGTATTCAGCTTTATTGATCGGCCTACGAAGTGAATAAAAAAATAATTGCTTCTACTTACATTTTTCGCCGAAATATTTTTTTGCAAGAATAAATATTCTGTGCACCTCGAGCGTAAGATGCTTTTTTTTTTGGCGAACGTCTAGTTTAAAAACCCTTCCTACAATCTCGTACTTAAAATCCTCTGTTTTCTCTTTGGAACACAAAAAATCGCATGAAAAATATACTCTATGTTCCATTTCCAACAAATTACTTGGTAAAACATCCTCCCTTAGCTACGTATGTATGCCCAACTTATAGTACATAGGAGAGCTGTTAGACAATTTTGAGTAGGTATTTGAGAGAGCATGAAAATTTCTCTGACACTTCTTTAGCAATGTCTAAACACAAAATCAAAGACCTGGCTGAAGGGTAGCGGGCATTATCAAACCCCTGAATTTTTTAGGTTTCGAAATTTGTTTTGCAAAAAATATCCTTGAGGCATTTTGAAATTTGAATACCTTCCAATTTAGTATTTAATAAGATATAAAATAAAAAAGCCAGACCATTTAGTCGGGTCTAAAACATTGCCAGGTAGTTTCGAAATTGAATTTCGTAGATTTCTAAAAAATATATTTGAGGCAAGCTAAGACTAAAGGCGGATTCATGGTTGCCTTCGTTCGTTCATTCATTCGTTCTGATAATTTTTTTATCAAACCAATCGAAGGACACTAACGAAAAATAACGTTATTTTCAAGGAATATGATTGTTTAAAAAAAATCAGAACAAATGAACGAACGAACGAAGGCAACTATGAATCCGACTTTAGATAATATGTGCATAAAGTACCTAAAAAACCATATTTTCAAAAAGACTGGTCATTTTAGTGGGACTCTCTACCTGCCAGGTGGTCGGTGTCTAGTAGGCATGGGTTGAAATAAACTTGTCTAGGAGGCATGGGAAAATCAAAGAGAGTGAGTTTTGAATCGTTACGTTGAATAGACGCATTTTTATTAAAATACAAGAAAAAGGGTTAAAACAGAGAAGATTGAGGGAATTTAGTGAAAATACAGTCCACATAAAAAAAAAAACGTTGTCAAAGTAGAAGACAATTCATGGTCCAGCTCGAGCCAGATATTTATAGTAGCAATCTGGGGGAATTTGTTTGATTTGATTTGGAGAAGAAAAATTTCACCTATAAAAGAAGACGTCCATATTTGTTCATTGTAGTGGAAATAGTTGGAATCTAAAATAGGCATTTTGGGTAATTGATCATTTGTAGTTTGATCCGTCAATTTCAATATTTTTTGGCAACAAAGGTAAAGGTATTTAGCGTTAAAATATATAGATATTGAGTTTTTGAGCGTAATAAGATAATTTGGCAAAAAATGGCAACAATTGAATCATGGAAAGTTAAAAGAGCAACCGTTAAGAGAAAGCTCACGTTGCAAGTAAAGTTTATAAAAAATCCTGATGAAATAGGAAATTTAAGCAAAGTTAGTGCTAGATATGAAAATTTGAAGCTTTTGTTAGATGAATATTCTGAAATTTATTCTGGGCTTTGTTCATCGCCAGACGATCCAGAGTTCAGAAGAAATGAGGAGGAATTTAATACGGATTTCGAATCATTCGAGCGTGACTTTTATGATGTAAAGGGTAAATTTGAAGTCATTTTAGGTATTAATAAATTAGTGAGTAACATAGGTGATAGATTAGGTTTTGGTGATGATGCGGCTTCAGGGAATGGTGACAGTGCAGGTGGTCTTTTTTCTAAGGCAAAATTGCCAGAGATTAGAATACCCGTATTTGACGAAAAATTAGATGACTGGTTAAGATTTCGTGATTCTTTTGAGAAAATCATTGTAGATAATCAGCAAATAAAGTGAAAAATACAAAAAATGTGGTATGTTTGTTGTTGGAAAGGCCAAAGAGATTATTGACAAAATTGATTTTTCTGATGATGGCTTTGATATCGCTTGGAAGGCTTTGATAGATAGATTCGATGATACCTATGCGTTGGTAGAGAAACACATTAGTGAATTATTTAAATTACAGTACGTCAATAAATCATCTGGCACAGACATACAAAATCTGATTGATCGCACGGAGCTCAATTTGCGTGCATTACAAAAACTAAAGCAGAATGTTGATCAGTGGGATATGATGATAGTTCATATTGTTACTTATAGGTTAGATGATGATGTTCGAAAGGCCTGGGAATCCCAACTAGATAAAAAAAGGCTCCCTACTTGGAAGGAACTTTCTGAATTTTTGCAATCCCGTTGTAGGGCTTTGAATGTAGTGGAAAATAATCGTCGTTCCAATAGACCTAAACAAAATATGGTGGGTAAAGGACAAATATCTAAATCTTCTAAAACTTTCGTGTCTGTGTCAAGGCCACATGAAGTAAATACAAAAATGGTTTGTTCGATGTGTAGTGGTATTCATTCTTTAGAAAATTGTGTTCAGTTTATGAATTTACATTCTGAGGAAAGGTATGGAAAAATAAGATCTTTAGGTAGATGTTTGAATTGTTTGAGCGACAGTCACTTAATTAGAAATCGTCAAGCAAAAAAATGTGAAATTTGTGGTTATAAACATCACACATTACTTCACATGAGAATGGATAGTCGAAATCACAAAACAGCAAACGAAATAAATAAAAAATACCCTAGTAGTAGTACGGATAATAATAGAGATATCGATAGTACAAAGGCTGATTCTGCTCAAAATAGTTCTACATATTTGTGCAAAGAAATTGTGCACAAACAAGTCGTTTTAACCACTGCTATGATTTTGATAAAAGATTCTAATCAGAAGTATATTCAATGTAGAGCTCTCTTGGATTCAGCCTCTCATAACAATTGTATATCTATGGACTTGGCCAAAAAATTGGGAATTAAAGTCGAAAAGGATAATAACACTGTATGTGGTATTAATGGTACAAAAACTGATGTTTGTAATAGAGTAGAAGCATCAATTCATTCTCGCGTTGATAATTATTGTAAGAATTTGAGATTCCTGGTAGCATCTGAAATCAGCAATGGATTGCCCTATCAGTATATCAATGTTTCCAGATGGTCCGTTCCATCTAATTTAGTATTAGCCGACCCAGATTTCAACATACCTGGACCTGTAGATATATTATTAGGAAGTGAAGTATTTTGGGAAATTTTGAAAGATGGTCGTTTAGAATTGTCAAAGGAGCTCCCAGTGTCTCGTAATACGAGCTTTGGTTGGGTAATTGGTGGAAAGTTGGAAAGTATTTCAGACAACCAGAATTTCTTTTTGTCATCAGAACCGAACACAACGGATACTGTGTTGCAGTCCTGCTGTAATGATAAGAATAAAATTCGTACAGCTGAGGAATTAGCATATGAGCAGCATTTTAGTGACACTCACAAGAGAGATAGATATGGTACATTTATCGTACAACTACCTTTCAAAATGGATAGTAGCTTGTTGGGTAATTCTTCTGATATGGCTTTTCATAGATTCATGGTTTTGGAAAGAAGATTAAATAAAAATTTGAAATTGAAAATGCAGTATATTGAGTTCATGAGAGAATATGAGTCAATGGGACATATGAGGCTTTGTACTGAAGTGGATGATGGTCCGGGTTACTTTATACCTCATTTGGCTGTATTGCGTCCTGGTAGTTCCACAACTAAGTGTCGAGTTGTTTTTGATGCTTCGGCGAGGTCTTCGTCTCAATATTCGTTGAACGATTTGTTAATGGTAGGTCCCGTAGCTCAGAAGGATTTATTTTCAATTGTGTTGAGATTCAGGAAGCATGCTATTGCTTTCTCAAGTAATATTGAAAAAATGTACAGGATGGTGAAGTTAGAGCAATCTCATACAAGGTTTCATAGGATTTATTGGCGAGAAAGTTCCAGTGATGAGTTGAGGAATTATGAGTTGCAGACCGTAACTTATGGAACGGCATCTGCTCCTTACTTATCAGCTCGTGTTTTCCAACAGTTAGCTGTAGATGAATCAGTAAATTTCCCAATAGCGTCAAATATTTCAAGGACTGATTTTTATGTCGACGATTTACTTTCGGGTTGTCAAACACTAGAGGAAGGTATTTCAATGTATGACGAATTAACTAAAATGTTTTCATCAGCAGGGATGAGATTAAGAAAGTGGCATTCAAATTCTAAGGAATTATTAAATCATATTCCAATGGAAAATCGAGGAGATCCCAATGAATTGGATGTCAACGATACAATTAAAACTTTGGGGTTACGCTGGTCACCCTTTTGTGATGAATTCACATTTTTGGTTCAGCCATTGGATGATAGTAATAGAATTACGAAAAGATCGGTATTGTCTGATATTAGTAGATTGTTTGATCCATTAGGACTATTGGGGCCGGTAATTTTAAGTGCGAAAATTCTTATTCAGAGATTATGGATGGAGAAACTAGATTGGGATGCTAACATACCCGAGAACTTAAAGGCAGATTGGATTAATTTTAGAGATAGTTTGGAAGGTTTGAATAGTTTGAGATTGAACCGAAGTGTCATTTCAGAAAATGTCAGTGATATAGAAGTACACGGGTTTAGTGACGCGTTGCAAAAAGCGTACGGCGCCTGTGTATATCTTCGTTGCAAAAATAGTGATGGTAGTGTAGGTATAAATCTCCTATGTAGTAAGTCTAGAGTAGCTCCGTTAAAAGTGATCTCTTTGCCGAGGTTAGAATTGACTGCAATATTGCTCCTTGTCAATTTAGTTCAGAATACAGTGGCGTTTCTCAAGATAAATGTTGGAAAGATCGTTTTGTGGTCTGATTCGGCTATTGCCTTGTCCTGGTTAAAGATCCCACCCCACAATTTAAAAACATATGTAGCCAATAGGGTTAGCGAGATTTTGGATGGTAGTAAAGATATGAGATTCAGACACATCGCTGGGAAATCAAATCCTGCAGACTTGGTGTCTAGAGGAGTTTTACCTCATGAGATTAGTCTTTTGGATGTTTGGTGGCACGGTCCCTTGTTTTTAGAGGATGATGAGTCAACGTGGCCAGTTAGTAAAATAAATATTGCAAACTGTCAGGAGTTACCTGAATTGAAAAATGAACAGTCATCTTTTGTTTCTGTAAGTCATAGATATTTTTAACATTGAAAAGTTTAGTTCGTTGGTGAGACTCAAGCGCGTTGTAGCTTACTGTTTTCATTTCATAAACAGAAAAATTAGAAAGAAGACTATTTGCACTGGTGGCTTGGAAGCTTGTGAGTTGGAGGCCGCGTTATTGTCAGTCATTCGGACGGTTCAGAAGGGTAATTTTAGAGGTGAGATTAGAATGTTGTTAAACAATAAACCGTTGCCGGAAAATAGTAAATTGATTAGTCTTTCGGCACGAGAAGGGTTGCTTAGAGTAGGAGGAAGGTTGGAGAATAGCAATTTGGATTACGATCAAAAGCATCAATTGATTTTGCCGAAAGATCATGGTCTGATAAATTTGATTATTCAACATGAGCACATAAAAAATTTACATGCTGGGGTTCAGTGTACTTTGGCAGCTGTGCGCCAGAAGTACTGTATAGTGAATGGCAAGGATGCAGTTAGGCAAGTCATTAGAAGCTGGGTCCCTTGTTTCAAGTTCAAACCAAAGGTAGAGGAACAAATCATGGCATCGTTGCCTCCAGATCGTTTGAATGCTGCCAGACCATTTAATATAGTCGGAGTTGATTTTTGTGGTCCTTTTCTGGTCAAATATAAAGGACAGCGGAAAGATACGCAAAACAAAGTTTACATTTGCATATTCGTTTGCTTCGTAAGTAAGGCCGTCCATTTGGAACTGGTCGAGGACGCAACGAGTAAATCTTTCATCGAATGTTTGAAACGATTTTTTTCAAGACGAGGACGAAGTGCAATCATTTATAGTGATAACGCCGGAAACTTCGTGGGCGCCAACAGAGAAGTCAAAGAGATGGAAAATTTAGTTCATGGATCAAACATAGACTTGCAAGCATTTTATTCAAATGAAGGCATCACGTGGAAATACATTCCGCCTAGATCGCCACACTTCGGAGGCCTCTGGGAGGCAGCAGTTCGGATGTTTAAATCTCACATGAAAAAAGTAGTTGGAGTTCAAGTATTGACCTTGGAGCAGTTAACAACATTGGCTATAGAGATAGAGGGAATTCTTAATTCTCGCCCTCTTTCATCACTTTCTAGTGATCCACGTGATCTAGAGCCACTAACACCTGGACATTTCACAATAGGGGGTCCAATTAATACAATTTTAGAGGTGGATGTCACAAATTTATCAAGTAATAGGCTAGCGTATTTAAAACAAAAAACACAGTTGGTGCAGCATTTCTGGAAAAGGTTTTCCAGAGAATATTTGCACACTTTACAACAAAAAATCAAATGGAAGTTCGAACGTGAACATTTAAAAATAGATGACCTTGTCTTAATTCATGAAGACAATATACCCAGCTCAAAATGGCTAATGGGTCGAGTGGAAAAGACAATACCAGGACGCGACAGCAGAATTCGAGTGGTAGTACTCAGAACACCAAATGGCACAGTGGAGAGAGCCATAACGAAGGTGTGTAAATTACCAGTCAATTGAAGGACTAAAATAGTAATGGACGTTGAAAAAAAAAAAACATTTTGGTTTGCATCGATACTTGTTAAGTAGTTTAAGTTTGTGTATAAAATTTGAATCAATAGCACAGGATATATATAAACAGAACAATATCTTCTATTGCGCTTTAGGCCTAAGCTGGTGAACAAATATTTTTGTCATTGTTTTTTTCAAATGATTTTTATTTAGAAAAGATAGAAAAATCATTTTATATGCAATCAATGAAACAAAAAAAAATTACAAAAATGTTTGTACCCACCTCCTTGTTTTAATAAATAAAAATCAGTACAATTTTCAAAGGAAAGAGAAATCTTTACACTTTATAATGTACTTAAAAGAGATAGACATTCGTGAATAATTTTTGATTTTGGTCTAGTTAGCTTTGCGAAACTTTAAAATCACATCAAACAAATAACAAAAAGAAAAGTTGCAACTCGCATAAGGTTGTGTATGTGTTTGTGTAGCATTTCGCAAAGCTAACAAGACCAAAATCAAAAATTATTCACGAATGTCTATCTCTTTTAAGTACATTATAAAGTGTAAAGATTTCTCTTTCCTTTGAAAATTGTACTGATTTTTATTTATTAAAACAAGGAGGTGGGTACAAACATTTTTGTAATTTTTTTTTGTTTCATTGATTGCATATAAAATGATTTTTCTATCTTTTCTAAATAAAAATCATTTGAAAAAAACAATGACAAAAATATTTGTTCACCAGCTTAGGCCTAAAGCGCAATAGAAGATATTGTTCTGTTTATATATATATATTCTGTGTCAATAGTTGGTAAAGGTTTAACCTTTCCAAAGCGGAGAGTGTGTCTAGTAGGCATGGGTTGAATTAAACTTGTCTAGGAGGCATGGGAAAATAAAAGATAGTGCGTTTTGAATCGTTACGTTGAATAGACGCATTTTTATTAAAATACAAGAAAAAGGGTTAAAACAGAGAAGATTGTGGGAACTTAGTGAAAATACAGTCCACATAAAAAGAAAAAACATTGTCAAAGTAGAAGACAATTCAGTTGGGACTCGGAAATGTTGTACATGGGTGCAAGTTAGAAAATGCAAAATTTTTAATCCAACTGCCATCAATGGATGTAACCGTTTACATCTATTGAAGTGTTTGTCAGAAAGGAATGAATTAACAGATCCATTTGCTATTATTTCACTTTCAACAGTAATATTTATTAGTCCACAGCCTAGTATAAATTTACCTAGAGCTTTAAAATATGCAAGCATAATATGAAAAAATCCTAAATGAATAAATGAGTTATCAAATAATGGCTGCTCACTAGATTGGGTTTGTATCGCAACGTTAAAATTGTTTGCAGTTTCATTTTGTTCAGGACATAATATGGATTGACTGGAAAATGAAAACGTAGCATCTGTTTCTAATTCTTCAATCATATGGCAGCTGCAGCACTGACCATACCTAATTATTATCTCAACAACTTTTCGAGAACACGTTATACTTTTTTAGCGGCATAGCTAGTGTAATATGTTTACTAGATTTAATTTTCTCACATGAAACATTAAAAATTAAATCGTCAGCCTAAAGCCAATGAAGAACTTTTTCTTTCGCATTCTCTGCTCTTTTTACTTTTATAACGATCACCACGCAATACTGCCGAAAAAAGTATTTTATTACTTGTAGTGTAGTGTCGTACATTCACCCTTCAGTAAATCAGAAGTTTTTAAATTTTCTGGTAATGATGTTTCTTCCATATCGCTACGCGTCCCAAAGAGTGTTACATCTCAAAATAACGAATTGTTGGGAATTCAACTTTGAAACTTTGAATTCAACAAAGTTCAAATTGTAATAATTTATTCCAATAACTCGATGGTGTTGCGTATTCTGGACTTGATACATTTTGATATTCCCTTCAGTTTAATATTTTAAATACAGAATATTTGGAAAAAAACAGGAAAATAGAGGAATGTAACACTTTATTTGAAATTTTTCTGGACAAGTTCAGAGATGTAACACTCTTAAAGAAATAAATCGGCCTAAATTTATGTCTTCATTGTGTAAATAAATATAACGTTGAGCTACATTTTTCAATATAATTTCAATTTTTTATAACATACCATTATTCCGAGGCATATAGGTATATATTAAATTAGAATTTTCAATGTGTTTTTCTATGTTGGTTTAATAACATTTACACTTAATTAAAAATATGTATTACTAATTAAATTATTCATAATTTGTCTACAATTACCTGAATTTATTCCTGATAAATTTAGAGAACAACGAAGAAACGTGTTTCACTTTTGAATAATTTACTTGATATGTCACTTTTCCCGCGTATTTGTGTAAAAAAACAAAAAATCATCTCTTTTTTTTAGAATGATACAGTTACATCACTTATGCCACTTTAGTACCGCGCATTTGTAACACTTTATTACAAAATTATTTGTTATAAATATTCAAAATATTTAAGTAATAAAGTCACAACTTCTATTGTAACACTTTTGTTGAAATAATTTATATTTATGAAGGAACTAATTTTATCGAATAAAGGGTTGCAAATGAGTTGTAACACTTTATACGAAAATTTAAACATTATGTGGAAAATAGATAATTGTTATAAATGCAATGTAACACTCTAAAATAAAATTTACATCTTTGTTGATATTATAATTTTGCTGCAAAAGTAATTTATATAATTTGTAACACTTTACCAGATAATTTGATGCTTCATTTAAAATTGTCACATCATAATTTTATTAAATAATAAGAAAAATATTGGAAATTTTATTAATTTTCTTGTTTTAAACCATAATGAAACAACAAACGAATTCTAATTTGCAATAAAAAAAAAATTTTAAAAATTGACTTGTGACACTCTTTGGGACGCGTAGCGATATATAAAATTATACCACCCGGCAGGTCCCACTAAAATCACCAATCTTTTTGAAAATATGTTTTTTTAGGTGCCGCAAATATATTTTTTAGAAATCTACGAAATTCAATTTTGAAACCGGCTGGTAACATTTTAGACCCAACTAAATGATTTGGCTTTTTTATTTTAAATTTTATTAAATACTAAATTGAAAGGTATTCACAAATTTTCATGCTGCCTCAAATACATACTCAAAAATGTCTAACAACTCTTAGAATATTTAGAATATTATGTCAAATACCAAATTTATTAAAAAAAGTTTTTAAGCAATTTTAGGAAATATAACTATAACGGTCCTCTATAACTATAATTGTCCTCAATTTTGTTTATCGAGTTGGGAATGATTGTTTAGGTTTTAACCCCAAAAAATGGCATACACACTTAAATATCTACAGAACTATGTAAACGGCCCTAAAAACATCAGAATTTCATGAATCGTAAACAAAAACTGAGTAACCATATCCCTCCCACCCATACTAACTTATATAAAATTTTCCCTATTGTCTGCCATCCAAAATTTATACGGCGTCCGCCATCGTGTCCCAATAGTTTAATTGGGATGACTTTTACTTTTTTACTCATGAAAATATGGAAAATCCCAAAAAACAAAACAAAAAAAAAACACAAAATAAAATCTGTGAATTATTTTCGGGGAGAATGAATGACGAAAATCGCAAACTATTTCATGAAAGGGAAAATCAGGACAAAACACTAATCAAATTATACAGTAAAAATACAAATAAGTGTATATTATGTTCATAGTGCTACTGTACCGCTTTTATCTTTATTAATTGAAAATGAAAATAGAGAATTTCCTCCCTAACAAAAAATGACTACACATGAATACGATACGAGTATATGCATTGCGTTATTTCCTTTATAATTTATGCGTATGTATGTGGATAAAAAATTATAATTTTATTACTTTGACGCGTTTCTATTTATGAGTTGTTGCTATCTGCCGGTGCGGAAGAATATTTACAACGTCGAGGGTGGAAATTTGTTTTCGTTTGATGATTTGATGGCAAGTGCCAAGATTGCAGATTTTCAAACTTTTTAATCGATGTTGGTTACTATTCATCTATGTCATAGTTAATACTGGTGATTATGTACTTCTTTCAAATCTCTTTACAATATTGAAAAATTCTTTAGTTGATGAATTGAATGGTACACCTGGAAATTTTAATGACATTGAAATATTACAACCGCACTACTATTCATGTTTGTAACCCAACATTTATATTTACATAATTTAATCTTAATAAACTCTTTTTGAAGCATAATCTTATTTTTGTATACAATGATAAATAATTTTATAATCTTCATTGGGCTACAGTTAAAACTAGAACGTCGTTTAGTATAAGCGCATTTAAACATTTTCTTATTATGTTACACATTACATATAATCATCGGGAACATAAAAATAAAAATTATGTATTTTTTTTAATGATATTTTATGTTTTGGTTTGTTGTTGTCTTTTATTATATGTGTTGTCTTATAATGTAAGTCTGTAAATTAAACCAGAAAAAAATGTAGTATATACGAGTATAACGTATAATAAAATAAAGAAGAATAATGACGCCTTGCGCTACCACACATAAATTAAAGTTTTGGGACGATAAAGATGTGAATTCTTGAAATTTAATCCCGCGGTAAAACAAAGGATCTTGCTGGATCAAATTATGTTACTTGGTAAGAAAATCACACCATTGTATCATATTTTGACCACATACGATTTTAGTTTTTGCTCAAAATTTAAATAAAATTAACATCCAATAATGATTGTAGTGGGCAGAGTCATAATATGTAGCTTTAGTGGTGTTCAACAGAGTAGAGGAATATGTACACTACATTCTGTGACTGGTCTTCAATGAAATATAAAAAAAACTAGGACACCATAAAGAAATTTGGAGGATTTCGAAAATCCGGGTTAATAAGACTTCACAAAAGGGTGTATTTAATTTCTTTGTCGGCATCTTAAAAGGACCTACACACGATCCAATTTGGTCGGATGGTTGATCCAATTTGAATGGAGATTGGTACGTGAGTATGCATGTTGGTTGAAAAAAATTAGTCGGATGTGTTGGAAAATGTCCATCCGACCAGCAGACCAACCAACCAAATTGGATCGTGTGTAGTGTTATCGGTCGATAATTTTCTAGTCTACAGTGAAATTTCATATAGAAAGCGGAGTTAGAAAAGAAATAAAATAAAAAATGTTGTTATTTGTTGACGTAGTGTTTTGTTTTTCCAACAAACGTCAAAATCGAACGAGTAGCCGATTGCCGGTTTTTCACCGTTTTTTAAATAAACCTAGAATATAGCCTTTTGTATGTTCTTATAAATACCTTATCGAAATACCTTAGTTCGGAAAAATAAGTACGAATTCAGAGAATTTTAATTATTCATTTTGAAAATTCTTAAAAATCTGAAAATCCTTTGACCGGAATTTACCCCAGAATTGTTTTTACACCAGAAATGATTTGCACCAGAAATTATCCAAAATATTATCGGAAATTGAAATGCTACGTCATATTCTGCTATTTTTTTCTTCCAGAACATATTTTTGGGGAAAAAGCCAGGAAGCATTCTCTATCATCGTTACCAAGAGGAAAAAAGATAAGATCACAGGCACACCAAAAAAAAAAAGTCGTGACCTAGAGGGGAGACTCCACTATTCCTACGTTTTCGAAGTCGCTGAAACCGAATATGACCATTTACCCGTTACCACCCCCCCAGGGGTTGAAATTTTAATTTCCATGCAAAATTGAGATGAATTTACATTTCTTTGTTTTTTGGGGGCGCTGGAATTGAAAATGACAATGAAAAATAAATTGGACCCCTACATCATCCCCTTACTATCCTCCTGGAGGATAATTTCAACTACTTTTTGAGGGTGCTAGGAGATGACGGAAGGGTCAAATGTCCTTTTCGTTGTCATTTTCGGTTCCAGCGCCCCAAAAAACATAGAAATATACATCCATCTCAATTTTGCTTGAAAATTGAAATTTTAACCCCTTTCAGGGGGTAGTAAGACGGCGCTAGGTTGTGATGGAAGGGTCGAATTTATTTTTTGTTATCATTTCCGGTTTTAGCAAGCCAGGAAACGTAGGAATGCACTTTAATTTATCTTTATTTTCCGAGTCTACACCCGATCGTGAAAATTAAAATCAGAAGCAATATAACGAGCATGTCTTTATGCTACTATTTTTTTTCCAAACCATAAAACAAATAAAGTCCATGGCCTTAGTTCCAAAAAAATTTCATGTTATCGGGAAGTAATTTTTGACACCATTCAAGTACATATTGGTATAGATTTTGTAAATTTTGAATTTAATAAAATTAAAAAAAATAATTAAAATAATTTTAAGTTTTGAATTTTTCTGTCTTGTCTGCAATTTCCATTAATTTTCTGATAGTTTTTTTCAAGTCATTCTGGCTTAAATTTGAGCCGAACATTTGATAGTTAGAGAATTCTTAAATATTTAAAATTTAGAAAAATTCCAAAAACAAATTAACAATTTGACAATTCTAGTTGAAGAAGGGCGTGAGATTTTTAATATTTTCGGAACGCAGAAATATTAAAAGTTTCAAAGTTATTAGAAATTATACGAATTTTTAATTTTATGAAATTAGAAATTTGAAAATTCTAAACTTTTAAATTTTTGGACTTCTAATACTTTTGAAAGTGGGAATTTTCAAAACATGTAATTTTTAATCATTTTAATCTGATTTTTTTTTTTGGTATATCTGCCACAATAACACCAGTTTTGCTCTTCTCTGCCACTAGCTCAATTCACTTACAGTTTGGCCATCTTTATCAAATCTTTAAGTTTCAAATTTTCACAAAGTTTCAAATATTGAATTTAGAATTTTTAGAGTTTTAAATAATTTTGAATTTGGATAAAATTTTAAATATTAAGCTTATCAACTTAAATTTCACCCAAACGTCTTACACGTTAAATAAATTCTAATTTCTATTTTTGTAAAGATTATCTTATTGTAAAGTTCTAGAAATTGGAAAAATTTTAAAAATTGAAAAACTTTGAAAATTTTAGTAGTTATAGAAATTTTAAAAATCCCGAAAATGAAGAGGTGCCTTGGTTCTTACCGGGTACGCCGCAATTAGATAAAACGATATTTTTTGTTTTAGAATTGTGTAACAATAGTTTTGAGGTGGTGCGAGCCACATTTTCCAGTTTTTACTCAATTTCCTCGTTTGTATTAATTAAAGCAAAAATGAATTGAAATATACTTTATTGAATTGGGATTGTTTTTAAAAGTTCTAGTTAGTTCTAAATTTAGAACCCTAAAATACCACCACGGCCGAAGATTATTGGAAATGGATAATTTTTTTATATTACTACACGTCACAAAATTTTTAAACAAAATATTAGTTTGCAAGTCGATAGAGACAAAAGGCGTTATTTTAATAGGGAAATTATAATCGATTTTTGGAGAGCATAAGATTGTCTACCTAAGCAATGAAGGTAAATACACCTAAACGAGAACGACCTTTATTTATGCTGATGAACTCTGTTGAAGCATAAACGAGCGCTTTAATCTATCAGGGGAACCTAAAATGAAGATAAATGAAAATGAAGAGGAATGTGATGAAAATTACGATTTTCAATAAAAAAATGTTTTTCTTTCTTGAATTGAAATTTTTAGAAATAAGTGAAAATGTTCTCGGAAAATGTCGTTTGTATGTACTTCCGAAAAAGTAAAGGTGTACCTCTTACCTAATTTTCACTAATTATGCATTTAAAAACTTCACTTTGCCCTTAATGAGAGTTATGTAGTCCTACATTTACAGATTTTCAATTCCGGTAAAACTACGGTAGACTTAACCTTTTTTAAGGTCTACTAATGCTGTGCGTCTATCTGATTGTTGAATTTGGTGACTAAACTAAATTTATTCATGATTCTAACAGTACACATCTTCTTACTTAAGATTGTGCTAAAATTTGAACATTTCAATACGAATTAATTTAGCTAAAATAATTAATAGTTATTGGCAAGCGACAAAGTTTTTATCCAATTAAAAATTTTTTTTTCAGTTCTTATCAAATTCTGATATTTTACCCACTCTAGAAATTTTAACAAAATTTGTTATTTTTATATTTAAATAATTTAAAAATTTAAAAAAATCGCAAATTCCAAGATAAACGTTGAAGTTGTCAAATTCAGAATTTTTAGAGAGATTTTATGAAATATTTTACTTCAAAAATCGTTTTGGAAATTACAACCCTACCCCCTTCTTAATTTCTTTAATTCAGTAATTATACTCATATACCCGAGTGTTAACACCTCCATTCAACCAAGACTTTTTTGGATTGGAGCTGACTATCGACTTTGTAAAGACACACAATTTGATATTCTGCGTATTTCTTTACTTATCATTGTACTTACAAAAATGTAATAGACTTACATATCGTCGCTTCCAATTAAGAGTATTACATCTGCAAATCAATAATTTTTTTGGAGGGGCGTGTCAAGTTTTTTATGTTAAATTTGGAATAATTTTTTTAAATAAAATTCTTGCCACACTTTTTGGGAAGGATTTTATTTAAAAAACAAATTAAGTCGAAATTAGCATTAACAATGTTAAGGTCTCTCCAAAAAACTAGTTATTTGCAGATGTAATACTCTTAATTGGAAGCGACGATATGTAAAACCAATAAAGTATATTTTTTAAATACGCAATACGTAGTACGCGTTAAAAATTTAATGTTTATATACATTTTTAAATTCAGTGAAATCTCAATATAACGAAGCCAAAGAGACCGGAGAAATGAAAATGTAAAATGTTCTTATTTTACTTCCTTAAATTGAATTTTCATTCGCTAAAATGAAAATTGTATTTTATGAAAAACACTATGGCTAACAAAATAAGTTTGTGAACTTCGTTTTACTGAAAATTTCATTAAATCGGTATTGGCTGTAAAGGGATTTCAGTGTAGTAAAAATTCTTCGAAATTACTAATGTAATAACCCTTTTGCCTTGGCTTAGACCCATTTCATATTCTACAAGTAGTCTTATTTGTCATTGGTCTTATTTCTTAACACTCTTTTGTAAGACCGACAAATTTGGTGGTCCTAATTTAACATTTCTCGTGTAGCAAAACTACCTTCATATCGAATTTTATCATAATCTCTTTAGAAATATCCTAGTTCCTTGCTAATTGGCCTTATTAGCACATTTTTATACTCTGTAAAGAAATAAATAAATAACCAAATTCAATCCTACTTGGTAAAATTTCAGAATTTTATCATAAGCGGTTAAAAAAAGCAAAGTTCATCCTAATTGGCCATATTCTAGAATTTCATTTCAAAATAATGTTAGTTCCTTAACTAGTTAAATTCTTAAATAATCAAAAAATGCATCCCATTTCCATCGTTTTGTTGAATATCATCAAAATTGGTAAACAAATAGAAAAGTATTAGTGTTAATTATCATTGGCCCGATTCCAGAACTTTATATAAATTTCATTTTAGACCGCCATTTCTCCTAATTTACCTTATTCCAGTACTTTATTTAAAAATAATTTTCGAATCTTATTTCTATCATACAGTTTGAATTCAATTAAAATCGGTTAGGAAATAGCCGGGCTTCCTAACTGGCCTCGTTTGAATCCTATTTCCATTATACATATCGAGTATGCAAATGGACATGCATATACACATACTAAACATAAATACAAACTATATAATTTTTCAATGTTACATTTTGCCTGGCTACATATTCGTGTTAAAGCCGAAGTATCTCAGATTTTCGTATAGTCTGGACCAGCCTTTAGTAGAATTTGAAATTTTGGATTTTGGAATTTGGAATATGGAATTTAGAATTTGAAATTTGGAATTTGAAATTTGGAATTTCGAATTTGAAGTTTGGAATTTTAAATTTAAAATTAAAATTTAAAATTTGGAATTTAAAATTTGAAATTTAAGATTTAAGATTTAAAATTTTGAATTTGAAATTTCGAATTTAAAATTTGGAGTTTGTAATTTAAAATTTGGAATTTAGAATTTGAAATTTGGAATTTAGAATTTGAAATTTGGAATTTGAGATTTGGAGTTTGAAGTTTGAAATGTGGAATTTGAGATTTGGAGTCTGAAGTTGAAGTTTGAAATGTGGAATTTCAGATTTAAAATTTGAAATTTGGAATATGAAATTTGGAATTTCGATTTTGAAGTTTGGAATTTGAAATTTAAAATTAAAATTTAAAATTTGGAATTTAAGATTTAAGATTTACAATTTTGAATTTGAAATTTGGAATTAAAATTTGGAGTTTGTAATTTAAAATTTGGAATTGGAAATTTGGAATTTAGAATTTGAAATTTGGAATTTGAGATTTGGAGTTTGAAGTTTGGAATTTGAAATTTGAAATTTAGAATTTGAAATTTAAAATTTGGAATTTAAAAGTTGAAATTTAGAATTTGGAATTTAAAATTTGGGATTTGGAATTTAGAATTTTAAATTTGGAATTTGGAATTTGAAATTTGGAATTTCGAATTTGAAGTGTGGAATTTGAAATTTAAATTTAAAATTTGGAATTTAAAATTTAAAATTTTGAATTTGAAATTTGGCATTAGAAATTTGGAGTTTGTAATTTAAAATTTGGAATTTGAAATTTGGAATTTAGAATTTGAAAGTTTGAAATTTGGAGTTTGAAGTTTGAAATGTGGAATTTGAGATTTAAAATTTGAAATATGAAATTTGGAATTTTGATTTTGAAGTTTGGAATTTGAAATTTAAAATTAAAATGAAGAATTTCAAATTTAAGATTTAAGATTTAACATTTTGAATTTGAAATTTGGAGTTTGTAATTTAAAATTTGGAATTTGAAATTTGGAATTTAGAATTTGAAATTTGAAGTTTGAAATGTGGAATTTGAGATTTGGAGTCTGAAGTTGAAGTTTGAAATGTGGAATTTGAGATTTAAAATTTGAAATTTGGAATATGAAATTTGGAATTTCGATTTTGAAGTTTGGAATTTGAAATTTAAAATTAAAATTTAAAATTTGGAATTTAAAATTTGAAATTTAAGATTTAAAATTTGGAATTTGAAATTTGGAGTTTGTAATTTACAATTTGGAATTTGGAATTTGAAATTTGGAGTTTTTAGTTTGAAGTTTGGAATTTGAAATTTAGAATTTGAAATATAAAATTTGGAATTTAAAAGTTGAAATTTAGAATTTGGAATTTAAAATTTGGGATTTGGAATTTAGAATTTGAAATTTGGAATTTGAAATTTAGAATTTGAAATTTGGAATTTGAGATTTGGAGTTTGAAGTTTCAAATGTGGAATTTGAGATTTAAAATTTGAAATATGAAATTTGGAATTTCGATTTTGAAGTTTGGAATTTGAAATTTAAAATTAAAATTTAAAATTTGGAATTTAAAATTTGAAATTTAAGATTTAAGATTTAAAATTTTGAATTTGAAATTTGGAGTTTGAAATTTAAAATTTGGAATTTGAAATTTGGGATTTGAGATTTGAAGTTTGGAGGTTGGAATTGAAATTTGGGATTTGAGATTTGGGATTTGAAATTTGGAATTTGAAGTTTAAGATTTAACTTTTTGAATTTGGAATTTGAAATATAGAATTTGAAATTTGGAATTTGAAATTTAAAATTTAGAATTGGAAATTTGGAATTTGAGATTTGGAGTTTGAAGTTTGAAATTTGGAATTTGAGATTTAAAATTTAGAATTTATTTTTTTTAAGGTGGAGTTTTGGTGGAGTAAGGTTAATAAAGTTTCAGATTTCTAAATAAAAATGATTCTGAATTTAAATTTATATATCTTCTTCTAGCGGGAATTTTGTTTAGCAAATTGTGCGTTTAAAATTAAAATAAAGTTTATTAGCCAAATCATATATGTATTTGTGTAAATTGTTTGTCATATTTGGTACTAATAAGAACATACTAATGTGGATACTCAAATTATTTTATTTAATTTAGTATGGACAACTTAAAGCTGTTATTATTTAATGAGTTCTAGATCTAATTTAAATTATTTCGCAGTGGGGGTTTCAGCAGAATAGCCATAAGCAATTATTTATTTTAATTCTGATTTTTTCTGAAGGTAATTTCCAGGGTCAAAGCTATAGATTTGAAAATGAAATTTTATGGGATTTGAGATTTTTTAGTTACTGCTATTAGAATTTTAGTTTAAATTTAAAATATTTAAAAAAAAAGATATTTAGTATTTAATATTCATAATTTAGAATTAAAATTTTTTACGCATCTTGAATTTCAGGTTACTTAGTTAGTGATTAATTTGCTGTCCTTTTAATTTAGATGTCGAATTGAATTGAATTTATTTAAGGGAACTAATGGCTAATTTTAAATAAAGAATTAATGGTGAAGTAAATTGGGTTTTCGGTTTCACTGGATTTAATGAAATTAAATTAATTTTTGTTACAATTAAGTTTAATTAAATTTAGTGAAATGAATATTTCGATGTAATCGAAGCATTAATGTCATAATGTTCGTATTGGTATCGATGTGGATATTGTTATTTGTGTTAATGTTAATATTGGTATTAATGTTAAGATTATTAAATTAATAAATAATCGTTTAAATGATTTTAGTTTAGAATCACCTGACAAACTCGACCAAGCTGGCATTGGCTGAGGCAATAGCGCGAAGGGTGGGGTGATAGTTGGTTTAAATATTGTTATATTTCAGAGAATTTAATTTAAACTTAATCAATTTTAGAATGGTTATTATAAAAGATTAATACAGATTTGAAATTTAGGAAATTTTTGAAAAACCTGTCCCTTTCAGGAAACTTTAGCAGTAAATAAACTTGAAATTGTGTTGCCTTGTGCTAAATAATTGATTAAAAATATACTGCTAACAAATTTACTAACTGTCAACTACTTAGGGGTCTGGAACTGGGTTGAGTTTTTGTTACTAACATACCTTTCATTTCCTTCGGTTTTGTCATGTGTAAAGGGTGTACGGAGGTCCCGGGAGTCTTGCTTAGGCTAATCAATCAATCTTATTAATTCGAGCTTTCCGAGCTAACTCGGCTTAATAAAATGACTTTGCAGCCTTCACAACTGGTATCAAAATGAATGAGTCCATTTATTGTATCACTAATTTTTAGTCCATGAAATTAAAGCAACCAGAGCTCTTGAACTTGATGAATTAGTGAAAAAACGAATACCTAAACGACCTTGTTTATGAAATAAATATAAGTGAACTTTATTTTTCATTATTTCGACTTTGATTTGAATAATTTTAAGTTTTTCGGTGAAATTTAATATCGACTGAATAACAATTTAAAAGACAAATTATTTCTTAATCCAATCATGTCAGATCACGATTTAATCTAATTTATATTTGTTTAAATGTTGGTCTGTTACTTTAACAGGGTAAAGAAAAAAGTTTCATCGCAATTCAAATCAAATTAGTGTTTTTAAAATTGCTGAGATAAAAACATTATTTTTATGTATATGATTTTAACATGTTCCGAAGATTGTAAGAGAATTTAATCCAGTTTCGAATTGATGGGCTTATGATTATGAAAAATCAATCTTCTCATCAGGCCGTGGCAACTGGACTGATTGTACCACAATTTACATTTTATATTATTCAGAATGTACTGTGCAGGTTGTACTAGCGAATTATACTAATACAGCCAAACTCTCTTACAAATTTTTCTTCTTCACGACATTCACACAACTCTATTTCTTTGTAAGCTAATTTAACTTTAATTTTGAATGTTAATTAATTAGAAATTACACGAATTAATTAATTAACAATAAAAATTAATGTATAAAAACATTATTTCTCGCGATGCAAGGATTCCCGAAATTAATGAAATAAAATTTGTGGAGGAGTGAGATTTAATTCGAGAATTCTCGAAGCAATAATTCCCGATCGCCATTTCTACATCCTATATCCCAGGAATTTTTAAACTATAATTCAATTTTCTCAGCGAACAGAGAGGAAACCAGTGGTTTACTGGGTAAAATAATCTCTAAGTTTTTCAACATAGTTTTATTCTATTTGATTTTTTTTTCTTCCAATGATTTTAAAATTTCTTTATGATGAACTTTACTCTCAAAATTCATCTTTGTCAAATGAAACGCTAAATGCGATCGAAAAACGTATGTATAAAAGAAACTTCTGCATAAGAAACCTCCTAATAAATTATTTAAAACTCGGAAAAATCTCTCACTGGTCCAATGGAATAGGTAGTCTTACAAGGGATGATCCCGAACCCGAAAATTCAAAAAATTATGAAACTTTGGGAACATGTACATCTCATATAGGTATGTACTACGCAATTTTTTTTTCTGCGGAAAAACACTCTGACTGGGTGAAATGGATTTTTGAAAATACGAAATTTTCCATTCTGCCTCTGCGCATAACTCGTTAACTCGTTAACGGTAAGATGTAGAGAAAAAGTGTGTGCTTGCTTAAGACAGCAGGATGGTGTGCATGAAAGTAAATAAGGTTTTACAAATGTCAGTTTTTTATCTTCATTAATGAAAAACTCAAAAAATATTTGTTTGGATGAGTTTTATTAAAAGTCCAGTCATTGACGGTTTTTCGCTCAGAATTCTTACGGACAAAACCGATTGACGTGAAATCGTGAAACTGACATTTCTAAAAGCTTATTTACTTCCATGCTCACCGTCCTGCTGTCTTAAGCAAGCACACACTTTTTCTCTACATCTTACCGTTAACGAGTTACCGAGTTATGCGCAGAGGCAGAATGGAAAATTTCCTATTTTCAAAAATCCATTTCACACAGTCAGAGTGTTTTTCCGCAGAAAAAAAAATTGCGTAGTACAACCTATATGAGATGTACATTGTACATGTTCCCAAAGTTTCATAATTTTTTGAATTTTCGGGTTCGGGATCATCCCTTGTTAGATTAATATATTTTGACAACGGAAGCATCGTTTGTAAGAATAAGAAAAAATTGTGAAATTGGACTGGTTCCAGTAAATTCAGATTATTTACAGAATAAGGTGGTTTATGACTGAGATAAACGAGTAATCTCGTGATTTGTGGTTATAAATCTGGAATATTAATTTTATGTTCTTTGTACGTATACATACATCTCAATTTGACAGCTCATTGCTTAAATTTTTTGTAAATATTTTCAATTAAGATTTATAACGATAGATAAACGTATATTGATACAATTTATGTATGTGCAACCTGTTACCTATAAAAATTTCCATAACTTATACATTTATGTAATTTTATTATTTTTAATAAAATCATACAATATACATATTCCCATAAACTTTGATGGGGGGTCACCCACCTCAAACACAGGAACACTTTAAAAAAATATTTATTGTTTTACAAATTGCAGACAGGTAGAAACAAATTGAAAAGGGGTGACGCTTTCCCAACTACATAATAACCAAATAGCTTTCTAGAGAAATTATTAATATTAATTATCATAACGTTGGTAGTTACAAACTATGGCATTTTTGAATGGAACATCTGTCGCGTATTTTATAAAGTAAATTACAGTAAACACCAGGTAGTCCTAATGGTTTTTATCTTAAATTCTTATCTAATCAAATGGTTCGTCGAATTTAAAAAAAAAAAAATATTGACTGTTCTATCTCCTACTGTACACAACAATTATCCTAACGATGTGTATCAAAATAAATTTGAATTTTTTTTTTCTTATTTCTTGGCTTTTATCAAAGATCAAAACAACAAAAAATCATTAATTAATTTTTTTTTTCTCCTAAATTTTAATCTAATTTAATTATTTAAATTAAATGTTTGGTGGGAAATTAGTGGATGTCAAATTAATTTAAATAAAAAAAAAAACAACGATGTGGTTACTTGCTCTTCTATTCTATACATATTCTTAAGTGAATTTACTATGACTGATTTTATCTTTGCTTCCAAGTTGGTGATGTTGT
The DNA here is from genome assembly GCA_963556165.1 of Tipula helvola. NCBI lineage: Eukaryota > Metazoa > Arthropoda > Insecta > Diptera > Tipulidae > Tipula > Tipula helvola. The sequence continues at coordinate 297,932,683 of OY744481.1, read as the reverse complement.
TATTGTGGCATTTTTTGTTGTGACGATTAAATAGCAACAAACTAATTGTACTATAAAACTGTATTTACATACATTTCAAGATAATAATTAATAAACTGAAGTCAGCATTTAATATTTGATGTCAGACGGTATGTTTTGACGCAAATTAGAGTGTGTTGATTTGATTACATGTAAAATTGTGTCTGGAATGGGCAAAGTGTAGATATTTAAATGCTGCCTTGTAATGTTGCATATTAAAGGTTAATTATTTTGTTAATAAATCAATTAATAATTGAACAAATGCATATCTTATCTAACATTTCTAATCTTTATTGCTCTAATATATCAACTGGTAAAGAATTTATGTGAATTTTCTCCTTTGTTGTGTAAGCAGATGGTTGTGCCGGGTTTATATACATATAGAAAGGTTCTAATTTTTATTTGGTTTAAATTTATGACTTTTATAGATACAAAACACTATCAGTACAAATAATTTTTAGAAGTAAGTTTTATAAGGTGGCAGTTTATTTTACATACATATACATATTTACAACAGTGTTTTAATCCAAAAATTAAATGTTCATCATCTTAATTAACTTTCCGTTAAATCTTAATAAATCATCTGAATTTAAATCGTATAGAAATAAACAAATAAAATCTAATCATTTTATCATATAATTAATTGAATCCCTACGAATGACTAATCATAAAAATGCAATCAATCTTTTGTGTTAGATAACGTATAAAAGACGGATGACTTGAAGAAAAAAAAAATGTTTAATAAAGACGTTAAAAGAACCAAGTCTAATCGACGGTATTTGTTTGGATTTTGGTTTTGATTTTGTTGGGAAACTATTTTACACAAGAAGATGACATTGAATATAAAATTCTACAATCCACTCATATTAATGGAATTGGATTGAATACAAAACATTTCTTCGAAGATTACTTTTTACATAATTAAGCGACAAGGATAAAGAGACACTGAGCATAAACGAAAATGATTGACATTTAATTCATTTTGAATACAACATCTGGTAGCAAGAATTCAGAAATTAACCTTTGCACCACACTATATACTGTTTTATATTATCCAGACTCGAATAAACATTTTAATTTTTATTAAAGATGAGAAAATGTGTGACTTGAATTTGGTTAAAATCAAAAAAGAGTTGTCATTGTATATAGTGTTACTTAAAATGCGGCAGCAAAGACAAACGCGCGGACAAAATTAAACGCAAAAATATTTATGTGTATACTACATCAAAAATTATCGAAGTTTGAGGTCAAAGCCATTATCTCCGATAACAAGACAGGCAGTCTGACAAATTTTTTTTTTTTTGTTTCGTTTTCGTTTTCTATTTCTTACCTTAATTTTCACGTTTGTTTGCCAAAAGTAACAGGTTGTATTGTAGAAAAAAAAAACTAATATTTATTGAAACCGCGCGTTTTGCAGTGTTCATAGTTCATACAAATTTCCAGAGTCTGTAATTTGTTTATACGGTTTTTTTTTTTTGTTTTTTGAAGGTCGAAAAAGAGTTTTACTTTTTATTTATTTTTAATTTTTCTAAATGAAATTACCCCAAAAACAAAAAGATAAGACGCAATGTGACGATAATCTTCGTTTTTTATTTATGATTCCTGTGTGACATATAAGTTATTATTAGATAAAATGAATCTCGCGGCATAGCCTTGATATAATTTTCTTTTTCGTGCGATTCATAAATTAAAAATAAAACAAAACAAACATTTTTATGATTATGGATGGTGTCGCGAGTTTTTTTTTTTATGAAGGATTTTTTTTATAATTTTAGTCGTGTGGCTGATCAATTCAGAAATTAAACGCGAATTTAAGTAACATATTTAAAAGTTAACTTAAATATGTTAATTGTTATTATTTTTGTTTTGTTTTTTTTTCTTTTAGCCGATGATGTAACACGCGCTTATAATCGTCATTAATTTAAATAATGTCGACGAGATCAGACACCGCATTATTTACTTATATGAAATGATTTTATCTTCTCACGATTATCAAAAATATTTTCAGATAACTGGTTCTGTTTTTTTTTTGGTTTTGTGGTTTTCTTATAAGTGCTATGACATATGTATTTCAGTGTATTGTTGGTACACGCCTAACTGAAATTTGAACTTTTTTGAATTCAATTTTAATAAAGTAGTGTTACACTATCTCATAAATTCAATGGATTGTTATATGAATAATGAATTAAGTGTTAATTTTATAGTTTGTTTATAAATAAACTAAAAATTGGTCAATTTATTAGAGATTTGGATTTAATTTACAGTTTAATTAAGTACACAATTTTATCACTAAACAAGACATCATTTTCAGTTGTGTAATACGAGATCCGGTATTGGTTAACCACATATTGTTGGGATGGGTTTATTAAAGTTTTAGTGTATTAGCTTCATACTATTATTGGTCAACAACTTTTCAATTGGAAAAATTTACGAATTAAGTGTATTTAAAAATGAAAATTTTCACTAAATTTAATGAAATCATTTACAAATAAATTGAAACCATTGAATTTTATTTTTAATATTATTTATTCGATAAACACTCCACTCCGTACGAGATAATCTTAATAATACGAATATTCGTTTTAAGTCAGCAGTTGGTCAGGTTTCGGTCTATCTTCGAAACCAACAAATCTCTAGCTTTCTTTTTATTTTAGAAAAGGCTTTTTCGATCGGGTTTAACATCGGCTACTAAGGTGATCAAACCCTTCTGGTGCTCTGACCTTAAAAGGTTAAGGAAACAAACTAGAAAGTTGATGAATAGAGCAAAAACAACTAATCTTCATTCTGATTGGGATAATTTATTAATATCCTAAAAGACTTATAAGAATTGTTTACGTTTGCAGCATGGACATTTTCCAACATCTGGTGAATTATCCAGATCGCTTGAGAAATTCTGGAAGTTAGAATAAAGTCATTTCTTGGACAGCCACGAACGGAGCTCCGATGGGAGGTACGTTGTCAGACTACCATTCAATAGGGAATCCGAAGAATTGGAGCACTCGAAATCGGCAGCAGTCACCCGGTTATTGTCTATGGAGCGTTAATTTAACAAAAATTCAGATCTCCAAGAGCAGTACTTCAATTTCATGTAAGAATACTGGAGTTTAGGACACATGGAGGCGATAAAATCCAATGCTGTGGTGAAGAGTGACAGTACTACAACGAAATTACGAGTAGTATTCGATGGCTCATGTAAATCTTCAACCGGAATATCATTAAATGATAATTGTTAGTTGGTCCGACAATTCAGAAGGATTTGGTTACTATTTTGATGATGTTTCGGAAGCACGAAATAGATTTTTCGTCAGATGTGGAGAAAATGTACCGGCAGGTAAAGATCAATAAGTCTGATCACGATTATCAAAGAGTTCTGTGGAGAAACGCAGTTTTTGAACCATCTTGCGCTCTCTTTCTGGCGGTCCGAACGCTACATCAAATAGCCGAGGATTATAAACCACTTTTCCCAGTAGGTTTCATTATAGCGAAACGTGATTTTTACGTGGACAATTGTCTATCAGGTCAGGTGCAAACTCAACAGACGAAGCAATGGTGGCCATCCAAGAGGTTTCAAATATGCTGGTTAAAGGTGGATTAAATTACGCAAGCGGAAGTCAAACTCAACAGAGCTGATGAGCAGCATTCCAGCGGAATTGAAAGATGACGAGAACTTAAATATTGATGATGACTCCACAACCGTAAAAACGTTAGGACTACAATGGAATCCAAAAAGAGACAAGTTTTCTTACAAAATAAAGATCGATCATCAAATAGTATCTTCTAAGCGCCAAATGTTGTCGCAAATGGGTAGTATGAGTAGTGGCCCGGACAAAATTCATCCTATTATGTTAAAAGAATGTGCTTATGGTTTGATTCAACCGCTGACGTACCTCTTCAATTTCAGTTTGGCGAATGGAGTATTTCCTTCAATTTGGAAATCCAGTTTCATTAAGCCAATTTTCAAGAGTGGACGGAGGTCAGATATTGAAAATTACCGGAGGTATTTCAATCTTATCGGCTATTCCTAAATTATTTGAATCGATAGTCAAAGACCGAATCTTTTACTTAATAAAAAATTCCATTTTTGAAAACCAGCATGGGTTTTACCCGGGACGATCAACTGTGACTAATCTTGTTCTGTTCGCAAATTTTTTGACTTTAGCATTAGAAGGTGGTGACAGTGTTGAAGTTGTGTTTACTGATTTTAGTAAGGCATTCGACAAAATTGGCCATGTCTTACTTGTAAAGAAACTATAACAACTCAAGTGCGACGTTCTTCGTTTAAAATGGATTTTGTCTTATCGGTTCGTTAACCGTACTCAAAAAGTTCTTTTAAATAATATTTTATCTAGAGATATAAATGTTTTGTCTGGTGTTCCACAAGGTAGTCATCTACGGCCTCTTTTGTTTATTGCATTCACAGACGATGTGAAGCGGTGCTTCAAACATTGTGAGTTTTTGAATTATGCTGATGATGTAAAAGTATTTTGCAAGGTTAAAAATGAGGGTGACCTGTTAAATATACAACAGGAATTAAATATTTTCTGTGAATGGTGTAACCTTAATAAGCTTTGCCTAAACGTTTCAAAATGTAAAGTTATGAACTTTTGAAGCAGACGTATTGGCTGTGATAATAGCTTATTTTTAAATGGAGTTATGATTGATCGGGTTCATTCTTTTATAGATTTAGGTGTCTTATTTTCTCGAAATTTATCGTTTATAGACCATATTAAATGTGCACTTATATATCGTCGGTTTGCGAGAACAGTGACACATCTCAAAATATCATATTTTTGAGGAAATCGATTTGAATTTTTTTTTTGGTGTAAAATAGTTGAATTCATCAAATTCAACGTCACATCTATTGAAAACTATGGGTAGTTTAGAAGTGACACTATGCCAGATAAAAGGCTGTTACATTTAAAGGATGTTTTTCCTATTATCTCAAAATTGGCCATTTTTGAGATGTGTCACTGTTCTCGCAAACCGACCATATGAGACTTATCACTTCACTAACACTGCGCGGTTTTACCAAAAAACTACGTACCTACACGAAAATAAATGTACGCGGTGACAAATGGCGTCGAATCACTTAAGGTCGATTTCACATGAGAAATAAAAAACCTCAAATTATTTTAAATACAAATTTATGTCACTTATGTTTATTTTAGATTCTTAATATTTTATTATTTTTAAGTTATACAAATTTATTTATTTGATTAATATTATTTCACCACTGCATAAAAAAAAAAAAAATGACGCCACTTAATTTTAGTAGGTATAATCACAGATAAGAATATCAGATAAACCAAGCCCGAATGATTTTGCGGTTTTTTGAACTGGAACCCAATAATAAATGTGTCTGTAATATTTTATCTTGGACTCAAAATAATACAAAAATGATTAAAGTAACACCATCTATCGTAAATAAATATAAATATCTTTGAACAAATATTTACGATTATTGAACATTTTTATTTGTTATATTATATTCTAAAGTATTATTAATTCAAAAATTGTAGTTGTAATTTTGTACAACAAAAATAGGCAAAATCACCTAAAAAATATTGAGCTTATTGAAATGTGTCTATACTAACTGTCTTTCTTCTATTAAAGGTTAGATGGAGCTTCAGTAAAAATAATTTAAATTGGTTTGAGTTCCAGGTTTTGGGTTCCAGAATAAATTGCCAAAAATTTGTTCGGCTTGAAACATCTGAGATTCTTATCTGTGGTATAATCACAAATCGAAATTTTTGACGTAGATATTATCGAGCCGAAAGCAAAAATTGTTGTGTTCTCAAAATCGATTGTTTTCGATGATTTTTTATTTTTTACCAAATTAGTGTTGGCATACCTATTTTGTCGAAAATTGGTGTTGGCATACGAGAAGAATCGCATGCCAAATCGTCGTTGTTGTGACAAGAACGAGATGGAGCAAAACAGAATAATAGCAAATCAAAACGATTTTGAAACCGCTAGCGAAAACGAGATGGAACAAATATCACTAAATATAATTTAGAGTTCCGTATCATTTACGCTAGGTGGAAATGAGCAATAGTTACGCAAAGAGGTCTCTTGTACGCAAACCCAAATGTGTATGTGGTAGCGAATGAATTGCAATTTATATAAACCAAATAATTAATTTATATGGTTGCAATGTGTGAGTCACTACAGATGTATCAGCAAGGCCAATTCAATGTTAGAGTTTTTAGTCCGTTTCTCAAAAGATTTTTATGATCCGTGTACTCTAAAAGTCCTCTTTGTGCCATTAGTTCGTTCGCACTTGGATAATGCCTCAGTTGTCTGGAATCCATACTATTATAATTCCTCTAGCCGTGTAGAATCAATTCAGAAGCGATTTCTGATGTTTGCTTTAAGGCGTCTCCCTCGGGAGGCAAACGCTCCTAGGTATGTGCTACCGCCATATTTGGGCCATTGCCTGCTACTGAATATTGAACCATTGTCCATCCGTAGGCAAGTTTCATGCGCACTTTTCGCGCGCGACGTTATAATGGGCTGAATTGATAGTTCACAACTACTGTCGTTGTATTCATTACGCATTCCCGCGTGATCACTCAGGCACCGAGGCCTTGAGATTAGTCTCCGCTTCCATCGGTCGAATTTTGGTATGTCGGATCCAATTTTTAATTCAAGTCGTATATTTAATAATGTTTCTGCTGTGTTCGATTTTAATTTGTCCAGAAACGAATTTAAAAGTGGTAATAAATTTTTATTAAGCTAATTTGAATTATATAATTTGTATTGATTTCATGTTAACTTTTTTATACTACCAGATGTACAATGGTACTGTTGGCTAATAAATAAATAGCACGAATCTTTGATTCGTTAGGCTGGGTCTCACCCGTTATAATAATATTTAAAATAAGTCTACAAAAACTATGGCTCCGAAAATTAGACTAGGATGATCCACTTCCGGAAGATATATAGAGCAGCAATGGAAAACTAGTACAACTATTGTTACTTCAAAAACTAAGCTTGCACCGCTGAAACAAGTATCCTTACCACGTTTGGAATTATGTGGAGCTGTATTGCTAAGCAGGTTACTCCAATACACCAAAAAGGTTGTAACGATGCGATCGTGCATGCTTTAGGTAGATGAATTGTTTTTGGGGCGCGTAATTTTTTTTTGTAAAGTGACCCTAAAGTTGGTTTGATTCTTGAATGAACCGGTCAATCTAGCGGTTTTTTTATTTTTGGTTAGTGTAGGTATTTACTGCAGATGGCGACTGTGTAGGGACAAATGAATACCGGGAAAAAAAGAGACAAACCTATATTTTTTTATTTGGCAAACAGAAAATGTCAAACAAAAAAAAAAAAAACCTTTCTTTTTGGATCGAGATTAGAAGGCGAGCGGTCAGTCCGGTAACAGGAAAAAAAAACACAAATTGGTGAGACATTTCATACAAAATTATAAAGATAAATTCCAAACAAAACTGGAAAAAAAAAAAAAAGGAAGTATAATATATCGAACTGTTAGTGATCAAAATTAACCGAGTGTTGATCAAATTAACCCATAGTTGTGGGGAAAAGAGTGCAACAGTTAAACGACAATTAAGTTGACGGCATCCATTTTGTGGCATTGCATTTATTATTTTTTTCTGTTAAACGTGAAATTCCATGGTTATGGTACAAGGAAAAAAAACTTATAAGTGAACGTAACTGAATCCAAGTGAAACATAAAAAGACACGCCAAAAACGAAAGACGGCCACGCCCTGCCCAGTAGATATTGGATATCGGAGAGGGTTATTCTGCGATTATCGTGATCCAGCTATAGATAGTCGTTGTACTCATTGGGGACGATTATTGCCTTCAAACACGGAACGAGCGGTAATAAATACTACACCACGTGATTTCCACATATTAGAAAAAAAAAAAGAAGAAGACTGCAAATCCAATTGGCAACAACACCACATCGTTTCGGAGAGCAGCTGGATAGCCGATTGAATCACAAGAATCCGGAAGGCGTAATTATCATCAATTTATTTATTTTTGTTTTTAGGTTAAGTTTTGTTTAATTTTGTATTTATGGCTAATATTCCCTTTTAAAAGCAAACACCAAAACCACATCATATTGTATATCGAGTATAAGTGTTCGAACTAAGCTAAAAATTGTGATCCGTTAAGTTAATCTGATTTTGTTTTGTGTTTGCTTTTAAACTAATTGATTTGAAGACCTGCGAACGTTGAAGGGGTAATCTTCCGCAAGCGGGCGTGTATTATTTTTCTTTTAGTTTTTTTTAGGTGCGACGACATCTGGATGCGGAGAGCTCACCGTATCATCAGTGCTCGTGTTTACGCATGGAAATTCGTACAGGGTGTACATAATTATCGGTATAACGCGGGGCGGAAGATAAACCAACTACGACAAAAATCAAATAAAAAAAAAAATAAATAAATTAAAAGCAGATTGTCTTTAGTAACTACATAAAAAGAACATAATGATTGTACATACTATTAAATTTAAAATAATTATAACGATTTTTCAAAGAAAAAATATGATTGTGTAGAGTTTACTTGAATTTCGGGAGATGATCGGAGGGTGAGGTGTGGGACAGATGTGTTCGTGCGTAGTGTGATTTTTTTTTGTTGTTTTTGTGCAGTTCTCACGATCCAGGTGGATTCGCAGTATGGACCCCCCCAAGGCTGAGCAAAGCTGGCAAATCGCTGCAGCTGTAGAGTCCCCTGGATATCTGATAACAGTGCGGTTCGATACATAAGCTAGCATTCAATCGAAACGTGTTGTTACAAGGTTTTAGACATGAGTAATCCAGAATGCTGCATGGACCGACTCTGAAATCGTGCTATCGTGGCTATCCGATGTTCCGAAGCGGTTGAAATGCTTTATTGGGAATAGGACCTCGGAGATATTGGAAAATGTACCAAGAGATAGGTTGAATCATGTTTCTTCGAAAGAAAATCCAGCAGGCATCGCTTCGAAAGATGTGAGTCCTAAGCAACTACTGGATTGCCCTCTATGGTGGACGGGGCCTCCTTGGTTTATCGATCCTACGAATAAATGGCCAATCCAAAATAAATCGCAACACACCACATTGCGAATCGCCATATAACCATATCCTAGAATTATTTACAAGAGTGGCATCATATTCAAAAATTAGGCATATCTTGGCAAGGATTTTAAAATTCAGCGTGATAAATCGACACCTGGATACTGTAGAACTACTCAAGAAAGCTGAAAAGTTGTGTAAGAATTTGAAAACGAAATTAATTCAATAAAACAAACCAAAAAAATTGGCACTAAAAGTAAAATTATTTCATTATATCCATTCGTCGATGAAGAACATCTTTTACGAGTCGGAGGAAGATTGGGTAATCTAAATGCACCATACGACGTAAAACATCCAATGTTTCTCCCAAAAAAACATTTAGTTACTGATAGGATTGTGAAAGAAACACATATTCGGTATTTACACCCAGGCCCAACACTACAAACGAGCATATTACGTCAGAAATATTGGATACTAAATTGTCGAAATGCAGTACGAAGCCAACAGTTGCGTACCGCGCAGCAATTAATGGGCAACCTACCTGCGTCGAGAATTACTCCAAGTCGACCGTTTCTACACACCGGTGTGGACTATGCTGGTCCTCTTTCCCTCAAGTCCAGGATCGGAGGAGGTCGTATCCCAATTATGAAAGGATACATTTGTTTATTTATATGCTTTGCCACGAAGGCCATCCATATCGAGCTGTGTCACGATATAACAGCCGAAGCATTTATTGCAGCTCTGCGGCGTTTTATTTCACGACGAGGTGTTCCTACAGAAATTATTTCAGATAATGGCACGTATTTTGTGGGAAGTGGCAAGGCTATTAGGAGAATTACACGCGTTGTATGAAGACAATTTTAAAAACGAATTAATTTCTAATTTTATTTCACAGAATGAAATAAAATTCATTTTTAATCCGCCTAGCGGTCCACACTTTGGACTTTTGGAGGATTGTGGGAGTCCGGAGTGCAACACAAGTATGACTGTATACGAAATGGAAACTCTAATGGTGCAAATTGAAGAGATTCTAAACTATAGACCACTTTGTCCAGTAACTAATGACATCGATGACCTAGGTGCGCTAACTCCAGCTCATTTTCTGATTGGCGAGCCTATTACTGCTATTCCAGAACCTTCATTGGAACACATCGCAATCGATTATTTGTATACATTACAAAAGCGTCGTCCATGGAATGAAGAGACTAAAATTATCAAAATTGGTGATCTTGTACTCATCAAGGGAGACAACTTGCTTCCGCTTAAGTGGCTAATGGGTCGAATCGTAACACATCATCCGGGTAGCGATGGCCTGGTCCGCGTTGTGTCAATAAAAACGTCCACTAGGATATTGAAGTGGCCAATAGTAAATTGTCCGTTGATGCCAAGCGAGGAAACTACTTCTATGGTTTCTTATTTAGCGTATTAAAAATTGAATTTTTAATAGTGCGGGAGTATGTTCAACAGCTGACCAAAAATAGCTTAAGATTCGCTCACAGAATATCTTGGAGGAACTTCTGTAAGGAAATATTTAATAAAGCGCTGGCTGAAAATGTCGTTAAAAGACATGATAATCTTCATCCAACTTTAGGACAAGTTTACCCCCTCGAAAAAAGAGACGGGTGAGCTGCTTCTATCCTAGTTATGACATAATCTGACATATCTTGGGATTTAGCAAATCAAATTATTAGACCTGAAGTTATGCGCTGGAATTTTTTCTCCTTTGCACCATACACAACGGGTGGTCCTGATCTCTCCTAATAGGAGTAGTAACTTTTATCCCGAAACCTGGCAAATCTGATTCTACTGACCCTAAGGTATTTCGGTCCTCAACCTTTCTGAAAACATTAGAAAAAATGCAATAGAGATCATTATTTATCTATATCCCGTAATTTCCTCAATAATGCGGGAGATTTTGATAGTACATTGATTCATTCGATTACTAAATTTTATACTAATTTTGGTATTAACCATAGCATTGTCAAATTAATTGAATCTATGCTTAAATCTCGTGTTACTTGGACTGATATGGACAACATTTCAGTTTCTGGCAGGGTTGGTAAATCTAGTCCTCAGGGAGGTGTTCGAACAATCTGGTTTCGTCGCAAAAAGTTATACTAACGATCTAATTATTCCAGTTACTGGTAAACACGTAAATATATTATATAAGTTAACGCAACATGCTTGCTTTACTTATTGTGGAGGAGTGGTGCATTGACAAGGGGTACATATCCAACCCATCAAAAACTATTTTATGGTCTTTACTAAGCATACAGATGTCGACTGAGATGTCGAGCATACAGAGTCTGATCGTGACTACGTTGAACATTTAGGTGTTATTTAGATAGTAAACTTTCATGATAGAATCACCTAGATTGCAAACTTCAAAAGACTACTGCTATCCTTTGGTACTATAGAAGAGCCTTCGGGGATACTTGAGGTTTACCTCCCAAGTCTCTTTAAAGAGGGATAAGCTCAAAGTCTTGCTCTTCGGATCATAGCTGTTTTAAGGTTTACCTACACTCCATGGGGCTAGCTCAGAACGCCTTATGCGAGGACTGTCTCGAGGATGATAACGGTTGCATTAACTAATTAATTAATTACCGTGGTCCGGCTTTCGAAATAGTCAGGTCCCAATTGCTTAACTTAAAATCTATTCAGTTTAAGGTAACAGCTCGTTTTTTAATCTGGGCATTATCCATTATAAAATAATAGATGGCACCTTCAAAAATTGAATTGGATTTTATTTTTTAATAGGATGTACTTTGATCTGTTAAACTAGCTATATTTGTCACATTTGTAACTTTTATTGAAGGCGGAATAAGACGAACAGATGCATTTTTTTTATCACAAGCCTGCGGAATTATCAATAAATAATCATTTTTCACGGTTTTATTGTGCTTATGCTGAAATTCAAATTACAAAGCACGAATTGTTTATTAAACAGATTTTTCTAAATTAAAATTATTCACTTGAAAACCGTGTGGCATATTTTTTCCACAAGGGTATTTATGTATTGTGTATCTCCCCAAAATGTCGAATCATAAAATTTTGGAAACTCCCGACAAGTAAACGTACTAAAATCCCGACTCCACAAAATTTCGACTGCACAAAATCCCGACTATAGAAAATCTCAAGCTAATCAAATTGCTTATAAAAGCGAGTTTTCAAACTATTTTTATAGAATTTTCTTCCGTTTTTCAGCAGGCAACCAATCAACGTAGTCTATTTCGTAAACAAATTTCCCCTTCCGAATAAAATATTTTTAAATCGCTGAAAATTTTTCAGCAGAATATTTACATGAACTTGCAGTCAGACACAAATCAAAGGAATCGTATCGCTTATTTCGCTTCTATTGATAGTCCTAGCACAAATTTTTCAAGTTATATTTTGTGATTGGCTTAATTCGTTGGGTTAGTATGACATCGACGAATGTATTGGAGCGAATTGCGGAATTAATGCTTTGTAGCTGCTTCGTCAAGCTTGCAGACACAGACCAAAGGAATTATATCGCTTGTAACGCTTCTACTGATAGATGTACCACAAATGTTTCAAATGATGTCAAAAGTCTAAAAATGTCTATAAAATTGATTTTTTTTCGGGATCACTACACTTTGGCTGCAAAAAAAAACCAAAAAATTTTAAAATCCATAATAGTTGAAAAGTAAAAATCCCGAAAAAAAAATCTAGAAATTACCGGAAAAGCAATTCAGAAAAAATATTTTGTTCAAAATAAATGAAAAAAATTCAATTTTATAGGTATTGTAAGACTTTTGACATTACTTGAAATATTTGTGGTATATCCATCAGTAGAAGCGATATGAGCGATACAATTTCTTTGAGCTGGGTCTGCACGGTTGACGAAGCATTAAATCCGCAATTCGCTCCAATACATTCGTCGATGCCATACTAAACTCAACGAATTAAACCAACCACAAAATAACTTGAAAACTTTGTGGTACAACTGGGAGAGGCATAAAATATCCATTAATAAAATACCCAAGCACAAAATCCCAAGGTTTTGAGAAATCTCCAAACTAAAAATTCCCAAGCAAAAAATTATTTGCATATGGGCAAAGCAACCTTGATTATACAAGCCATAATCTAAAAAACGAAGCTTTTATAAGGGAATTAGAAACGAAGAAAAAACCAAAATTTCCATAGTAAAACACATAAAACATATGGGAAATCACTTTTTTTCCTAAGACAAATTTGTAAATGAAAACGTTGCAAATTCTTAATTATGATTTCTGAAATATTTTCATAAATGTTTGAATTTCAACATATATAAATCTCGTTTAAGTAAATCGTTTTCATTTTCTTGTAATTATTGATTTATTTAAACCAAAATATAAAAAAAAGTTCATAACAATAGCTTTCTGGTCAAATTAAAAAGAAAAGCTTACTACAAGTCGTGTGCATTAAGTCAATGTACATAGATGGCAGTGGGTACTGGGTAGTAAACATTTTGAAAAATCGTACCAAAAATTGCCACCTGGGGAGATTTGTGTTTAAAAATTGTAGGATAGGCAAAACAAATTCACAAAATATTAAGAACGTGTCATAATTGTGTGATTAAATAATTTTTTTCCGTATTTCTCTGCCAACAATTATAGACATCTAACGTACACTAGTAAAACTAAAGATAAATTTAGCAAGTATTATTTTAATTTGTCAGAGCCAACTTTCGAAAGTTCGAAAAATATATTTTAGAAATAATTTAATTTTAAAATTTCTGCAATTAATATTTACTTAATAACCAATATACCCTGCTTGTATATTGCTGCTAAAGATATGTAGAACACTTTTGTATAAACATTTTGTAACATTTTTGCTGTTTTCATTGAAAAACTTGAAGCTAAAAAACACCATTTTTACTATGGATTCCTATGGAAATCAGTGAAAAGTTATACCACTAAAAAAGCTTCTAAAAAATGCGTCATAATTATTATGGCTCTATACTCTAGAAGGCTCTGATATGGGTCATTAAAATGGATTTTATTTTGTTTTTGGGAGTTTTAAGCTCAACCCGTTATTAATAATAGTATGTAAAATTGTTTTACCTTGCACAGTATTCCTATTTCCTACGCTGATCATTAGTTGCTTTCCAATCGACCAACCGCAAGCACCCGCTAGTGAACCGCTAGTAGAATGGTTTTTGTCTTCGCTAAATTATCTATAGATAATTTAGCGAAGCCAAAAACCATTATACTAGCGGTTCACTAGCGGGTGCTTGCGGTTGGTCGATTGGAAAGCAACTATTATATCTTAGAATTGTGGTTTATTCAATTTTTTTGCGTTTTGATTATTCTTTATTTTGTTTAATCTTATTTAACATTGATTGTAAATCGTCGCTGTGTAAAATAAATAATTATTCGTGGATGGATATGCTTATAATTTGCATTCTAAAAATAAAAATAAAAATTATCGCTGGTCTTGTGCACAAAGCAAGCAACTGTTGTGCAAGAGTGTTGTGACTACAACAATAATTGATGACCAACATCATATTAAAAAGTCGCCGGTATGTCAAAACCACGACCCAATTGTTGCCTATATATCAAAATGTAATAACAGTCTCAAGGAAAGATCTGGGCTTTAATCCATCACAAATCATCCGCAAATCCATTGTTGACTGCCAACCAGATTGCCGCGTGTATATTCCTTCAAAACGAGTCCAAAAGCTGAAAATTTCACGAATAAGGAAATCCAACGAGGCCATAAATTAACCGCGAAGTTTGTCAGACATAATTATTCCGGAAATTTTAAAATATTTAGAAGGCGACCTTTTTGTCTTTAAATAGGCTACTTTCAGCAACAGTAAAAATATTATATTGGGGACTTCGGTCTCATTAAAAACATTGGGTAATTGCAAGTGCTATGGAACATTTTATGTTGTTCCAACCATTTTCCGACAACTATTTACTATTCAAGGAGTTATTGCTGGGCAATTTGTGCCATTGATTTTTTGCCTGATGAGCAAAAAACAATGGAGGCGTACAATGAATTTTTTTATCAACTTTTCCAATTGGGGCTCGAAAGGAATATAAATCTCAGTCCCAGTAGGATTATCAGTGATTTTGAGAAAATCATTTCGACTGCCGCCAAACAATATTTTCCGGATGCAAATTACAAAGGATGCTTGTTCCATTTCGGACAGATTATTTAGAGGCGTGTGCAAAAGACAGGCCTGGCACAAAAATATGGCAATTGTGAACAGTTTAACATTCATGTCCGAATGCTAAAAAGCTTGGCTTTCGTTCCTACTGAACATAATTTAATTTATTATAATTAGTTCACTAACTGCGGATGTAAAGATTTAAAAAAAATAAGTGTATGGTTTAAACCAAACTTTATTTGTGGGAGAAGTCCAAGAAATGGTCCTAAATATAAGCCGGAATTTTGGTGCGTCGTAGATTCTATTGAAAAAAAAATTCCTCACACACAAAATTCTATAGAAGCTTGGCATCGTAGACTTCAAGTTGTAGTTGGAAAAAAAAATTGTGGCTTATTTGAAATCATTAATGAATTTCACATGAAATGATTGTTGTCCAAACTAATTTGCAAAAAATCCAATCTGATGAAACTATAACTCCTACGAATACCAGTCTAGGCCGGTGTAAAAAGATAAGAAACGTGATATATCTATTTTTTTTAATTTTTAATAAATATAAATCAGTGCTAAAATTATTTTGCTAATGTATAGCTTCTTAAAAATTCCCAAAATTTGGGGAAATTTTGGGGGTTTTGTGCTTGGGGATTTTGTGCTTAGGGATTTTGAAATTGGGGGTTTTTAATTTGGGGCTTATGATTTGGGGATTATGTGCTTGGGGATTTCGTTTTTGGAGATATCAAGCCCAACCCTTTAATTTGATCCGCACTTTGATAATTGCGTTTCTGGATTTTTTTTCTGGATTTTGTTTCGGGATTTCCAGTTTCTGCATTATTTTTTTCTATATAAGGTAGCCAATCCAATAAAAGTTTGCAGATTACGTTGGAACTGAATTCGCGATGAAAAATAAATGGGTATGTTAGTTAATCCCGAATCAGAAAATCCGGAGTAATAAAATCTTACTCCACAAAATCCCGACTGAACGATATCTCGATCCAATAAATATTCATCTAAGTAAAATCCAGACGGCAAATAATCTAGAAAATCTCGAAAAAATCCAGACTTTTAAAAATAAAATCTTGCGCGATAAAAATTCTGCAAAAGATCCGAGACATATTCTGTAAAAAAGAACAAATTCTAGATAAGGTAGCCAACCCTTTTTTTGCATTAAATTAAAATATATTTTAAACAAAATATTTTTTCTGGATTGTTTTCCGGTAATTTATAGATTTTTTTCCAGATTTTATGATTCAACTGTTCTAGATTTTAAAATTCCTGGATTTTTTTTCAGACAAATGTAGTGATCCCGCTTTTATTAGATAATAACCGTGAAATCAGGATTAGTCGCAACAACCTGCTCAATTTTTGTTAACACTACTGCGGTTAGATTTGTCGATTCTATAATCAAATAATCCGTGTCCTACAGTATCGCTAAAATGTCACCGGAAAATTGGTTTTTGTATTATAACTTTTGTGCGTCAAAACATTTTTCACAGATTTTTCAGATATTTCACATCATTTTTTTTTTGTTGACTGGGCGACGAACATACTGAATTCCATCAGAAGAGAACATATTTAATTGATTCGCGTCGCCCCAATTGATTTTCCGCCACTGTTCGGATCTTCAATTTAAATGCTCTTTCGCAAACTTGAAACGGGCAGCGCGATTATTTTTGGAGATCAGCGGTTTCTTTTTTGCTTGGACGTCTTACATGAAGTCCAACATTAGTCAGACGATTTTTTAT
The DNA here is from genome assembly GCA_963556165.1 of Tipula helvola. Lineage (NCBI taxonomy): Eukaryota > Metazoa > Arthropoda > Insecta > Diptera > Tipulidae > Tipula > Tipula helvola. The sequence goes on along the minus strand of OY744481.1, from coordinate 297,915,787 downwards.
GGTACAAACGGTAAGATTTCTACTATAATTGACGTCGAAATCATTCATTGTCGGTAGAGAGAACAGTCTCAGATTTGCTAGTGACTATCTTACAATGACGGAATCTTCTCTTTTTGTGCTCTTGCGAGGTCGTTCAGTTCAAGGCTTGCGCTCTAAGGTCTGAAGTACGCTTTGTTTTGAACACCACTCTTCTTGTACAGTTGAGTTTGGTATATCAAACAGACGACTAACTGTCGTTTGACTATTCCAATCGCCAACACATTTCAAAATTTCCGATTTTAACTCTTTTCTTTCTGCCATATTTTTTGTTGCTAGTAAATATAATCACAATTATTATACAATTACAATTTTTTCTATTATATTATTTACCAGCTCAAATTTGTAGTTTAAAAAACGCTACCCAACTCTATTGCATCGCTCAGTATTACAAAATTCGTCTTAAAATTTTTACGATTGCATAGATTTTTAATATGTTCGAACCAAAGTTTTCGCGTTCAAATATGGTAACATTATTTACAAAAAATTTAAAGGTACGCAAATATTTAGAAAAATTGCGTCTTCCGGTGACTTTTTAGCGTAACTAGATATATGCACTTATATGATAAATCAATATTAGAACTAAAGCTCAATGGTTTCAATTTATTTGTATGTTGTTTCATTTAATTTAGTAAAAAGTTTCATTCTAAGTGTAAAATATGTCACAAAACCCATATTGAATGAAACTTTGAGTTGCAACTTTGAACAAGAATCTAATATTAAAACTCTTTCTGAATTTTTAAATTTGAGTTAATATTTTGGACGAAAATTTTACTCCTATAATTTCTCTCCCGGATTTTTTATAAAATTATATAAAAATAAAAGAAATTTTTAGAGAATGAGTACTGTATGAGTTACAAATATACAATGCGACTTCCAAAAAATGAAAGTAAACTACCCCCAGCCATACCTTCGTTGAACCACCACAAAGAAAGAATTTATTTCATAGTTCCACAAAATTGGCACCTGCTACCATCACCCAGATGGTCAACTTTGAATAGCTAAGTTTATTTCGTAATTAATAAAAATGATAGGTTAAACTTCCAAATATTTCTTACAACCAATGTCCGGTTTGGTTAATTAACTGGTACCAAATTTTGATTGAATCAATTTTGTAATAAATTGTTGGATGGTTATAGTAAACCGAGCAAACCAAGTCAAAGGGAATATGACAAACTCCACTGATTCGATTAATTCAACTTTAAAACTAGATTTAATGACAAACGTGTTCCAAACTACTATAAATGCAGATTCATTTTGTTATTGTCTATAAAATCTCGTACACTGAAAAATGTTCCTCAACACAAACTATTGTGTTGCAAAGAGCAAAAAGAAAGTTTAATTTCCTGTACACACATTGGCCTCTATCTTAGATCACCAATTGATTAAAGAAAAATCGAAAAAATCAGACTTCGCCTAATCAAAAACATGCACTTAATCATAACATTACACAATGAAAGTAATAACAATAAAAAAAATTATTTTATGATATTTATAAACAAATCTTTAATAACATAAAAATCATAATTTTAAATTATTATGATTATCAAGGTGTGGTTTAATGATGTGATAAAAAGCATAAAACCCTATATTCATTTATTGTCTGTTTGTAATCAGAATCAAACACTCAAAAATTAATAAAATACATACATTATGAATTTATGATTAATTTCCTAACAAATATTATACACAAATTATAATACAATATATAAATCCGGATTAATATTATTCAAACCCAATCAATATTGAAATGAATTTGAGTCAAATTCAATCGCCCACCAAAAAAAAAAAAAATGTTGACAAAAAAAAATGTTGCATTTTGATTTTTAATTAATTAATGTGAGATACTATGCAGATAAATTTACTATAATCTATAATTATTATTTTCACTCGTGATAAATATCTTAGATTTAACACAAAAATATAAAATTAACCAAAACATTCGATTTATTTATTTAAAATCCGTCTTAAAAAAATAAAAAAAATTTAGAAATGATTAGACACATTATTTAAGATTCCAATCTGTTATGTGATGTGGGGTGAGTGATTCATAAATTCTTTTGTATTTGTATTATGGGCAAAAACCGAATTAAATTAATTAAACCTGACGCCAAAACTTAAATAAATATTTTAATTAATTTAATTACTACAAGTATGTAGACCAAATTTTAATCGATTTTTATTTTTTCTCTATTTTCAGTCGCCACCAAATACACAGAAGCAACAAATAAATGTTATGTTTGCGGTAAAGGAGCTGATGAGCCATTTAAAGCTGATAAACCATTTAGTAATCATAATTACGATGATGATGTGAATAGTTCTACTACAGCAAGTACACACCAAAAGTATAACTTTTCATCGTCTTGTGACATTTTCGATAAAAGTTTGTCACACGAAAATTTTATTTACGAATGCCCGAATAATTATGTGGGATGTATTACACAAATATCAGGTGTGGTAATAATTTTAATGTACATACATAATATAATGTAATAAAATTCAAAACTAATAAATTTATGTTAACTATTTACATAAAAATTAAACTTGATATTGAAACACATACTCGGTGGTATAGATGTAGCGCTTACCCCAAGCTTGTTAACCTCGACTTTTTTAATGTGGAACATTGTAATTTGGACAAATTTCAAGAGATTCTTTTAAATAAAATTCGTTTAATATTCGCCGCTCAGAATATAATCGAATTTTTATTTATTGCCACACTTGAATTTTTTCGACCAATTTTAATATTTCTAAAAAAAACTATTTTTCACTATAATTCAGAACTTCAACATATTTTTGGATTTTTCGATGCAGAACAATTCCAACATTTTGGCATTTCAGCATAAGGTGTCAAAATATTGTGGATATTGGGAACTGCCTCACATCTGCCTTTACCCTAATAACAGTTAATGCAACAGGTTTGCACTTAGCTGCACTAAAATGTATCATTTAGGAATTACTATTATGGAAAGATTTTAAACACTCTGGAATTTACAAATTTTGAAAATTTATAAGTTTGAGATTTAGCACCTTAAAAACTCTGAATTTTCTTAGATTTAATTTTAGAAAATTGATAAATTTCGGGTTAATTTGTCAATTTAAGCTTAATTTGTATCAAATTTAGAATTTCCCTAAAAAATTAACAAAATCTGAAAATAAAAGAATTTTAAAATACACAAAGAAAGCCTAACAAGTTTGGAATTTTGAAAATTTGAAATTTGGAAAGTTAGGATGTTATGACTTTTAGAATAAAAACTCTTATGCCCGGTTGCACGGTTGCGGAATTTGTATTACGAAACAAACAACAATTTCATATACTAGCTGTTTTTTGTGCAACCGGGCATTATTAATAAAAATACATTAAAATTTAATTAGAAAAAGGGGTTAATTGGAATTTAAAATATAATTTTGGAGCTGTGTATCGTATCAACAACGTGTTGCGAACGGAATAGACCGAAAAGTTAAAATCTACTAAGGTAATTCATTTTTGAAGTCTTGAAGGCTTTTTCAAAATTTTACAAATTTTATAGAAATAGAAGTTTGTCTGAATTAAAATTAATAAGATTCTTTCAGCTTTTTATAGACAAAATAATATGAGGGGTTTCCTTGAGTTTTTGATTTAGTGAATATATTTCGCTAAGTCAGTACGTTCTTGCCTCATACTTAATGTATGAAGTTAGAATTGTAGTTTGGTCGTAATTACCTGAAGAGTAGACCGAACTTTTCAGTACGAAACCAAACTACTACAACCTAAACTCGTCGAGGTCGTTACACTTTGTATGACTCTTGGGTTAAAGTACGGAGGGATTTTGATATTTCTACTTTTTTGATAGATATATTATAAATGATTGGCCTTTTAATTTTTTCTGATTAACAGGTCAAAAAATGGTGTGAATGCCATTATTGTTAATTTATTTTGTCTATAAAAAGCCGAAAGAATCTTATTGATACAAATTTTATGGTTCTAATTGACAGTAGTTTAGTTAGTTTCATAAGAACAATTTCCCATAAAAATTGATGAGAATTTGATCCACAATTTGGAAATTATAGTTTAATAAAGAAGTATAGAGATTTATTTGATTCGATTTTTCGACTATGAAAAAGAGGCCCGGCTCAATCCAAAACAACTCAAAAAAAAATAAATTACTTGACGCTAAAGTTCTCCAGAGCTAACTTTATTACAGTTTGCATGTCCTTTAAGAAATTGAATAAAATTGTAAACCAACCTTCGTTCAAAACATGTCGTGGTAATCTCTATACACTGCTAAATTTCATGGTCGTTAAATTTTTTTTTTAGTTTCGAGATTTTCTATAAACAATCATGACGTAGTCAGTGTAAAGTTATTTAGCGCATTTCGATTTATTAGTGCTAGTCGAACAATTTTTCGAATAATTTAAATAAAGCATTTATTGAAATTTGGAATGAATTCTTGGAATGTTTAGATTTTCGTACTTCTATTGGGAAATATTTCGGGGAAATTCATAGAGTTCTTCTCTAGCCCCGCATAAAATTAAAAAAATTCCATTCTAATTTTAAAATTAAACGTCCCTTTTTCAGAAAATTCGGCGTGCCTGATTTTTGTCGATTACTGTAACTGCGTCGTCGACGGATCTCCTCCAAATTCTGGGTAAAATTTCATATTTTTGCAGGTCTTCTAAGGAGACAATGAATTTCTCATTGATGTGCCAAAAGTTTACTTATAAATGCAACCCCTAAATTGAAGGAAACTCCTCCATAAATATTTCCGCGAGAGAATAAAAAAGTCCAACTTTTACGGATCCATATTTTGGTTTTCAAGCCAATTCTTTAGTAACTCAAGCACTTTGTCTAAAACGATGTTTGGAAAAAGAGTAACATCAAATGAAACCATGATCTCATTCGGACCGATCGTTCTTGTAGTAGCCAACTCATGAGCTCTATGGTGTTCTTTATGCTGTGACTATGGAGAGGGCCCAATTTTGAAATTTCGTTCACTAACCACTTCGAAATCTTTTCTAATGGGCTGTTATTGCTAGCGATAGTTAGTCTCATTTGTTGGCTTGGTTTGTGAAATTTTTGTAAAGATATTCCAAAGTGGACAGCAATATTTTGCCTCGCAGCTCTCCAGATTTAACCATAATTACAACCGAGTTACCCTTATCAGCTTTCATTTAGTAAGTCTATAGTACATCTTTATCCCTTAAACTTTGAATGATCTTGCCTATTTTATAGTTTTCTCGGTTTACTAACCCTCCTAGTGGATTTTGTATTATTGTTCTCGATGTTGCTCTAGCTGCAGGTTTCTCTTCTCATTTCAACCTCTCGGTGGCCACCACTAAGTGCAATATATCCAAGAGGAGTTTGTTTCGGGCCGCACAAAAATTTAGTCCTTTGTTCAGCATTTCCTCTTCAGATATGGAAAAACTGGCAAAGGAGAAGTTTTTCACATAATTTGGAACAAACACACTTATTATTGTTAATGGGTTATCCTATTTTTGGATGAATTTTTGCTTGAGAACGTTATTTATTGCTAAGAATGCTGAACTTTTTCCACATAATCGTTAGCCCCCATCGAATTCACTACACAATCAAAACCTCTCAGTGCAAATGTCTTTTCATGAATTCAGTAAGACCAGATATTTGCTTTGGTTGTTGCTATTTTGGTTTTGAGTTGTAAATATTTACTTCGTTCGTTTGTCCCGGAAATAATCGCCATTATGCTTTTGTTTCGATTTGAACGAAATCGAAATGTAATTTATTCCTCTAATTACTTCACCTCCAACTTTTGTTAAACTTTTCAAATGAATATTAATTGAAATAAAACAATAATTTTTAAAAAATAAATATATTTTCAACTTTCACTAATGAAGTCATCTACATTTGAATTTACATCTTGACCAAATTTCTCTTTTTTACTAAGTATTATCAGTAAAAGGGTTATTTAAAAAACAAACAAGGATAATTGATATAATAATATAATTATCTTGACTGAGATAGACTGAGAACAAACCATATCTAATGAGAGAGACTATACTGGAAAATTTATTCCAATACCTTACGGAAATCTGAAAGATCAGCGATGAACACGTGATATAACTAGGTAATGATCAATTTATTGTAGAGATCACCTTTTTTGATAGAAAAGTTAACTTATCGTACGTGGATTTATTGGTTCAATCTACCTGCAGATTAATCGATCAAATTTATCGGCAGATGAAATCTACCGATAAATCTCTTCGTTTGTTTCCAGCTAAGAATTTTATTTGTCAATTTTTTCAATAATTCGGTCTCAATTTCTCGTACAAACTAGTGCATATAATACTTATGTCGAGGAATTCTTCATTAAGATACATTAGTTCATAAACTCACTTCTTCTATTTACAAGTTCAACTATAAGAACCCATATCATAAAAATATAAATAAAAATGATCAGATGATAAGATGCATCAATTACGAATGATATACGTACATACTTAAAACGTAATAAATCTGTCATGTCTTGAAATTAATTAATATTACACCCAAACTATTTTATTTCCCATAACTATTGGTTTAATTAAATTAGGCACACACTTTCGATTTTATGTTTCTTGTCTAATAAAAATAATTTTCTAATCGAAAATTTCATTTCTAATAATAATTAGTATTTATGTATGAAATTATACATAGTTTGTGGGTCAAATGGGCAGCTTAATGAATATCAAAATTCAATGGAACAATACTAATAATTTTTTTTTATTAATGTTTGCTTACGCAACATATTAATGCGTTTCATAACTTCTTGAATACATCATCATATAATTAAGATAAAACTAATAAAAGTATTATAATTAAAATGTTAGTAGAAGGTGTGCGGTTGGGTTGAGAAAAGGTATTATGGTATAATTGAGATGCTTATATAAATTACGTAGATCATGAATAAGACTGCCTAACCATCGTCCAATATTGGTTTAATAAACAAAACAAAAAAAAAATCCAATTTATCGAAGCTGTTCGAAGTGTCATCTTAACTCTCTTTGCTTAATTGAATGAACAAATTTATAAACGAAAACAACGGGAGATGATAACTAATTTCTTATCGAAAAGACTCATTCGAAGTCGTTTCATTTAATTATTTTTGTCTTAAACTTTTTTTTTTTGTTTGGAATATCTTGTTACACACAAGATTAAGATTAATTGTTTTTTTATTAAAATGCAATTAAAAATGCATTTTTCAATCTAGTATATTATTGTTTACCGTCTCTGCATTATATGTAATTTGGGATCACATTCCAGAATGATTAATGACGTAATGCAGTGATTTGCTACGGATGGATTCAGGTATGAAGTCAAATTTAAGTGACTGATTGCCGATAATGATGGTGCCCTTTTAATAGATTTATTTTCAAAACGGTAATTTAGTTTTACTTCATCTCCTATGTCGTTATATTAACAAGATATTTTTTGCTGTGTGCTGCCTTAATCGGTTTCTTTTCTAAATGAACTTTGAAACAACATAGATACATACTATACATATAAATATTATTTGTGTTGATATAATCAAGGTATCTTAATAGCATATCAGAATAGCTTTGAGTTTATTTCAATTTAATAATACTACATATAGATATAATTAATTACACTTGCTCTTAATGTTGTTGTTTGAGTAAATTGCTCTTGTAATTGTATAGATTTGCTTAATAATTTCGTTTGCATGTAAAGAGGTTTGAAATTTATGTGCTAATTTAATAGCGAACACACCTGAAATAACAAATTAATAATAACAATTTATTTAATTGAAATTTGATACTTTTCAGGTAAATGCGCAACGGTATTCTGTTAGTTGCCAAAATATCCATAAATATTAAGATTTTTTACCTAAGATATTTATTTATGCTATGACTTTAAGTATAATTAAAATTTTACTTAATTGAAAAATGAATAAACTTTATTTATACTTTAATATTCTTCTCGCTAAACCATTTTTTCGCCTCCTTTGACGTGTGAATTGCTGCATTATCTTACTGGAAGATAAAATTTGACCCCATTAGACCTTTTGCATCCTCAGTTAAAGCATTCTCGTGTAATCTCTCGATTTCATTTTGGTAGAAATCCATGCAAGTGAAAGTTTTCCATTGTAGAAATCCAGGCAAATTAAAGTTTTCCATTGTAGCAAGATCCACCCCAAACCATAAGCGATCCTCCACCAAAGTTCCTACTTAAACGGATTTCGATCTCTTTTCTAAGGTCATAAATGGCCCTGATGGCTATCAATATTACTGGCATGACTGGAAGATAAGTAAGATAATGCAGCAATTCACACGTCAAAGGAGGCGAAAAAATGGTTTAGCGAGAAGAATATTGAGTTGATGGACTGGCCAGCTTGCAGCCCGGACCTAAACTCTATTGAACATTTATGGGGCATCCTTTCTCGAAAATTATGTAAGAATAGGAAACAGTTTCAATCAGTGATTGCATTAAAAAATCGGGTACGGGAAGTATGGATCGAAATCCGAGTAGAAGTCCTCCGGAAATTAGTTTCAAGCATGCCCGATAGGTTATTCGAGGCAATTAAGAATCAAGGTGGACACACAAAGTATTAAACAATAAAAGAAGTCAACAGTCCAGGTTACTTTCTAATAATTCTAATGGCCTTTGAGTTGAGGCTAATTCAATTTCGCACATTTTTTTATGTTTTAATTAAATGAAATTAATACTGTTCGCTATTTTTGACAAAACATAAATTTTTTTTTTTTGTAATACTTAAACTAATTGAAATAAATTTAATATATTTTTTTATTTTAAATAATTTGTGATTTTTTTTAAGAAAACGGTATGAGGCTAATTTAATTTCGGTCACTGTAGTATAATCTTTACATACTTTGATTTTAAATTGTAGTTTGTATCAAAAACAGTATAAAATATCACTTTATGTTGAAAACAGATGAGCAGAATTCTGCAAGCAGAAAAATTAGAATGCGCACGTTTATACGGCATGAAATATGTACTTGAATTCTGCTTTCCGAACAAAATTCTGCTTTGTGTCTCTATTTCTAATTTTGCTGCAAATCAGTAGGCTACACATTTCGTAAAAGATAAAAAATCTAGTACAATTTGTATACTTTTTATTTTTTTCAATGAATTTTTTTAATTTGTTGATAGAAAATAAGTTTTGTGTGGCAAGTGCGAAATTGGAGGATAAAAATTAAATAATTTGTGACAAAATAAGGCATCATTCATTTAAAAAAATTGTACATTAAAGTTAAATATGTATCAAATAAATGATTCGCGGACTTTTGGTCCAAAACAATTTATCTAAACCAATTTGACTAAAGCAATTTACCTAAAATCAATTTATCTAAAAATAATTTACCTAAACACAATTTGCCTAAAAACAATTTATCTAAAAATAATTCATCTAAAAACAATTCGTCTAAAGCAAATCGTCTAAAACAGTTTATCTAAAACTATTTAACTAAAACAATTTGTCTAAAAACAATTTGTCTAAAAACAATTGGTCTAAAGCAATTTAACTAAAAACCATTTATCTAAGACAATTTACCTAAAAACAATTCGTCTAAACACAATTCATCTAAAAACAGTTTGTATTAAAACAATTCATCTATAATCAATTTATCTAAAATCAATTCATCTAGAGCGATTACAAATCAACTCGCCAAAAACAATTCAACAAAAAATTCGCAAAAAAAGTGGATATAAAATAAGTTTTCTAAATTAATTCGTCTAAAACCAATTAATAGATCCAAAGGAGTTTTGGAAAAAGTTTTTTAGATTAGCTTTGAGTATAGATGGTGTGATTAGTATGTCTACTTACCACCAGAGTAGATGAATGTGGGGTCAATGAGTTTTGTTTACATTTTTTTTATATGGAGTTTGATCAGAAACAGCTCTAGTAAAATTGAAAAATAATCAAAGAAAATTACTGTGATATGAAATGCAAAATATAATAATTGATTAACAAAAGAATAATTATTATATTTTTAACATAAAATAAATAGAAAAGCCTTTGGTTTACAAGCATTTGATGTTTAAACACCGAACATTATTTGAGTTTTGTGAGGTTATGTCAGATGCTTTATGTTTGTTTTTATTCAAGAGTTTAAATTTTTCTTCTCCATTTATATTAGAAGCTCGTTGCTGATCATTGTTTTTGTGAAATTTGTTATTCCAGGCAGCTCATATGGTTCGTTTAACATAAAATTTACCATACAAAACTTAAATAATTGATGATTTTATATTTCGTTTTACCAACAATTGTAACGGCGATCCGTTTATTTTATGTTAAAAATAAACAAATCCTTCTTTTGTTAACAAATATCATTTGATTATTATTCGCGTCGAGGTAAATTTCATTCATTTTTTTAATTTTTTGTTAGAGCTGTTTTGGGCCAAACTACATATAAAAAAAATGTAAACAAAAATTTTGACCCCGTAACGTCGCGACGCCGAGTGGAATAAAGGTTGAACTGATGTACTAAAACACAATCTATAGATCGTGATATTTGTTCATTTTAGTACCGCAATTGTCGCTAGTCTGAATTATCTTTTCCATAACAAATGAGGTAATTTACACTAGCGCACCTAGCGTAAATGATGGCGAAGTTGATGTTTAGTACAAGTGCTAAACATGATCTATAGATCGTGTTTTAGTACAACTGCTTCGCATACATTTTCGCAAGAGGCGCTAGTCCGTGTACAAAATTGTTTGTTTACATTTTTTTTATATGGAGTTTCGGTAAAAACATGTCCAATTAAATCGCAAAATTCTTAATTAAAATTATCTTGTAGAAACATTGAAGGCTATGTTAAAACTTTGAAATACTATTTAACATATTTTATTTAAATTAAATAATCCGTTGACCCTTTAACATCCAAGAAAATTACAAATAAAATGAGGTCATTTTTGGTATTTTCTGAGGTTATGTTCGTTGTTTTAGAAATTTATTAGCAAACAAAATATGAGATTTGAGCAATACTTTGTATTTAAAATAGAAAATAAAGAGAAAGTTGGTTAGTTCCACTGAAAAATACAAATGTAATAATAAGTTTTGTTGATAAATCAGCTATAAATATGACAAAATTAGCTGTTTTAATTTATCGTTTTCCGGGATATTAAAGGGTTATAGATTATTTCCTTTTTAAAAATACATGTATTAATCTATTGTAGATTATTACTATTACTTTAAACTATATATCGTGGCATTTTTAATTCAATTTATCTCACTTTTATTATAGCTGTTTTTAGCAAAACTCCATATAAAAAAAATGTAAACAAACAAATTTGTACACTGACTAGCAAAACTAGTGAAAAGTTTATGAACTAATAACACGATCTATAGATGGTGAAATTAGTTTATAAACTTTTCACTAGTTTCGCTAGTCAATGTACAAATTTGTTTGTTTACGTTTTTTTTATATGGAGTTTTGCTAAAAACAGCTATAATAAAATTGAGATAAACTGAATAAAAAATGCCACGACGTGAAGTTTAAAGTAATAATAATAATTTACAATAGATTAATACATGTATTTTGAAAAGATAATAATCCATAACCCTTTAATATCCACGAAAACGATAAGTTAAAACAGCTAATTTTGATATATTTATAACTGATTTATCAACTAAACTTATTATTAAATTTATATTTTTCGATGCAATTAACCAACTTTCCCTTTATTATATATTTTTAAATACAAAATATTGCTCAAATCCCATATTTTGCTGCATAATAAATTTCTAAAACAACGGACATAACCTCATAAAATACCAAAAATTGCCTCATTTTTATTTGTAATTTTCTTGGATGTTAAAGGGCCAACGGATTATTTAATTTAAATAAATTATGTTAAATAGCATTTCAAAGTTTTATAATAACTATCAACGTTTCTTCAAGATAATTTTAATTAACAATTTTGCGATTTAGTTGGACATGTTTTTACCGAAACTCCATATAAAAAAAATGTAAACAAACAATTTTGTACACGGACTAGCGCATCTTGCGGAAATGTATGCGAAGCAGTTGTACTAAAACATAATCTTATAGATTGTGTGATTAGTATGTCTACTTATCTATAGATTGTGTGATTAGTATGTCTACTTACCACCAGAGTATATGAACGTGGGGTCAATGTGTTTTGTTTACATTTTTTTTATATGTAGTTTGATCAAAAACAACTCTATTAAAATTTGAGAAAAATCAATGAAAATTACCACGATACGAAATGCAAAATAAAACAATTGATTAACAAAAGAATAATTATTATATTTTTAACATAAAATAATTAGAAAAACTTTTGGTTTACAAGCATTTGATGTTTAAACACCGAACATTATTTGAGTTTTGTGAGGTTATGTCAGATGCTTTAGGTTTGTTTTTGTTCAACAATTTAACCCTCTAATGCATGAATTTTTAATCATTTTCTATCAAAATTTTGACTTCAACTCGTAGTTGTTGAATAAATGTGTATATTAGAACAACAAAAACCAAACCGTTATGACGAGAGTACTTTAAAAGAGAATACCTCATGTAGAAACTAAAGAAAAAAATATTCATGATAACGTAAAGTTAGACAATTCAAGATAACGTAAAGTCCACCTTTAGGCGGAGTTATGCATTAGAAGGTTAAATTTTTCTTCTCCATTTCTATTAGGAGCTCGTTGCTGATCATTGTTTTTGTGAAATTTGTTATTCCAGGCAGCTCATATGGTTCTTTTAACATAAAATTTACCATACAAAACTTAAATAATTGATGATTTTATATTTCGTTTTACTAACAATTGTAACGGCGATCCGTTTATTTTATGTTAAAAATAAACAAATCCTTCTTTTGTTAACGAATATCATTTGATTATTATTCGCGTCGAGGTAAATTTCATTCATTTTTTTAACTTTTTGTTAGAGCTGTTTTGGGGCAAACTCCATATAAAAAAAATGTAAATAAAAATTTTGACTCCGTAACGTCGCGACGCCGAGTGGAGTAAAGGTTGAACTGATGTACTAAAACACAATCTATAGATCGTGATATTTGTTCATTTTAGTACCGCAATTGTCGCTAGTGTGAATTATCTTTTCCATAACAAATGAGGTAATTTACACTAGCGCACCTAGCGTAAATGATGGCGAAGTTTATGCTTAGTACAAGTGCTAAACATGATCTATAGATTGTGTGATTAGTATGTCTACTTACCACCAGAGTATATGAACGTGGGGTCAATTAGTTTTGTTTACATTTTTTTGATATGGAGTTTGGCCCAAAACAGCTCTATTAAAATTGTAAAAAAATCAATGAAAATTATCATGATACGAAATGCAAAACAAAATAATTTATTAACAAAAGAATAATTATTATATTTTTAACATAAAATAAATAGAAAAGCCTTTTTTTTACAAGAATTTGATGTTTAAACACCGAACATTATTTGAGTTTTGTGAGGTTATGTCAGATGCTTTATGTTTGTTTTTGTTGAAGAATTTAAATTTTTCTTCAACATTTCTATTAGGAGCTCCTTGCTGATCATTGTTTTTGTGAAATTTGTTATTCCAGGCAGCTTGAATGATTCTTTTAACATAAAATTTACTACACAAAACTTAAATAAATGATAATTTTATATTTCGTTTTACTAACAATTGTATCGGCGATCCGTTTATTTTATGTTAAAAATAAACAAATCCTTCTTTTGTTAACGAATATCATTTGATTATTATTCGCGTCGAGCTAAATTTCATTCATTTTTTTAAATTTTGGTTAGAGCTGTTTTGGGCCAAACTCCATATAAAAAAAATGTAAACAAAAATTTTGACCCCGTAACGTCGCGACGCCTCGTGGAATAAAGGTTAAACTGATGTACTAAAACACAATCTATAGATCGTGATATTTGTTCATTTTAGTACCGCAATTGTCGCTAGTGTGAATTATCTTTTCCATAACAAATGAGGTAATTTGCACTAGCGCACCTAGCGTAAATGATGGCGAAGTTGATGTTTAGTACAAGTGCTAAACATGGTCTATAGATCGTGATATTTGTTCATTTTAGTACCGCAATTGTCGCTAGTGTGAATTATCTTTTCCATAACAAATAAGATAATTTACACTAGCGCACCTAGCGTAAATGGTGGCGAAGTTGATGTCTAGTACAAGTGCTAAACATGATCTATAGATGGAGTGATTAGTATGTCTACTTACCACCAGAGTATATGAATGTGGGGTCAATGAGTTTTGTTTACATTTTTTTTATATGGAGTTTGATCAAAAACAGTTCTAGTAAAATTGAAAAATAATCAAAGAAAATTACTGTGATATGAAATGCAAAATATAATAATTGATTAACAAAAGAATAGATTATATATTTTTAACATAAAATGATTTGAAAAATGTTTGGTTTACTAGAATTTAATGTATAAACATCGAAAATTATTTGAGTATTGTGAGGTTATGTCTGATTGTTTATGTTAGTTTTTGTTCAAGAATTTCAATTTTTTTTGCCACTATCTATTAGGAGCTCCCTGTGGATCATTGTTATCGTGAAATTTGTTATTCCAGATAGCGAGAACGGTTCGTTTAACACATAATTTACTACACCGAACTTAAAAATTGATGATTTTTATATTTCGTTTTTCTAGCAATGTAACGGCGATCCTTTATTTTACGTTAAAAATAAACAAATCACTATTTTGTTAACAAATATGATTTTATTAAACTTCGTGGCGAAGTAAATTTCTTTCATTTTTTTAAATTTTTGTTGTTTTGGGCCAAACTCCATATAAAAAAAAATTAACGAGTAACGACGTGACCTCTCATGAGAAAAAGGTTCAACTGATGTACTAAAACACAATCTATAGATCGTGATATTTGTTCATTTTAGTACCGCAATTGTCGCTAGTGTGAATTATCTTTTCCATAACAAATGAGGTAATTTACACTAGCGCACCTAGCGTAAATGATGGCGAAGTTGATGTTTAGTACAAGTGCTAAACATGATCTATAGATCGTGATATTTGTTCATTTTAGTACCGCAATTGTCGCTAGTGTGAATTATCTTTTCCATAACAAATGAGGTAATTTACACTAGCGCACCTAGCGTAAATGATGGCGAAGTTGATGTTTAGTACAAGTGCTAAACATGATCTATAAGTACTCGCGGTGGTCGATTGGAGAGCAATTGGTAAATCCGAGTTGAAACCCGAGAAACAAATCCTAAAATCGACTTTTCAAGTTGGCTTTTCAAGATAAGGCGACGGTTGGCATCATTTAGATTATTTAATCAAAGAGAAATAGTTTCATTTTTAATAATCACTAAAACTGTTTAAAAAAATTCACAATAAAAAACACGTCTTGTATGTATCGACTTAAAATCAAAGAAAAAATATAATTTTTTGACTGATAATATTCAAAAAATAATTTTAGGTTATGTCCAGTTATACATAGCAAAGACAAAAATTGTACTACTAGCGGGAACTACCGGTTAGTCGACTGGAAAGCAGCTATTTCTAAAATTTAGTGAGGACACATTTTTAAAACCTTTTTTTTTTGGAATGGCCAAGTTTACGTCGGTAATTATTTTTATTTAAATAATTTTACATAAATTGAGACGAATTGTTTTAGACGAATGCATCTAAAGAATTGTTTTAGACAGATTGTTTTTAGATGAATTGTTTTTAGGTAAATTGTTTTTATTTAAATTGTTTAAGACGAATTGGTTCTAGACAAACTGTTTTTAGATGAATTGTGTTTAGACGAATTGTTTTTAGTTAAATTGCTTTAGACGAGTTGTTCTTAGATAAATTGTTTTTAGATGAATTGTGTTTAGACGAATTGTTTTTAGTTAAATTGTTTTACATAGATGAATTGTTTTTAGTAAAATTGTTTTTAGACAAATTATTTTTAGGTAAATTGTTTTTAGATCAATTGTTGTTAGACGAAATGTTTTTAGATAAACTGTTTTAGATAAATTGTGTTTAGGTAAACTGTTTTAGATAAAAAATCCGTTTTCCCAAATAAATACCACAAATTAAAATTCTGCTTGTCAAAAAAGACGCTCATGTAATTCACCCAAATTTCTGCCGGCAGTGCTGCTAGCAGAAATTCTGCTCATGTGTTTCCAGCATAACACTTGATACATACATATATATTAAAAATCACACACCAAACTACAATATTCACACATCAAATTACAATAAAGGCACTTGGGTCGATTTTACATAAAACTAAAATACAAAACATTCGAGTATGGTAAAAAATAAAAAATAAAAATTAAAACCATGCGTGCACAGAAAAAAACTGCCTATGCCAAAATGACTCAATTCAATATCAATTTAAATTAAATATGGGATGTTTTGTATTTTAAAATCATATGCACAACCACACAAATCTAAAATCATGCATTATTTGTGAGAAATCAAGAAATTTGACTTCCCTCACTACAAATTTTAGATATCCAAGAAAGATATTAGATATTCAAAAAAGTTATTGCCTGATAAATGCATCCATATTTAATTTTTCCATATTTAATTATTTAATTTTAATTTAAAACACTTCACACACTGAGACTGCCAACTCAAAACTTCCCCTTAAAAGTTTTGCTATAAAAAAAATGAAAATAAAAAACATGTCAGTTTACGTTTGTTTCATCAAATTTGCATTCCATACATTTTAACAAATTTATTTGTACGTGAGACAGTTTTAATCATCAATAAATGGAATCTAAACAACAAATCGAGATAAATTAAAAATGTGAGTGAATAGAACTCTGTGTGGTTGATAAAATTCTGTGAATTTATCGTATTTTTTGTACTTCTAGCGATTGTAAAGAGTACAATGTAATTAGATGCGTTTGTTTAGTTAGTGGTTCACATCGTCTAGTAGCACTAATTTAATTGGCCACACATAAAGGATTCTGTGCTTTAATTCGATTGTGCCATTTGGAGAAAATTCCACCGAAATTAAGAGAAATCCTTGAATAGCCAATTTAAGTTCGAGTATGTTAAATGTTGAGCTGGATAAATATTGGAGTATTCGATGCTCAGATTGGGAAGCACTCACACATTTCAATAATAAAAATGTGGGCCTAGTTGAATTTGAAAAAATGTGGCGCCAACATTTCTTACAAACGATGAAACCACAATTTTTACCCCCAGTCTGGTCTGTAACCCGCATAATAGCGACCGACAAGAAATTCGTGCGCAAGAGGGGCGAATCGAGCTAGAGGATATGCTATCTGCCGGTCTAGACCCTGCACTATTAAAATCAAAATTCGGTAAATCGAATTCAGAGACTAATAACGTGTCTCAAGACACGACTATTACGTCACATGATTCGATGGCCGACGATAAAATAGCAACGAATGATAAAAAGTTTAACCGAAATTCGCTTAGTTTGGACAACGATTACGTTAAGTAATTCAATTTTTTCATTAGACCATGGGTACGATTCGGACGATTTGTTGTCGCAACTAAGGTCACTATCGGGAAATTTATCCGATGAATTTGAAGAGGGAATGAATTAAATTTGTTACATATTTCTAAATTGTATCATTAAATCTAATAAATTTTATCGATTATAAATTCAAATGTGGTTTAAATTGAAATCGGTCGTTTACATTTTATAAATTTCCTGGTGGAACTCTTCCCTCTATCTTGCTTAGTCTTTTCGACGAGTTTCCCCCATCACTGGCCTCGACATCATAGGTGACGCAATTCACGAATGCACATACAAGCATACATTGGAAAATTCACTTGTACAACAAGAAATAATTTTGATTTTTTGTAGGTTAAGTTACAATTGCTATCAAAATTCCCCTTAAAACTTTTGCTATAAAAAAAAAATTAAAAAAAACACCTTGTCTTTGTCTTTTGTATATAATAGATAGGTACAACATAGTTCAACAAAATGGTACAAAAATAAATTAAAATTTTCAATATATTGTAACCTAAATATAATTTCCATATTTTAGAAGCACCACATAATGGTACCCATTCTCCTACCATTTGACAGCTAATGTAAAAAAAATTTGATAAATTAAAGAGCGCCCATGCAAAACACCCAAAATACATAGATCTAAAAAAAATAAAACTTCCACATGAAAAATTAATTTAAATTTGTCTCTCTATCTTGTTTTCCAGGAAACGATGTCATGCGAACATGTGACATGCTTAGGATAAATGATTGTAAAACGGCAAATGGTGTACAATATTGCTATTGTGCTACAGATTTATGTAATGGTAAGATTATTGAAAAAAATATGCCAACAATGCATCGACAACTTCATAAAAAATTTATACAAAATTCGGATGATGAAGATTTTATGGAATCATCTGGCATGAGTGAATCAAGTTTATTACATTTAAATGATGAAGATGATGAACGCGGTAATGATGAATCTTCGCATGCTGCGGATGATGGACGAAATTTAAATGATGATTTTCATACAGAAAATATAAATCATATTGATTTGTCGGATCCTCTATGGACAACACTAGCGTCGAGCACCACAAATGATAATCATAATTATCATTTGACAACAACCGAAACTAGTAGTAGTAGTAGTACATCAAATTTAACAGCAGCGAAATCACAATCATCGTCACTATTATTGGCGGGTTTTAATTTTAATTTATTAGTATTTTGTGTAATTTATTTAATTTTAAAATAATTTAATTATGTTAGTTTTAGTGTAGTAGTTTGGCTATTTTAGAACAATATAGTTTAGGTAGACTTGGCAAAATTTAATATTAGTTCTTTACTACATACATTCTAATGTTTGATCATGTGTAGCGACGAGATATGATGAAGTGATCATAAATTTACCAAAAAAAAAAAATGATATACAAATAATTTATTAAAATCGGCAAATGATTGACTGTTCGTCAAGCGAGCCTTTTAAAATTTTATTTTTACGTTAGCCGCGTGCTTTATGTTTATAAATATAGGCTCCATCTTAATGGCTAAACTTGATAAATGATTCTAAAATAAGAAGTAAAATAATCGTTAAATGTGATATTTAGCTTTAAAATTAAATTATATAGAATTATAACCTTACACATAATTAGCAAAACTAATCTCATTAAGCGAAATAATCGTATTAGTTTAATGCCAGCCAAGCCGAAATTTCGCTAGTAATTTTAATTATCTCTAAAATGGAAAAAACCTCTACCTCCGAAGCAGCTTCGAAATGGATTTTGACGAACCGTTTTGGGATCGGTATAAATTCAAAATGGCGGATCCAATATGGTCGCTATAAAAACATAGTATAAAAACTGTTTCAAAATAGATAAATAAAAAAAAAAAAATTGAGAACGATAAAGAAAAATATTTTTGGGGTCGCAGATTACAAACCTAAGCACAAAAAAATTAAACACAAAATGGCGGAGTTAATATAGCCGCTTTAAAATGAAAAATAGCTGATTTATTATAATTTTCGTGAAATTTTGAGGTTAATTGTATTTAAATAAGCACCATATTATTATACATTCGTAATCAATTACTCCAAAATTTAAATTTAGGTTAGAAAATATGGCAGCTGTGCATTCCATGAATGTAGGTTTTGGAACAAACTTTATAAACGGGTGTTTTTTGGAGACGCTAATTATGAATTTATGGTGGCCATTTTCTAATTTTTAATGGTGGAACCAATATGGCCCCCATAAAATACTACAAAAAGCTGTATTTTTTGTTATTTTTAATAAAAATATATGCAAAAGGTTTTCTTTGGAGTCACTGATTACGAATTTATAATAAAAGTGCTTATTTGAATAAAATTAAACTAAAAACAGTTATTTTTCACTTTTAAGCAGCCACATTGGATCCGCCATTTTTAATTTTTTTTAATCTCAGATTCGTAATCAGAGTTGTACAGTAAAACTTAATTGGCTAATGACACCGAGATTTTCCCATTATAGCCATGGTTGCGCTTTGTTTCAATATGATTTTTCCACGTTTACCTTCTATCCAGGTGCAAACCTAAGTATTTGGCCTTCGTTTGTTGAGGAATATTTGTATCGTTTAATTTACTGAAGAGCAGGTTGGTTTGTTCAGCGTGAATGTTATGTGAGTAGATTTGTTTTCGTTCACTTTTATTCGCCTTATCTTCGCCTAATGATTCTGTAACTCCTTTGAGGCCATTTCGGGATTATTGTGTGACACCAGGGTGGCCGTGTCGGAAAATGTTGATATTATTACTTTGTTGGTTACAGGGAAATAGGCTGTGTACAACAAGTATAATATTGGCCCTAGAACGATGCCTTACGGAACACCTGCATTAATATCATTTAATCAAGTAGTTGCGCTATTTTGTTTGACCATGTATAGGCCTCTGAAGAAGATAGTTTCCCAAAACTGAGTGAAATTTCTTCAGTGGAAGCTTTTTAATTTTGTATATTAGTCCATCGTGCCAAACTTTGGCTTATGCGATATCCAAGAAGGTAGCAGAACAATATTTCTTTTCCTCGAAAGTGATTTTGATTGCATTTACAATTGTGTATACTTGCTCTGTGGTACTACGTTGGTTTCGGAATCCAAATTGATGGTCTGGAATAACGCGCCGAACTTTTAATATTCGTTTCAATATCGTTAGTAACATTTTTCACATAGCTTCAGATTGTAGGCAGCATACTTATAGGACGATATGACAGGATCTGAGTTTCATTTTTTCCTGGCTCATGTATATGTTTTGATCGAAGATTTCTTCCATCATCTTCCATCTCATTAGTTTTATACATTTGTCTGGTAATTCCTTTATCAATTTTCCAGTAATGAGATCATGTTCTGGTGCCTCCAATTCTACTTTATAGAATTGTATGGTAAATGACAGGCACACAAAAAAAGGTCAAGACCCAGAGGGTAGACCCCCCCCTACCCCTCCGTTTTTGGAGTCGCTGAAACCGAATATTACCATAAAACAAAAATTTAACTAGCCATTTCCCCGTTACAACCCCCTAGGGGTCGAAATTTCAATTTCCAAACAAATTTGAGTTGGATGTACATTTCTATGTTTTTTGGGGCATTGGAATTGAAAATGGCAATTAAAAGTAAATTTGACCTCTCCATCATCCCCTAGCACCCCTTACTACTCACAGAAAGGGATTGAAATTTCAATTTTCGTGCAAAATTGAGATGGATGTGCATTTCTATGTTTTTTGGGGCGTTGGAACCGAAAATGACAACGAAAAGTAAATTTGACCCTTCCGTCACTCTCTAGCACCCCTTCACTACCCCCATAAAGGGGTTGAGATTTCAATTTTCATGAAAAATTTAGATGGATGTACATTTCTATGTTTCTTGGGGCGCTAGCATTGAGAACATTGAGAATGACAATAAAAATTTGACCCCTCCATCACCCCTAGCATCCCTTTACCACCCCCAGAAAGGGGTTGAAATTTCAATTTTCTTCGACCCTTCCCTTACCCCCTAGCACACTTTTACTACCCCCAGAAAGGAGTTGAAATTTCAATTTTCTTGCGAAGTTGAGTTGGCTGTATATACATGCATATATACTTACATCCAATTCAACTTTGTATGAAAATTGAAATTTCAATCGATTTATGGAGGCAGTAAAGGGGTGCTAGGGGGTGATGGAACGATCGAATTTACTTTTCGTTGTCATTTTCGGGTCCAGTGCCCCAAAAAACATAGAAATGCACATTCATCTCAATTTGCATGAAAATTGAAATTTCAACCCTTTTCTGGAGGTAGTATGGGGTGCTAAGGGGTGAAGGAGGGGTCAAATCGAGTGTTTATTTTCATTTTCAATGCCAGCGCCCCAAGAAACATAGAAATGCACATCCATCTCAATTTGGCATGAAAATTGAAATTTCAACCCCTTTCTGGGGGTAGTAAAGGGGTTCTAGAGGGTGACGGAAGGGTCGAATTTACTTTCCATTGTCATTTTCGGTTCCGGCGCCCCAAAAAACATGAAAATGCACATCCATCTCAATTTTGTATGAAAATTGAAATTTCAATCCCTTTCTGGGGGTAGTAAGGGGTGATGGAGGGGTCAAATTTACTTTTAATGGCCATTTTCAATTCCAGCGCCTCAAAAAACATAGAAATGTACATTCATCTCAATCTCGTTAGGAAATTGAAATTTAGACCCCCAGGATAACGGGAAAATGGCTAGTTAAAATTTTTTTATGGTGATATTCGGTTTCAGCGACCCCAAAAATGGAGGGGTAGGAGTCTAACCTCTGGGTCTTGACTTTTTTTTTGTGCCTGTGTAATCATCCATTTGCTGGTATAACACGAAATAATTAGCTTTTTTGAGTGGTGCGAATAGCTAGATAAGCAGCAAATGCATTTGCTTTTCCTTCATCACTTCTCGCCCAATTTCCAGTTGGTAGTCGAATCGGTGGATTCGAATTTGTTGACCTTTTTACATTTTTTGTTGCCTTCCACAAAGAATAATCTTTATTGAAAACGCCGAGAAAACGCTCGATGTAATTTTCATTTTAATAACGGTGATTTTATTTGCTGCTATTGATGGCGAATTTTTCGCTTTTCTGGATAAGTTCCTGTATAGTATGTGATAGTTTATTAACTTTTTCAGAACTACTTATTATGGGTGTAGCCCTTTCAGACGATAAAGCCATGACATCTTTTAGATTTTCATCCGATGCATCAATATCACTCGCAAGAAATGCATTACTCAGCTGGCTGAAATAATCCAAGAACTTGAGTTTTTTTAGCATGTTTTGGAGGACAGTACACTGCCGATATAACACATTTTCCACACCACTCTTGCAGACAGATGCTCGTTGCTTCTATATGTTTTTTCTCATATTTCGAAAGTTCATAGTGTTTTAATATTCTTTTAATCAATACAGCAATGTCTTCAAGTGCTTTCCCATCTAGGTGCTTGTTGTCATATATAGAAAACCCATTAATTTTGAAATAACTATTTTTGGTGAAGTGTCTTTCGATTTTAACATTATGTCAATATTATCCCCGGTGAGGCATGCCTCTACCTTCGCTTTATGTTGTGCTAGGCCGTTTGCATTCCATATGACTATTTTGATGATAGTCATTTTTGGCTTTCTACGACTAACTGCATCAGCGTATTCATTAGATCCATGTTGATTTGCGTACTGGTTTCTATTTTAAGCATTTGTGTTTACAATTTCGGGGCGTGCTTCTTCTCTATCTGAAGAATGAAGATTAATCATTCATTGCTCTGCTCGCTGCGTTGGATTGGAGTTGTGTGATTGTTGCTGTGACAGTTGCTGCATTTTCTCACTGATGCTTCCTTTTTTGCTTTATTGCAACCTTTGAGTTATGGAGTTGATCTTATATGGGAAATATCGTTCAAAGTGCAATATGCTCTAGTGTATTATTTTTCTGGGTTCCTTGATGGTAACCCTTCTGTGCAGTAGATATTTTAGATCAAATATTGCATGTTTGTCTTTGAGCTTTCGGTTGTCTCGTTCTAATTCGAGACGGAAAAATGGCTGATATTCCTTCTTCCGATTAATGTTAGGTGTACAAATAAGTTTTGAGGGATTTACAAAAGATGGCGTATAACTAGTATTAAATCACATCGGACCATCTTGTAACTATATTCATGCTAAAGTGTCGTTATTCCCCTCTAACAATCAGTATGTGTCATTTCGCTAAAAGGCAAACAACATATTTCTTTTGTGCTGTAACCTTGTCAACCTTTGGGCCAACAAAACACAATTTGCGGGAAGCGCTGCTTTTTTTTTTAATTTGAATAAAAGTGCAGCTGATGGATATCAATTGCTGGGTAAAGCATATGGGGAACGTGATCCATCAATAAAAACATGTGAGTACTGGTTCCGGCGTTTTAAAAGTCGCGATTTTGACACCAGTGACAAAGAACGCGAAGGGAGGCCAGTAAAATTTTAAGACGATGAGTTGGAGGAGTTATTGGATCAAGATTCATGCCAAACTCAAAAGGAGCTCGCTGAAACTTTAGGAGTGACTCAACAAGCGATTGCAAACCGTCTGAAGGCCACGGGTATGGCGCAAAAACAAGGAAATTGGATTCCGTATGAACTCAAGCCAAGAGACGTCGAACAACGTTTTTCCACTTGCGAACAACTACTCCAAAGACAAAATCGGAAGGGTTTTTCGCATCGAATCGTGACGGGGGAGGAAAAGTGGATTCACTACAACAACCCAAAGCGCAGAAAATCGTGGGGTAAGTCCAATCATGCATCAACTTCAACGGCCAAACCAAATATTCATGGCAAGAAGCGAATACTGTGCATCTGGTGGAATCAATTCGGAGTGATCTAAATACTATGAGCTACTCCAGCCTAACGAAACCGTCACTGGAGAACGTTATCTACAACAGTTGATGCAATAAGTTGTCCACAATATGCCAAAATACATGGCAAAGTGATCTTTCAGCACGACAACGCTCGGCCATATGTTGCAAAATTCATCAAGGAAACTTTGGAGGCGCTTCAATAGGATGTCCTACCCCACCCGCTGTATTCACCAGACATTGCTTTTGACTAATGGCCTGGCCGAGCAACACTTCACTGCTTTCGAAGAAGCCCAAAAATTGGGTCGATTCTTGGATCGCCTCTAAAGATGAGGAATTTTGTCGACGCGGAATCCCTATGCTGTCTGACAGATGGGAAAAAGTCGTAGCTAAGGATGGACAATACTCTGAATAAAGCTTTGAAGCTATAAAAAAAAAACCTCAAAACTTATTTGTACACCTAATAATATGGGTAATAAATTTGCATTGGAAACCTTTCTCAGTGAGTGCAGCTTATATTTTGTTTGCATCCACGTACCCCTCTATTCCTTTTAACATAACAACTAATCCTTTTTGGCTCTATAGTTGGTACCTACATATATTATGTTTACCAACTTGGTCAAAATGTTTAATTAACGCATCAATATTAAGCGGTTGAATTTTTATTTCTTTACTATTTCCTCATTTGTCGGAAATGTAAAATGCGCCTTCCGTAATAAACTCTATCGTTTTTGCAAGTTCAGTTTTTGGAGTTTTTTCGGGCGGCGAATCTTCAACAACCAAGCAGCAATACCTATTATCATGCGTTAATTTATCGCTAGCTAGCTTAGTGAATCTATTCGCGCCTGCACTGGTCGCTCATCTAGGGCTTCTGATTCGTTTTGATCGGACAGTAATATACCGGTCTATTCCCGTTTGCACTAAACACTGACCTACATCACTGTTTATTTTATTGTCATCTGTTGTCGATGCACTTTCATTGTTTTCATTATTGTCAATATTTGGCGACGATGTACTTTATTTTCTTGGAGGTCCTGACGCTTGGTGACAAATCGCTTGCGGACACGCTATCTGCTGATTTGGTCCAGCCTTTTTTAAAAAAATTATCGTTATTAAAACTGCCGATTCAACTTTTCAATTGCAGCTCGTATTCGTAATCAGTGACCCAAAAAAAATCTTGGGCCTTTTCAGGTAGCCAACTTTCTTTTAAATCGCATTGAAAAGCCGTCACAAAATGTTTCATCAAAATTCATTTAGAAGCTCCGGAGACTGAGATAAAACAGTATAGAAAATCGACTATATCGCTTAGAAAATAGTTATTGTTAGTGAAAGCTAAACAAATCATTATTAATCCTGCAGTATTGCAATTTTTTGTAGTGCACAACTTTAACCAGCCTTGTTGAATAGTCAATCAAAAGAATAGGAAGCGATACACAATTCATCACTCACTTGTCTTGGCTAAAAAACTGGTTTGAATCTATGCTATTTATAGGAGGAAATATTCTGGAAAAAGTGGTCATATTCTGGAAAAGAAAGAAACATTTTTAATAAATCTTTTGGGAAATGGAGAATTTTTTGTTTTTTATTTTCCTTTTAGAAAGAGAAGTTTGTCTGTATTAAAATCAATAAGATTCTTTTGGCTTTTTATAGACAAAATATATTAACAATAATTCACAACATTTTTCGAATTGTTAATCAGAAAAAATGAAGAGGCCAATCATTTAAAATATATCTACCAAACAAGTGGAAATATCAAAATCCCCCCGTATTTTAACACCCAAGAGTCATACAAAGTGTATTGACCCCAAAAAATGAAAACCCTCCTTGAGTTTTCTATGTGGTAGTTTACTCTTCAGGTAGCTACGACCAAACTACAAAAATAAAATTCTAACTTCATAGATACATTAAGTATGAGGCAATAACGTACTGACTTAGCGAATTATATTCATTTAATCAAAAACTCAAGGAAACCCCGCATTTCAGTGTGTTTTGGGTTAAAATACTGGGGAATTTTGATATTTCTACTTTTTTAGTAGATATATTATATTCATTTTCCTCTTCATTTTTCCTGATTAACAAGTCGAAAAATGTTGTGAATGCCATTATTGTTAATATATTTTGTCCATAAGCCAAAAGAATCTTATTTATTTTATTTTTTTTCAAGTTATTCAAATCTCCGATACATATTATATATATATATATATATATATATATATATATATATATATATATATATATATATATATATATATATATATATATATATATATATATAAGAAAGAGCGCTACAGTCGAGTGAGTGAAGAATTGTGCATCGTAACTAAAAAAAAAAAATTTAATAGATTTATAAAATTTAGTTAAGATTGAATATTATATATTTAAAAATTTAAAAACACAAAAAAAAAACTAAAAAATTGATTTGATCTAGTCAATTAAATTAAAACATTTTAGTCGTATAAGCCGGTAGATAAAATAATTTTTCCTTTTCACAAAGTAAAATATAACTATTTAATGTGAAAAGAAAAAACTTCAGATTCAATCTATTTATGAAACCTCTGGTTAATGAGCTTATAAATTATGTATGTATCCATTTAACCGGTAAACGCATTTTAAAATTTGCATTCTTGTATTTATTTTTATTCTAAACTGAAAACAGAAATCTCCATACACGATTTTGCTATTTTAAATTATCGTAAATTCACACGTTTTAATTATAAATTAATAAATTTAGCGATAAAACATATGTATACTACATAAATAAAATTATATACATTTATTATTTATTAATATTGTGAATAGTAAAAATATTTTATATCCTAAAATGTATTCCTTTGTAAATAAATTAGATTAGATATTAGGCTTTACCTTTTTAAATAGTGTTTTAGAAACGAAAATTTTTTGCGAGCATTAAAACATGTATTAAAAATTGGAATACGCGACTTAATGGTCAAAATCAATATAAAATGCGTGATTACTTCATGCTTACGCATAATTATAAAAATAAAAAACTTTTGATTTATTATGGTTTGCAACATACCATAACGCATTTGTGTACAACTCCAGTTTCGTTAATTATAGCAAACGCACAACAACAATCGCTAAGGTTGACAGGTTAAATACCGATCTTACAAATTGAAAGAACGATAAAAAAATGGTTGTGGTATTTCGCTTTCTATACATACATTCTACTATACGTTATGTATAACGTAAATTTTGGAGTGAAACAAGTTTTTTAGGTGATTTTTTTTTTTTTAGAAATATCATTAGATCATTCAACAGCTTTTATCTCCGGATATGAGAAAAATAAAATTTCATTATGAGGTTTATTAAAATATACAATATTATTATGAACAGGTGAATTACCGAATAGTTGGAACGAATCCACAAATCAAATTTACTATTAAAACAGGATAAGGTCCAAATTATAACCATGCATGTCGCAAACAATTTTTTATACGATCTGTACAACACGAAACACATTAAATCTCAATTGTTCAAAAATAAAAAAAAAATCATTCCATATCGTTTTTAAAATAAATAATTTATGTAAAATACTAAATAGTTATAGGAAATAAAATTTAAAAAAAAACTAGGAGTTTATTAAATATAAATATTTTATAGTTTAGTTTAAAACCGCGCAAACAAATATTGATATTAATTTTTAGTACTCGTAAAATAATTAAATTTTAGCAAACTAAATATAAAAAAAAAATATTTGCACAAAATTATTTTGAAAATACAAACTGCACCCCACACACCTAAATACATAATATTTAATAGTATAGAAACAAACTTTGAAGTAAATTGTATTATCCATGAAACTATATAAATGAACCGAATATAAAATATAATTATTGTGTAATCATTAATTTAATTAGAAATTAAAATTATTAAACAAAAGTAACTAAAATTTATAAAACCCTGACTGATTATTTTTTTGTTTTTTGTTTGTTTTCTTTTTTGTTGCATACATTTTATTTAATTATATAGTATATTTGATAAGAAACATAGAAATTAATGAAATTAATTTGTAAAACGCAAAATAATTAAAAAATAAAATAATAATAATAATAAATGTAATTGGATTTGAGTATATTTTTAATTGTAGAAGTTATGATTACTATGAAGTAAAAGGTCAAAAAGGTAAGTGAATTTATTTTGAAAAAAATTTATCGTGCTGTAACAGGTAACCATGGGAGGAGCGCGACCGTATTGTGCAGCGCTTGTGATCAAAAACATTAGAGTGACCTATTTTAATAAGATGTTTCTGAGAATTAATCTTTCCTCAACCATACAAAACGTGTATCGATTAACAACGACATATTGAGAAAATATACAGAACATGGAACATAAAATAAAGTAGTTAAACAGCCTTACACTAGAGAACGGAAACAAGCGTAAAATTTCGATCAGAAACAAACAAAAATGTATTATTGCAACTGCAAACACAAGCAAAATCAAAACATCATATTTCAAGTAAATCTAGCTAGTTGTTCAACTCGGAAAATTTTTTTGGTAAGCAATCTTTGATTTTTCTTGAAATTTCGTAATTGTTCGGAATTTGTTTCGTTTTGAATTTTTGTTTAGTTTGTATTTAATTTATTGAAATCACTGAATATTTTAAATAATATATTTAAACATTACATCTCTTAATAAAATGTATGTATGTATATAAATGTTACAAAATGTTATTAAAAACGTTACCTATCTAGAGTGGTGGTGATTAAGATAATCGAAGTTTAGATGTAAATTTTATGTTCCGATTTTCAGAGATAATTCAAAGATTGCCATTGAACATTAACCAAATAACCGATATTTGATCAGAAATTTATTGGTTTAAGTCTAGTTTTGAAGGCATTTCCACACGCAAAAACAGTTCGTGTTTTTGAAACAGGTTCGAGTTCGTAAAAGACATCAAAATATTAAATTATAAAATTTCACATATCGAAATTCGGCCGACAAATGTTAGAAAGGTATTTTCTTTAAAGCAAGTTATGTAATTTTAACAAACTTTTTAAAGTTATGATGCGGCTTTCAAAATTCAATTTTTTTTTTAATTTTTTCGTTGTAGAAATAACATAGTTATCAAACATTGGAAGTGTATGTCGGTTTAAAAATTCGGTCAGAGGTTTTACGTTTGACAATGCCTTAAGCCAAGAAAATAATAATATTTTTTAACTTCTCAAACCACGACTTAATCGATGTTATACTTTCAAAAAAACGTGTTCCTTAGATTTTTATTTAAAAAAAACAGTAAATGTTTAGGACTTTGTAGTGCTATAATTTGAATTTAGAAATTAATTAGTTTATTTATAATTATCAATTATTCGAACTAAGATAACTTAAACACAAATATTGTCAATTTTCTGGATTAGATAAGTTAGGTATGGATGTCTCCAACACAATTAACAAAAAAAAAAAATGCATTCAAAAATTCTTCAGTACGAAGTCCTTAAAATGGGTTCTTGAGAAATAAGTAACAAATTATAAGATGAACTTTAAAATTGAGGCCAAACAAAATTCTTCGTCGGCCAACGAAGCCTTTGATCAGCCTTTGGTAATCGCTTAAGTTAAATTTGGCCAAACTTAAAAGAGTACATCTCGCCGGCCACTGCTGCACATTTTTGATTTAAATTAATGAGAAATAATATAAAATAACTCAAATTATTATTTAAAATAATAAAATTAATTAATTAAAACAATAATTTAACAAATTTAATTGAAAAATATCATTTTATTCAAAATGCGTTGCTGCGAACGGCAGAAATAAAAAATGCTTATTTTAAATATGCTGCTTTACATGTTCATAGATGGAAAATCTGTTTCTATTAAAACGTCTCAGTTGTTCAATACCTGTTTGAGATACAGTGCGTTAAAGAAGACAAACTGAATGACTTTGATGTATAGATTACCCAAATGTAGTTAAAGTTGAAGAAATTGCTATTACCTTCATTTTAGAGTATCATACGATACCCTACCGATACATATTGAGACATAAATCCATATTAAACTAATGATCTTTGTCATCAGTTTCTCTCAAGCCCGTTTGTAATTATTATGTATAAATTAAATTTTTGGTTGATAATAGTAATAATACGCGGATTTTCAAAGATCAAGGCTCAAATCTCACACCCACACAAAGACAACAGTCCTGATCAACACATGCAACATCAGATTGTCGAATTTCAAATATATTTGAAATTTTGCAGTGGACTTACATATGTAGATGACACAAAGCACGGCCGCCATCGTTAGGAGATCCCAAGTATTTGAATCTTGTCACTCCCTTAGATATGCCTCTAAAACCAGAGATCGCATTAAAGAGTATTGGCGACAAGAGCATCTCCTTGTTGAATATCGGAGCTAATTGCAAAAATTCTCGAAGTTTGCTCTCAACTTTACAAATATTTGGCTTAAATCGTTTGGTTTTTTACAACAAAGAAAACCCACTACCTTCAAAATGTTTGTTTTAATTTTAGTTTTATCCAAAAATTTAACATTTGGCAATAAATAAAATCATTAAATGCATTGTCAAAGTACGGTATAGTAGACATAACCTAGTAGCCTTTTTTTAACAGCTACATTCGCTTATAGCGAGAACTTAGTGCTGTTGATTAGAACCGATTCATCATTCAGCATCAGACAAACGTGTAAAAAACCGACATAGTTCCAACAAAAGTTTAGTGAGAATATACAGGGTGACGAAAAAGTACGGAAACCCCTAAAAATCTCGCGAATTTCGGTCAAAAAAAAAATGAGCAAGGATCTTATTCTTAGGTAATTTTCAATAAGGAAATAAGGAATTTAATGGTGATCTTGGTTGTGACCTTGACTTTCATAGGCAAGGTCATTTTTTAAAATTAGAACCACTATTTTTGATGACAGAATCGAAAAGAGCGATCAATTGTAAGTCCGAATATGTATTTTCCATGACCTCTCAAGGTCATCTGAAGGAATTTACATTGCGAAGAAAAAGTATGGAAACCCCTAAAAATCTCGCGGAGTATGTCAAAAAGAAAAATGAGCAAGGTTTATTCTTTCACCAAGCAATTTAATAGTGAGCTTGGTTGTGACCTTGGCCGTCATCATCAAGGTCATTTTGAGGTCAAGGTCATTTTTTTATAGAAAACCCTTGTTTTTGACATCGGATTCGAAAAGAGCAATCAATTGTACGTCCGAATATGTATTTTCCATGACCTCTCAAGGTCACCTGAAGGATTAATGATTTGCTATGAAAATTTAAAATAAAATTTAAAAAAATCATAAATACTGAACATTGTAATAATGCTGGTGTTGCTATGAAAATTATAAAAAAACAAAAAAATTAAATTTTACAATGAAGAATTAATTTTTTTAATTTTCATAGCAAACCATTATTCCTTCAGGTGACCTTGGGAGGTCATGGAAAATACATATTCGGACTTACAACTGATCGCTCTTTTCGAATCCGATGTCAACAGCAGGGGTTTCCCTATAAAAAAATTACCTTGAAGATGACGGCCAAGGTCACAACCAAGCTCACCATTAAATTGCTTGGTGAAAGTTACCTCAGAATAAATCTTGCTCATTTTTCTTTTTGACATACTCCGCGAGATTTTTAGGGGTTTCCATACTTTTTCCTCGCAATGTAAATTTCTTCAGATGACCTTGAGAGGTCATGGAAAATACATATTCGGACTTACAATTGATCGCTCTTTTCGATTCTGTCATCAAAAATAGGGGTTCCAATTTAAAAAAAATGGCCTTGACCTACAAATGACCTTGAAGATGAAGGTCAAGGTCACAACCAAGATCACCATTAAATTCCTTGTTGAAAATTACCTAGGAATAACACTTGCTCTTTTTTTTTTGACCGAAACTCGCGAGATTTTTAGAGGTTTCCAAACTTTTTTCTCACCCTGTATGTGCTGGTATCATTGCCGGAGAATATTGTATATAAGCAAGGGCAAGACGATGTTTCATCTCATTTTGACCACCAAAGTAAAGTCTAGTTTGATGATAATTACAACCAGCAAACAATTATTATAATCGACACTATTTTGAATTTCATTTTATGGGATAGAACGAACGAAATTAAAAAATTAATCTCGGAAGAGTCTTCAATATGCCAGTATGATATCAACAAAATAAAGGTAATAGTAAATCCTACAACTTAAACTAAAGGCGTTTGATTTACGTTAAATAGTTTAAAAGCTAATAATATCAAGTAAAATAAGATTCTAGGTATCACCTCGAACAACTTTTCTTTGATACATTGTATCTCAGTAGATATTGCAAATGGGTCAATATCAATAGTTTGCTCATTGTTAATCTAGGAATCATCCCTTTATATATTTATTGTGAAGTACTTAACAACCTGCTTAATCAATTTTGTGGCCTGTTGTTGCTTACCGACGTTGAATTATTCAACCATCCCAAATTTAAAAAAAATACAAATTCGGATTCCTTCTACGTGTACTACACCAAATGACTGCGTGAAAGCTGAGAAGAGCACTCTCCTAGGGATTCGTTAGTTTTGCGGATAGTGGTGTACGTTGCAATTTAGTTTAATTTGTTCATAGGGTTATTCTCTATAATAAATTTGAAAATGATCTAGAACTGCCTGTTAGTCCGAGATCCAATTGGTTTAGTAAATGTATCCTCTGCTGAATGCATTTTGTTTAGGTGTCGGGAAGCAGTGGCGTCCCCAGAAATTCATTAAGGGGGGGGGGGAGTTAACGGAAACAAAAAACTACCGTAGACGTTACAATTTAAAATCTAGTTATCGTAGCTGTTGGGCTTGTTCGTCTAAAACCTCTTCAATTGAAATGTTGAAATTTCGATGAATCATCGCTAAACCATTTAATCTTTCTTCACTTACCGTGTTACGTAAAAGGTCCTACACACGATCCAATTTGGTCGGTCCAACCAAATTTATGTTGCCTACACAAAATCAAATTTGGTTGGTATGTTGGGTACAGACGATCCAATTGATTTGGTGCGATTTTGACGTTTATTTCGAAAACAAAACACTACCTCAACAAATAACATTTTTAATTTTTTTTATCAACTACGCTATCTATGAAATTTGACTTGACTAGAAAAATATTGGCCAATAACAATACACATGATCTAATTTAGTTGGTTGGTCGGATAGAAATTTCCATCCAACACATCCGACTAATTTTTCAACCAGCATGCATACACACGTACCAATTTCCAACCAAATTGCACCAACCGCCCGACCAAATTGAGTGCTCTGTTGTAGCTGTTGTAATTGGTAATGTGACAAATATTTCGATTTTGTTAACTCAATGAACGCTACTTTTGCATATACATAGTGTGTACCAACATGTTAAAGGTTTAAGCATTTCTTTTTGGTATGTGTACATTTTTTTTAGGTTGGAGTGAAAAACATAATTGTAGCCTAAGGCCAATAGGGACATTTGAAAAACCACCTTCACCCCTTCCCTCCCCCCCTCCCCACCCGGGCTGTTGGCTTGTTTGATGAGATATTGTAGAATGAACCCTAATTTATTCTTCAAAACCGCATAATTCGTCTATCATCAAAATCTGACGTTTTTCTTTTTGGCAAACGGGTTCTGGATTGTTCTTAAATTTGGCAGCATTAGCAACCATCACAGCACTACATCTAATAATATTTTGTACTTCTATATAGGTTTTCCCCCTCAATTTTAAAATTAGTACAGTGTTTGGAACGCCCCACTATTAACATTATTCAATATTCAAGTACATAATTAAAAATAATTAATTTTGGCAAAAAAAAATTAAATTAAATTTCCTAAAATTACTTGCTATTTAAACTACAGCAATTAATACACCAGTTTTTACAAGACCTTTTATTCAACGCTACTATTATTGTGAACAACAAAATTTGGCACTCGCTTTTAATAAGTCTGCGTTATTACAATAGTATGGGTTTATTTACAGTATTTGTTGTTGTGTTTATTTACTACACTTTTCATACAATACCAAACTTTGAATTGGTGAAACAAGTTCAAACATGTATAAGTAGCGTGTACAAAAAAAATTGCAATACTATTATGTATTATGAACACAGCTGTATATTCAGCTATTTTATCTAATCCATGGTGGTTTGGACATCGAATCTGATTGATTTTTAGATTACTACAGTAACAGTTGGATACTTGTTCTACACCAGAACAGCGATTTTGGTCGCGAAATGAGGATTGATTTGAGGATTACCGGAAGGCAATAGTATTGGTAAATTGTATTGGTGTTGAATGTGCATTTTTTCTTTCAGTTTTTCGTTTAATATGATGCAAATAAAAGAGATAAAATGACGCGAGTAATAGGGATAACATGATACAAATAAGAGGAATAAGCTCAGAAGAGAACGATTGAGAGGATGTATTAAGAGAGACTGAGACGAACAACGGAACAACCAATTCTGAAGAAAAAAAAAATTAAAAATATTACGAAGCGAGAGAGACTCAAAATAAAAAATATTAACCAAAAAAACAAAAAAGCTAGAAAACTAATGTCGAATTCTTTCGGATTTAATAAAAAAAATCCTGTTTTTGGCTATGAAAGAATATGAAAATAAAAATTTCTATTTGTGGTAGTATTGGTGCAAATATAACAATAAAAAAATATGGGAATATGGCGTTTACGAAATCACATCATTTTAATTCAAGACGTGAACTACCGTAAAGTCGTTATATTATAAGTAAATATTATTTATAATATAATATAAATGTTGTAAATTTATAATACATCAACACTAACAGAAAAATACAATACACAAATAAATCATGAAAATGGCGCTAACTCAATTTTTTGACGTTTTCACTTTGACGTTTTAATTTTCTATGTATTTGAAAAATCTCAAATAAAATCTGCCGAAAATCTCGGATTTTTTAAATTGATCCCGGATCAAAAAAAAGATCAAGATTTTCTTTCAAAAAAATATGAAAAGTATTTGGGATCAAAATTGTTTGATCCGGGATCAACTTTTTTGATCCCGGATTATTTTTTTATTGCTGAAAGAATTCGACATAAACGATTTTGTTTATTTTATTTAGTATTGTCATAGACATTCATAATAGATCTCTCATTTGACTAAAAACAGAAAATAAAAACAAAAATTTTCCATTCAAATATTATCGATGTATTGCATATACGTATTATATTTGCAACGCATTCTAAAATCATTGCCTTATAAAATACACAACACAACGATACATTGGAATTATCAGAAGTTTTTGTTTTTTTCCTTTAGTTACTATGAAATGAGAAATCTAGTATGAATGTCTATGGTTTTGTGTTGCAACTTGCAACTCATGATGGTCGGTTGCTCCTATACGATGTTATGTCCGAAGTTGGAGAAATTTTATTCTAGCATATACACAGCAAATAAAAAAGCAAGATGGTTTATTTTATTACTTTCCTTTTTAACTTGCGTAACCTTTTTTTATATACAATTTTTTTTTGTTTAGAATAAAATGTCCGCACACTTCGACATAACATCGTAAAGGAACAACCTTCCCGAGCTGCAACTGCAAGGCAACACAATACACAATACTAAAAAAATAAACAAAATCATTTTATTTTCTT
The DNA here is from genome assembly GCA_963556165.1 of Tipula helvola. NCBI lineage: Eukaryota > Metazoa > Arthropoda > Insecta > Diptera > Tipulidae > Tipula > Tipula helvola. The sequence goes on along the minus strand of OY744481.1, from coordinate 297,879,979 downwards.
ACTTTCTGTTTTGGTTCCTTTGTTCAAAATTTAAAAATTAAAAATATTGCGAGTGGAGCCGACGAAGAATACATAAATAAAAAATCATTCATTTATGTTGCTTTTTGTTTTTTTTTTTATTTGCGAGAAATTGTTTTGGTTACGTTTATATATTTTGTTTTGGTTTTTGATGTGAAAACATCTTTAGCGGCAGGAGTAAGTAAAAAATTGTATAGAAATCGGGTTACGGAAACAAAAGTGCCGAACAAAAAATATTGCAGATATGTGTGAATATCGACAAGAACAAAAAATAAATAAAACGTAAAATCAATGTAAAATCTACGCATACACATGCAATACACAACATCATCCGGCATTTCAAAAACATCGTGAGCCGAATACAAAAAAAAAATCTAAAAAAAACCGCCTACTTTAATTTATTTTGTCGTGAAAATAACTCCTATATATGGCCGCAGCAGCAAGTGTTTTTGAAAATGAAAATTGCATACAAGCAAAAGGACCACAAATTATGCTTGTGTAGTGTAACAAAAATTAAATATGGAAATAGCGAGCTGTGAAAATTGCACATATAGAACATACTAGAAATAATTTTAAAATTGTTTAATCGGTATGCTTTCTTATTAATATTCCTCTAGTGAGCTTGGTTATGGGGTTTTCGCGCTACATAGTGTCTTTCCAATCGCAATGAGTTTACGGTCAACATTGTGCCCAAATAGAACCGCTCTATTTAATTTATTTTAAACTGATCAATGATAAAGCGATGGAATTTTGCTTTGTTCAGCGAGTTTGCCGTGACCATTTACTACTATGGAATCTTGAACAAGATTGCTGTGTATGAGTAATGGTATATTTTAACACGTACATGGCAGGTTTAGGTGATTAGCTTAACAGGACTGTACTTTGCTCATTCTCAATCATCGTCAGTAAAGTTCGTTTCCGCACCCAAAATAGAATAACTTATTGGCTTTTTGAACCAAAAATGTAACTTAGTTTAAATACTGAGCGAACAACATCCGTCTTTATGGAGCCTGAGCCTTATCGAAATAGCTTCAAATGATTCAATAGATATTTATACAAAAATGTTTTCACATAAATGTTTTGCGAATTGAGGGTGAACTCGCTCGTTGTTTTTTTTATTAACGAATGAATTCCACTAGTAAGAAGAAAGGGAAAAATAACTCAAGGCGAGCGTAAGCACCAAAAATTTGAACCGATTCACCCGCTTGGCTTATTTTTGATACTTACCCCATGAGAAAACGCATGAGAAAATACACTAATACAATACAAATATTTGACGGCACACAATAGCAAAATGTATATTATACACCGTGTACATATACAAAATTCTCAATCCTCAATCCTCATTTTGCGACCAAAATCCCTGTACAGGCATCGATTTTGGTCACAAAATGAGGATTGAGTTGAGAATTAACGGAAGGTAATAGTATTAGTAAATATGCGTGTGTGTGTTCGAATGGGCGTTTTTTTCAGTTTTTCATTTAAAGGTTGTCCATGATGCAAATAAGAGAGATAAATTGACACACATAAGAGATATAACATGATAAAGACAAATAAGCTCAGAAGAGAACGCTCGAGAGAATATATTAAAATAGTAGCTGCACTTTATTATAATCCTATATACCTACTCGCACAAATAACTTGACGATCGCGAGAATTTTTTTGGTTTATGCATATTTTGTTTTGGTTTTTTATTAATCAAACCAAATGAATGTCGTCGGTTACAACAACAATAGATACAAAAATATGAATTCCTCATGTCAGACAAAAAAGAAAAATAAATAATTCAAAGCAAATATAAGCACCAAAAATTTGAACCGATTTTGCCCGATTGACTTATTTTTGATACTTTCTATTAAGAGAAAATACATGAAACTGCAGAGGAAGCAGCTGCAGTCAGAAACATACGCACATTACATCAATGTGTAAAGAAAGAAGGTCACCGGTAAATACACGAATATTCCATCCATAAACGATCTAGCTGAACAGATCTTAACCACACATCAGCAACAACTGAATAGATGGAAAGAACACTTTGAGAACAACTGCACAGATAATGGAAAAATGACGAGCTTCCGGATTACGGCTATAACGAAACCATCAACACTCACTCACAGAAGCTAAAGAACAATAAGGCCGCTGGCGCAGATAATTTACCAGCTGAAATATTCAAAGGCAACGAATATAGGGCAGCAAAAACTCTAACACCACATATGGAATACAGGGAGAATTTCACAGAAATGGAAAGAAGGTTTGACCATAACAATCCCAAAGAAAGGCGACCTATAAGAGAATGCAAGAACTGACAAGGCATATCTCTCCTCAACAGCACAATGCTGTTTTAGCGATGATCATTCTTGAACGTATATATCCAATAATTAATCAACACCTAAGAATTAAACAAGCCGGCATTGGGCCAAGCAGGAGCTGTACAGATCATATCAACTGGCAAATCATAAGAGTTAGATGGTCCAGCCTAGCAGCCCTATGCTCCTGTTAGTTCCTCAAAATACAGTTAGTAGAGCATGGGAGGATCCATTAGCGATACTTACGTGGATTGGATGGACGCTACAGAGCGGAGCATAAGAACAGAAATTCAACTAAGTGTCACTGAATCATCACAAAGTGGCGGACCAAGATCTACACGAGTATGTGAAAAGTGTATTCGCATTGGAAAGCCTAGGAGTGAAACTTCCCGAACGGAACGATAGAGGGACGATGACATAAAGGTTCTACTTTCAAGACAGATGGCGGCCGAAAATGTCAATGCAAAGGTCATCGGGTATAAATAAGAAGATGAGTTGACTGAAGAAGTAAGTATCCGTTGAAGAAGGACAAACCACAAACACAAGGAGACGTAAGTGGTACTTAACCATTTTTGCTTTGACAAACTCTAACAAGCCGGGCAAGACGAGGCTCGTGTGGGATGCCATGCCAACAGTTAACGGAATCTCATTAAACTCAAATCTGTGGACACATGTATGCCGTCAGTAGCGACGTACGGAAAATTTTGCACCAGAATTGGAACAATCAGGATGACAAAGACACTCAGCGATGCCTGTGGAGAGATCGAGCACAAAAGGAAGTCTCTACGTCCCAGATGACTAAAATGGCGTCTGCACCAGCGTGTCCGCTATCTATAGCCAAGAATGTGAAGAATATGAATGCAGAAGGGTATCGGGAACAGATACCACGATGGTATGAAGCAATCAAACTTCGCTACTATATCGATGACTATCTCTCGATAATTTCAAAACAATAGAAGAATGTGTGGAAGTCACATGCCAAGTAATCTATATTCATCGAGAAGAGGGTTTCGATCTGCGAAGTTGTATCTTCAATTCGCCGCGGGTGTTGGAATTAAACCCCATTCAGACTGAAACCGAGAGGATATTAGGCGACAGCAACATCAGCACCAAAGTCCTCGGAAAGTTCTGGTGCACGAATAATATGCAGCGAATAGGTATAGAATATTTAAGAGGATAAAAGGTACCAACAAAGCGGTTGGTCCTGCGTTTTCGTATCGTGATGATGTTGTTTGTTGGGCTGATCGGATTCTTTATTGTGCAAGGCAAGTTAATCCTGAAGGAAATCTGGCGGACCGGAGTAGATTGATTGGTTGCCAGTCATCGAAAAGATTCCGTTACTAATATGCTATTTCTCCAACCCTGAGACCTACACGTACCAATTACATACGTTTGTGGATGCGAGTGAACACGCAGCAGCAGTCGTGACGAAGTTTAACAAAGAGATGACGTAAAGGAGGTAGCGTTCGTCACCTTGAAAACGAAGATTACGCGCAATAAAATGATCTCAATTCCACGGATTGAGTTTCAGATCACCAAGGTTGGTTTTGCTGTCACCAAGAGTACTTATTGGTCCGACAGTCGTAACGTATTATGTTGGATCTGCAAACCACGACTAGAGATGGGTTCCGACAGCCAGCAATATTGCGGAAGAAGCCACCAATTGGAAGCTGACCAGCTGATATTGCATACCTGAGAGATGATACGAGGGGTCTGCCTTTCTCCATAGAACACGCAGCGAATGGCCTAAACATCGAGATGACGAGCCAGAATCAGACGATGAAAAGCAGGAAGTGTGATTACGCCAACACACCGAAACCATAATGGCATAACGCCAACACACCGAAACCAGACGAGGTAACAAGCGACTTCGAGCGGTTTTCGAACCTTACAAAATTAATCAGAACGCAAGTCTGAGTGCTACGGTTCTTCCACCGTAAAAAACAGTTTAGTTGAATATCGTCGAACGAATGAGACGATGCTTTAACGTACCTAGTCCGAAGCGTACAAAACAAAGCTTTCTACAATGAGGTAAAAGCGCTGAAAGAAGATCATAATAGTTTCCACCACCAAATGGCATGCGCCCATTCACGTTTGTTGGAATAGATTACTTCGGCCCAATCACTGTCAAAATGGGAGACGTATCGAGAAGAAATGGGGTGCAATTTTTACGTGTTTGACTACAAGAGCCATACATCTAGAATTTGCTTCAGCTCTATCCACGTAAGTGTAATTCATTTAGTTTTACGAGTAGGAAATCTTGCCCGGGATGCGGTGTACATCATAATCGCAGTCAGTGGTTCCATGCAGAATCAATATGCAACTATTGCGAATGGAAAGGTTATATAGAAAGCGTTTGTCTCTCCAGAATGAAACAAGGAACGGGTGCTAATCAAACAAAGTGTTATAACTCTAAAAATAGGGTTGATAGTCGTAATCGATTGCCGTCTCAAAATTAATCAAAGTCTGTTGACTCAGCTACCTATTTCGATCGTAATTCAGGGCCAGCGGCTTATACCGTATATTCAGTAGAGACAAGGCAGCCTCAAGGAATCGGAAGGGCTTATAAGCCAGGTGACAATTTGGTTTCAGCGGAGGTGGCGATGGAAAAAATATCAAAGGCCAACGTTTTACGTTAAATCTGGAAGTAACAAAACAGCGATGGAATTTCAAGTAGATACCGGGCAACAGTCGCCCTAGTCGGTTTGTTTGGGTACCGTCAACCCGGTAGCCCACCTTGCTCTCCGGCCTCAAAAATATTGAAGGTTTATGGTGGGAATGAACTGTCCATGCTCGGGACCATTCGCGTAAACGTTTGTTGGAATGAGGTTGACTTAACGTTACCCCTACTAGTCGTTGATAGTGACACGGGAAACAATATATTGAGTTTGGATTGGTTCGATGCCTTAAGGTTTCACATTAGACCATCAGTTAATCAAACATCAGTAGTCCGAAGCGGGAGCTCGCAGGAAGATTTAATATCAGAGGCTGCGGCCGAACTGAGAAGAGCTGTTTCATAAGCTCCAGGGAGGACAATTTTTCACCAAAATAGATTTATCGGAGGCTTATTTGCAAATTCCATTAGATAACGAAGCCAAGAAGCTCGCTGTGATTAACACCCCTTTTGGATTATTCCAATATGAGAGACTACCGTTCGGAGTTGCCAGTGCACCTATCATTTTCCAAAGATATATGGAACAATTAATAAGGGGATTGCCCTATTGTGGAATTTATTTGGACGATTTAATTATAACCAGACGCGACAACATCGAACAGTTGCAGAACCTTGAGGAGGTGTGTAAAAGACTGGAAGAGAATGGGTTACGCTGCAAAAGAGATAAATGTCAATTCGCTGTCGATGAAGTCGAATATCTGGGGCATCTTATCAATTAAAAAGGCATTCGGCCGTCGGGAAGTCAAGTTAAGGCTATCGAACACTTACCACGTCCAACCACTCTTGGAAAAATATTAACTACTACAATCGGTATATACAAAATTTTTCGCAATTGGCGGCCCCATTGAATCGGTTGAGGGCCAAGAATATTAATTTCGTCTGGACTGATGAATAAGAAAGAGCTTTCAGGCAACTGAAACAAGCAATTATTAAACATACACAGTTAGTTCACTTTAGAAAGGACTGCAATACTATGTTAGTCACAGATGCATCGTCACATAGAACAGGCGCTGTAATATCTCATATTTATCCAGACGGCTCCGAACAGCCTATCGCATTTATCTCGAAATTACTAACGGACAGTCAGAAATACTACAGTCAAATCGAGAAGGAAGCTCTGTCGATAGTTTTCGGTGTTAAAAAATTTCACCAGTATATGGTCGGCAGTTCGAACTGGTGACAGACCATAAACATCTAGGAGGGAGAGTAATGAGCCCAGATAGTATTCATCATATACCGGCCGGCAGTATTGTCAGGTTCATTAAGAGCCTGAATATTGACTGGACGGCTCATTAAGTAGGGTCCATGCACAAAAGATCTTTTAGGTCGCAGTGCGGGGTGGCTTGAACGCCCACATGGCCGTCAAGTAATAATAATAATAATACACATATTATACTATTCGTTATAGACCAACCGATTGCCACGGAAATGCAGATGCTTTGTCGAGACTCCCAATGGGTCCTGATAAAGATTTTGACGAGAAAGAAGAATCATGTTTGGAAGTGGAACAAATCTACATGTCGTTATTGGACGAATTTTCGGTTAATGCAAAATTAGTGGCCGAACATACACTCCAGGATAAGCATCTACGGAAGGTTTTGGAATTTGTAAGGAAGGGTTGGTCTGAAAGTTAGATTGCAATGACATCGATTTGTTACCTTATTTCCGTAAGCGGTTGTCTTTGTATGTAAGTACTAACGTTCTTCTGTTACAGACTGAGCAGCCGCGAGTAGTAGTACCAAAAACCTTACAAGCAAGGGTACTCCAAATGCTTCACCAGAGACATTGGGGAATAACTCGCATGAAACAATTCGCCCGCCGATATTGTTGGTGGCCACGGATTGATCAGCACGTTGAAGAAGCCGTTGCAAATTGTATAGTGTGTCAGTCGCAAGTAAACCGTGTTGTTGGTTTTTGTTTGTAAACTTGGTCTTTGCGATAGCCCCACAAAAAGAAATCTGGCAAAGTAAGATCTGATGATCTGGCAGGCCAATTCACCGGACCAGCTCTCCCGATTCAGCGACTATTGAAATCATGATCAAATATTACACGTGATACCAACGAATGGTGTGCCGGACAATCATCTTGTTGAAACCACATGTTACGTCGCACTTCTAAGGTCAAATCTTCAAATAATATTGGCAATTCATAAACCAAAATATATTGGTACATTTGACCATTCATGTTGCCTTCAATAATGTGGGGGCCGATGAGTTTGTTGCCAATTGTTCCACACCACACATTGACAGTCCAAGGACGCTGATGTTCAACTTGGCGAAGCCAGTGCGGATTTTCAACACTTCAGTAATGCATATTGTGGCGATTAACCGTTCCATGGTTTATAAAAAACGACTCATCAAGTAGTATTGCTAGCTTTACACAGGTATTGTTGTTTTCGAAATAATCTTCAGACTGAATCGGTATTTTTAAAACAAAATACAAACAATTTCATTAATTTGAAAGCCGATTTAAGCATTGACCAGTCAGTCTTTAAGAATCTGTAATAAAACCTTACAGAATCTAACGAAAGTGTATTATTACGGAAATTTTGACAGATCGCCCAGCGAATCTTTAACACGATTTGACAAAAAAAATTCAAAATAATTGTATTTTATTATTTTTAATACATATTACACTACATAATATTCTATGTACATGTTTAAAATGCATTTAAATTATTATTTTAATTAATAAAACATAAATACATACAAATATCACAAAACTGAATACATTGACGTTTCTTCCTTCAGTTTGGACGATAGTTTTCGCTCTTGTTAAAGAATGTTAAATGACAATTCAAATTTAACGAAACTGAACGAAAAGTTCTTAAAGTTTCGCTGGTCAGTAACATGCATTTTCCTATGGTCGCATTCTTACTTAAATTTCTTAAAGACTGACTGGTCAATGCTTAAATCACATGTTCCTGGGTTACGATAATGACAAGCCATTTTTCAGTAATTGAAAATTTAAGAAATACAAATTGTTTAAGATTAACTTTGTCTATTTACAACGAAACCATGGTATTTTTATTGCAGATGTATTGCAGAATCGTTTGCGTAGGTTCTCAGTAGGTGAAATCGAAAAAATTGAATATCATCAATTACAGCGCCATCTATCATGAATCGAAAAAAAGTTTCAGTCAAATCCTACGTATTTTTAGCCGTAGAATCCGAATCAGCAATAAAAAATAGGGGTTCCTATTTTAGTTTCAAAGTTACCCCCGCCCCACCTACAAGGAAGCGGGGAGGGGGGGGGGTTATAATTTTAAAACTAATATATTTCCCCCGCGGAATAATTAAATTTTGATCTTTACCATTTTTTCCGTAGAGTGCTTATTTTCCGAGATATTTGAGTGTATCAGGTTAAAAAAATCACCCAGTATATTGTATTTAATAATTTTAATAAATCAATAAGATTCTTTCGGCTTTTTATAGACACAATATATTAATAATAATGGCATTCACAACATTTTCGACTTGTCAATCAGAAAAATGAAGAGGCCAGTCATTTATAATATATCTACCAAAAAAAGTAGAAATATCAAAATTCCCCCCGTACTTTAACCCCAGAGTTAATACAAAATGTATTTTGACTCTAAAAAAGAAAACCTTTCCTTGCGTTTTCGTGGGTAGTTTGGTTTCATACTGAAGTTATGAGTAGATCGAACTTTTTGTTTTGAGATTATCAGTACGAAACCAAACTACCCACGAAAACGCAAGGAAAGGTTTTCTTTTTTAGAGTCAAAATACATTTTGTATTAACTCTGGGGTTAAAGTACGGGGGGGATTTTGATATTTCTACTTTTTTTGGTAGATATATTATAAATGACTGGCCTCTTCATTTTTCTGATTGACAAGTCAAAAATGTTGTGAATGCCATTATTATTAATATATTGTGTCTATAAAAAGCCGAAAGAATCTTATTGATTTAATACAGACAACTAAACTTCTCTTTCTATTAATAATTTTAATGAAAAGTAATTTCTTTTTAATTAGTTAATTTCTTTTTAACTACTTTTTGGTTAATATTCTATTTTTAATCAAGTTAAATTTATATTTTCCTTAAAAACAATTTAAATTTAACCGATTCGTCAAAGTAATTAGAATTTTGACATTTCCAGCCGTAAACCACCATGAGCGCCTCTTTTAGTTCGTATTTTAATATCGCGTATTATACGTAAAAGTGTAGGCATATCTTTACAATTTAAATAGTAATGGTTTCCCATCTATTGAACAATAGATGGCAGTGTTCCGAAAAATTTCCCGTTATATTTTTCATATAAATAAAATTTTACAAATTAAAATAAATTAAATTACGAACCGTCAAATAGTACATCTTGATAGTGAATAAATTCCTTATCCACATTTTCTCGTTCCTTTTGTTCCCAATCCTTCTTCATTTGTTCTTTTATGCCCATTTTGAGCAATTCATCTGAAGAATCATCACCAGAATCATTTTTCGATTTTTCGCCTTCTGTATCGATGACCCATGGCGTTGGTGGAGGCTAATACACAAAAAATATAACTTCTTATCTTAAAACCAATTAAAATACAAACGATAAAACAAACCTCAGCCTCTTCTGGCTTCGTTCCCACATTACTGGAGACATTACCATCTTTCCGTTTCATAAATTCTAAATCTTTCCGAAGACATTTACGTGTACGACCAAAGCAATCAGTATATTCAACCCAATCCTCTTCTGGATTCGTGCTACTATAATCATCTTTACCCTCATCAAATGAATCACTATCGTCCGACGAATCATCCAATATTTTAGTATCTTGCATTTTTTTATTAAACATTACCAAACAATTTTCATCCGAATTTAAGCTACCTCCTGCCTTTGTCATACGCTCGTAATATTTACTTTTCTGCTCAAGAACTCGTTTTGATTTAGCTAACATCGCAATGTCTTCAGCGGTATCTTCAATCGATCGGTCTGGCCCAGAGACATTTTCTTGATTTTGAACCATCGATGATTTACTACTTGAATTTTCAGGTTTTGGTATTTTACTGGGAACAAAATTTTCAATTAACTTGGTCGATTTTACACGGTTAACTTCTTCCTGCTTTCGCAATAATTCCGCTTTTAAACTTAACAACTGCATAAAAACCAAAAAAAACGCATTTTAATAAATCTCTAAAAGATACTCGAATTTAAACAACAAAACACTTACCGATGATATATTTACATCGATTCTTTTATTTGGGTCATTCATTTTTCCGATTTTTTTATTAAATTGAATTTTAAAGTGATGAGCAGCTGCATCTCTTCTCGTTGCAGATTATAAAAAAAAACTAAAAACAAAATCAGCCGGTTGTCAAATTTGACAACAAAAAAAACTGTTCGAAAATTGCTCATTAAACTGGTATAATGGTTTTGAGCAAATATAACCGCCAAATATGTAAAACGTGTCGATGTAAAATAAAAATCTTTTTTAATTTAATTAACAAGTTATTTATTATTTTAATAAAGTTTTAAAAATACACCAAAATAAAAAACACTAAGATCGTCTCTTTGTTGATTAAAACTTGATAATTATTGAGATGATCACAGCCTATATGTCTACAATATTGAATTTATATAAACTTGGGATCACTTTGAAAATTGTAAATAACTGTAGTAAATCACTGTAATTGCATCATAAAATATCGGTAATCAAAAGAAATATATGGAAGATGGTATCAAACCGTGTTAGTTTGTATCATTTGGTTTTGCGTTCCGTCAGATTCGAATTTGATGTAATGATCAGTGATGTGATGATATGTTCCAAGTTATCGGTAAAAGATTCAAATGAAAATTTCGCCTTAACCCTTTTGTGACCCATTTCACCCATTTTCGGAATCAAACTGCGATCCTTTATAAATTTAATCATATTCCGGGCAAAATCTTCCCTATCCGGATTGCACAAGAATCCCGTCGATTCGTGTATGATTGTTTCCATTGGACCACCACTATTGATTGCCACCACCGGCTTGGAAAGATACATACCTTCGAGTGGAACAATACCAAAATGTTCATTTTCTGGGGTGTACAATAAAATTTCGCATCGTCGAAGTAACGCCAATTTTTCAATATCGTTCGGCGATTGCAAAAATGTAACTTTTGATTCTAAATCTAGTTCTTTGGCCAAACACTGTAATTCATCGAAATGTTCAATATTTTCGGTCACCCTGTAATCATATCCACCGGCAATAATTAAATGTGTTTTATCCCATTCCGATTTTGATAGACTGTTTGGCAGCAGCTTGTATGACGTCAATAGAAGTGTTAAGTTTTTCTTTCGCTCAAATCGATTAATCGATAAAAATATGAATGCATCGTCTGGCATTTTAATCGGCAGTGATGATGCATCTGTTTTGGTGTCATCGAAATATTTTGTATTAAGTGACGGATACAAAACATCAGGAATTATGTCTAATGATCTAAATGTTTCTTTAAAAATTCGGCGTGTAAATTTACTGTTCACTAGAATACCATCAGCCTGGCCCGTCGTTAGCTCTTCCAAATAATTTAATGGCATTCGATAAAACTTTTTAATAGCCGCACCCGGTTTTGCCAGTAACTGATCTGGAAAATGACAATAGAACAATATTTTTGGACGTTCTTTGGCCAACTTAAAAATTGGAATGCCCAGTGAGATTTGATCACAGAAAATCACATCGATTTTCTCAACTTTTGTAATCACAAAAATCGTATAGAAGGCTGCATAAATCATTCGGATATAGGCACAAAGTGCATAAAATTTACCGAAAATGGTCCGCGGGATCCAATCGCCTACAGTACGAACAATTAGCTGACCATTTCGTGTCTCCTCAAAACAATGATTTGGATCATGATGATTTGTCAAGAAACTAACCGAATGTCCTTTATTTTGTAGGGCCAATGCAGCATCGATGACAAGTCGTTCAGCACCACCGATACCTAAATCGGGATGCACAAACAGTACACGTACCATTTCTGGAATAACAAAAACAAATAAATGAGTTGTACACAACACGTCTACCAAGAATTTTTTGCAATTTACTTATCGTTTACCGGATTAGAGTTGATTCAACTTTTAAACTTTTTACACACTAAGAACTAATCACAGAATATTTCGAAGATTGCTTAACACAGTAATTAATTTATATTTAAATTATTTTATCACTTTTTAGTGAGTTTTTCACTGCACCAAATTGATTTGTTGTTGTTTTTTTTGTAATTTGACAACCAATGTCAAATTCAAATTGAGCAATTACCGTGTCCACAATCCACATATAGAAAAGTGATCAATTTCTCAAACATAACTCATATAAAATTATAACACAGGTTTAAAACTCGGCTAAAATATATTTATCTCGTTCTCGTTCCAATTTAATCTTAAATTAAAATCATTACAAATTATAGGAAATAAACAATGATTTCGTAATAATCATAAATTAAACGGATACATTTTGAATTTCTAATTGATGGAATTAAAATTAATGCTTAAATATTTTTAAATTATCTAAAATAAAAAAATACATTTTTAAATTGCGCAATTAGATGTTTTGTATCTCTTTTCATCATAGACGGTTTATTAACTATAGTGTAAAATGAAACAACTTGAAGGTGATGCATACGTTAAAACGAAACGAATATATAGGTTAAGAAAATTCCAAATTTTTTTTTTTTTTTTTTTTAATCCAAAATCAAATTTCAAATCAACTTTCGCTCAATGCTCAATGTGCGACAGACATTTGTTAGAAACGGATGATTGTTCCCATTTAAAATCGCGAAATCTTAAAGAAAATTTGTTATGTGTATTTATCGGTTTTGTTTATAAATTGTTCATTTCTTTTTTGTGCTATTTCCGATCGTCCAAAAAAACAAAAAACTTATGTTTTATAAATAAATTTACGTGAATAAGTGAAATTTTTGGTTTTGTGCTGTTTTGTGCTATATTTTACTTTGTGCGATTCTAAAAAAAAAAACTGCAGTGTACAATTAATAATTAGTTGAATTATTAAAAAAAAAAGTACCTATGTAACAGTTATAAAAGAAAATCAATAAATATTATATCGGTGGTTGTTTAGTAAGTTTAAAAACAAAAACTTTTATTGCTAAGTAGCTTTCTTTCTAACCTTTCAAGGTCATTCTTTTAAATCAGCTGTCATAATAAAAAAGAAATTCATGTAAAGATAAAATGAGAAATACCGTTTTTTTATAGTTTTGAGTTGTTTTGGTTTTTTAATTAAACAACTCTCGTGGTAGATTAGATAGTTGCAAATTTAATTCATAATATGTAAAAGTGTATAAAAGTAGTTTTGTTTACCAACAGTTTTAAAAGTGTGGTTGTGTGTTCAATTTGTGTTTTTAATTTTGTTTTGTTAAGAGTTACCTATCCCTTACGTACCTTGAAATATACAAGGGAGAAATGATGAGAAGGGATTATACGGGATTAGGAGTTGTTCAGTCTTCAAGAATTCAATTTTTGATATATTGAGTTTGAACTAAACTGGTTGCCAACTGGCCAGTTTTCACAGCAATAAGCCGGTCACCGGTCGGATAGCTGACTGGCAATACAAATCACTGGTTTTCAATGAAATTCAGTTAAATCTGTAGAATATCTTGATGATATTTCCTCGCCTTAGATCTAATAATTTTGATCTACCAACAATTGATTGATTGATTGATTTAGTGTGTACGACCATGCCTATGGCAAGATTCCCGGAATACGCTGCGTCCACCGTACACCCTTTCACGAATAACAAAACCGAGGGAAAGGTATGTTAGTAGCATAGAATCAACTCGGTTCCAGACACCTAAGTAATTGATAGTTAAGACAAGTTAAAATAAGACAGCATAAGACAACACAATTACTAAACTACATGATTTTTTACTGCTTGCTGTTCGTGGAGAGTTGAGTCCGGTTATAACTTTACTTCTGAAATTAGGATTAAATTTATTCCCTATAACAACGATTAATTCTGGAACTATCTTAGATTCTGAAATAAATTAAATTATTTATCAGTAGGTATACTTAAAATAAATCTCCTCAAATACTCTAAACACCGTTGTTCCTATTGATCTAAGCATACTTAAAACTACAACCGCATCAGTCCAGGGCCACCTAAATAATTCAACAAACAATTAGAAATGTCTTCTAGGTAACACCTTTAAAAAAAATTTTACAATTAACTAAATCATCAGTTTACAAAATTATTGCTAACTTACTTAACTGCCAATCAGTCACTAAACCCAATTACACACCACTCAGCAAACATTCTCCAAAAATAACCGTAGATCATGTCTAAATAGGTTAGGTTAGGTTTGGGTGGCGGTCCACTAGGACCAGGCATAGACACAAAAAGGTCCGTAGCCGTACCACAATTTAAAAATGTTCCTCCAACTCATTGGAACCACTTTGAGCTTGCTACGAAGCGCTGGATACTCCTGACGTCCATCCTGCTGAGTTCCGTCAGGTCGTTGGAAAGGGGTGCCCGTAGAAAATTCATTCTGTTTCGTGCCAGACGAGGACAGATGCAAAGAAGATGAAGTATTGTCTCTTCCTCCTCTTCGTCCTCGCAACTACGACAGTAGTCATGTGAGAAGAAACCAAGTCTACTCGCAAGTCTGCCTATGAGACAGTGCCCCGTAATCACTCCAACAACCACACTGATCTGACTCCGCTGAAGTGCGATCAGCTGCTTGGATCTCGCCAAGTCCAACTTTGGCTAGACCTGCCGAATTATTACGCATGAGGTACTATTTGACCATCTGTCATTCGTCAATTTATTAGCTTCCTCCTGAAGCAGCAGTTTGCATACCGCAAGAGGCATTTCAATATTCTTTTTGCTGTTTGAGATGTGGTCCGTTGTACCACGTCGAGCCAGTTCATCGGCTTTTATATTCCCCGTACTAACGAAATGTCCTAGCACCCATATAATATGGATGTTGAACTGATCTTTCATCTCGTTAAGAGATGAGAGACAGTTCTGGACTACTTTCGACGTGAGAAGGTGTGTTTGAAGCGTTTTAATGGCAGCCTAACTGTCCGTATATATGCGAATATCACAAGTCGATATTTCATTATACCTCAACCCTTTACCGCAGTTACTTCAGCTTGAAAAATGCTACAGTAGTCAGAGAGACAGAAGGAGAGGTTTAAC
Source organism: Tipula helvola (assembly GCA_963556165.1). NCBI lineage: Eukaryota > Metazoa > Arthropoda > Insecta > Diptera > Tipulidae > Tipula > Tipula helvola. The sequence continues at coordinate 297,864,847 of OY744481.1, read as the reverse complement.
ATAAGTTCCTCGCAGAACACCCCAGCCCCTACACTTCCATCCCGTTTTGATCCATCAGTGAAGAAGTTTAAATCTCCTGGTTCCAAAACTGCATCCAACATCCAGTCTTATCTGGATGGGATAATAGTCTGGAACTTGGATGTGTCTGAAGATGTAATTGATTGTCGATTACTGGTCTCTGCGAATAAGGATGTCACCAGGCTCAATTACGTTTCCTTCAAAATTGGTGTGGTTCCTACATTGTTTCATCGGCTACTTCAACCCAGTCTATGGCCAGCAGGTATTTTGGTGAGAGAGTTCACTAGCCGTCCAAAAAACTTAACTTCGGTGGTTCTACCCATCGTCTAACACAGTCGTATAATTCGCATTTTTCATCAACGTTCAATACAACCACAAAAATCAATAATAGTTTACATATTACGTATTATCATAACAACAGTGGAGTTACCTCCAGCTACGTCCCGTCCGTATCAGAACAACAATAAATTCAATAAGGATTGCTTACATATTTATTACCACAAAAACCAAGGGACAATCAACATATGCATCATTGTTATGCAATGATTACGATGTTGTGATTCTTACCGAAACTTGGCTGAATGCTGACTTCAAATCGGAGGAATATTTTCCAGCCTGCTATTCGGTATTTCGTCGTGATCGTGAGCCCAACAATATAAAGAGCGTTGGGGGTGGTGTTATTATTGCGGTACAGAATAATATGGAGTGTGATCAACTCAACAATTTGTATCTCTGGAGAGTCACTTGTCGTCAAGGTCAAATGTGGCTTGTTTTGGATATTTGTTGTGGCGGTTTACATACCTTTTGGAAGCACTGCAGATGTATCTCATGGATTTATGGAATTTATTAACAATAATGTTTTGCCGTTACTTAATGGTGATGATCAGGTATTATTTGTTGGTGATTTTAATCTACCAAAAATTTCTTGGTGCTGGATAGACGAATGTCTTGTGGGTTCTACTGTTGATGTCACTTCCGGCTATGTATTGGATAGCTTTGCTAAAATAGGAACTCGTCAATTCAATGCAGTATACAATAGTTATGGTCGTATTTTAGACCTCGTTCTTTCATCGTTGGAATTTATTGGCGTAGAAGCATGTCAAGATTTAGCGGGGCACTCAAGTATATACCACACACCACTTCTTATTAAATATTATTTTATTGATTGTGATTTAGGAAATTTTGTTAACAGCGATTTTGAATATGATTTCAGGGCTACAGATGTTCCTTCATTAAACAAGTTTTTGAATAATGTTGATTGGAATTTGTCATTTGATGGGCTGAGTGTTTCGGCCGCCGCCTCTGAATTTTATAAAATTTTGTCATACGGGTTTGATTTATTTGTTCCGAAGAAATTAGCGCGTTCCGTTTACTCTGAGCCATGGTTCAATCGTCGCTTGAAAAACATAGCCAACAGGAAATCAAGAGCGTTTAAGGCATATAAGCGATCTGGTAATGTGAACGACGAATTAAAATATCGCGTATTACGTAAAGAATTTAAGGTTCTCAACGAATTTCTTTATAATATGTATTTGATACAAATCGAAAGTGAAATTTCTTGTAATCCGAAACGATTTTTCGCGTTTATGAATAAAAAAAGAAAATCACATTGGTTACCCAAGGGTTATGACGCATAATAATGACTCTGTCTCGGGTTCATCTGAAATTTTTAACGCGTTTGCTAATTTTTTTAAGGGCTCATTTGACAGTTTCGATTTGAAACTTTCTCCCTCGGAAATTATAAAGCGATTAAACGATTTAAATACTGCAGGTAGTACGGGTCCAGACGGGGTGGCACCTTTGATCCTGAATAAGTGTGCCCTTTCTTTGTGGGAACCGCTTTGTTATCTGTTTAATGTTAGTCTTTCTAGCGGAATATTTCCTGATATTTGGAAAAATTCATTTGTTATCCCCATTTTTAAGTCAGGTAGAAGAAGTGATATTACATGTTATAGAGGCATTTCGATCCTCTCGGTGATTCCTAACCTTTTCGAATCTTTGGTGAAGTCTAGAATAGAGTTTCACATAAGACATAGAATAAGTTCGCGTCAACATGGATTTATACAGGGTAGATCTACGATTACTAACCTCATGGTTTTTTCGAATGATGTATTCAACATTGTTGGATCACGTGGACAAGTCGATGTTATTTATACAGACTTTTCGAAAGTTTTCTATAGGTTAGATCACAAACTTCTAATTCAAAAATTGTATAACTTTGGATCCGATGTTATTCCAATTAAATGGATGATGTCCTATCTAACTAGGCGACGCCAATGCGTAAGGATCTCAGCAGCTAGGTCTTTCTTTTTTCAGATCCCTTCCGGTGTTCCACATGGCAGTCACCTTGGACCACTTCTGTTTACGATATTCATTAATGATGTTGTCCAGTGTTTTAAGTTTTGTAAATGTATTATGTATACCGACGACCTAAAAATCTATGCAAATATTAATTCTATACTTTATTCTGCACGTATGCAAGAGGAACTTGATATTTTTTGTGAATGGTCCGTAGGACTAAGTTGCCCTTGAATACGAATAAATGTAAAGTAATGACGTTGTGCAGGTCGCGGTTGTCTTGTGCAGAGATCCCATACGTTTTGTTAGATACACAGATCAGTAGAGTCTCTGATATTTGTGACCTAGGAGTGGCTTTCTCGTCTAATCTGTCTTTCGTTAAGCATATAGATTATATAGTAGGTAAAGGATACTCTTTATTGAGTTTTATCAAGCGTAATGGGAGGGAATTTTGTGACCCGTTTACGTTAAAATCCCTTTACGTGACTTATGTTAGATCAGTTCTAGAATATGCTTCAGTGATATGGAATCCGTCCTATCAGATTCATTCTGATAGAGTTGAGAGCATCCAGAAACAGTTTCTGATTCGTGCTATGTTCTAAAATCGATTGTCCTGAGCTCCTTGAGAAGTTTTGTATTTACGCCCCTCAGCGAGCACTTAGATCGCGGTCAGATTTGTTACGTATTACGTTTAGTTCGAACAATTTTAATGGTACGGAGTCGCTAATTAATGTTTTCAATGCTTTCAATAACTGCGGCAGTTTTAATTTCGGCATGTCGAGGGACTTGTTTAAGAGAAGGTTAAAGCAAATGACCATTCAATTTCGTTAAATTGTTTTTCTATTTAATTATTTTTATTTTTATTTAATTGTTATATTAATACTTTTTAAACTTTGTTCGATATACAGTATGTCGCAAAATTAAGTTTCCACGCTTCGTTAATTTATTTGAAATAAAAAATCTTAGAAACGCTGTACACTTTTCTGTAAGGCATGACTAATTAGGTTTATGATAATAATGATATAACGAAAAAGGCATTAATTAGTATTATGTATTTAGCATTTAGTTGAAGAAAGGCACAGAAATATGTTGCAAAATTAGGTTTCCACTATCTTTAATATCCGCAGTGGCCTCCTTTTTGTTTGGCCAATTTGGCCAAACGATCATCCATAGTGTAAACAAGCTTCTTGCATTCATCTGGAGTAATTTTTTCCCAAATATCCTTTATGCAGTTTTTGAGTTCCGAAATAGTTTGAGGTCTTTGTTCAGAAATTAGCTAAAAACTGATCAAACTTGTTTAGTTGATAATAATTATCTCAAATTAGTTTATTTGTAAAAAAGAACGATAGTTTAAACGCGAAAAATCTGTTAAAAATGTGGCGCTTTTAATGTGACAACTTACTTTTGCAACGTTCAAACTAGTACTGACTCTCATTAATGCGCAATTATTCACGAATACAAAATGCGTCGTACCATATTGCACCAGAATTGACTCATAGATAACGGTTCATTAGAATGAAAACAAAAGGAGATGCCGAGAATTTTGTTTCAGTGGAAAAACCCCAAGGCGTTAGCAGCACTTCTGATTGGAAACTTAATTTTGCAACATACTGTATTTTTTTTTTTTTTTTGCTATATTGATATGCTTTTTTTTTTTATTAAATAATCATGTGGTGGTGGTGGATATATTATTATCATACTTTGTAAATTACATAACCTGATAAATAAATAAATAAACTTTCTATCAAAAGATAGTGACTGGACAGTATAGTCGATGGTCTTGGGAAGCCCTTTGTTACAAAGTATAGATGAGTGCCCCGTATTATTGCAGGTTCACATTAACGTGGATTTCAGTCGTATGGCAGTGCAAGCTGTCCACTATTTTCCCCAAGATATCTAGAGGAGTCAGAAATAGCAGAGTCTCCAGTGCACCACTGATCCACAGAGAGATTGTTCTCTGAACTTTTGTCAACAACTTTAGGTTGACAGCTTTGTTCAGAGCAGGCCACCAGACTGTTACCCCATACAGAAGAATGGGTCTAACTACTGCTGTGTATAGCCAAAGGACTATGTGGGGCTCCAGCCCCAACCTTTCTCAATGGCATTTTTGCAAGAGTATAGCGCTACCACAGCTTTCTTTACTATTTCCATAATATTAGGTTTCCAGTTTAATTTACTGTCCAAAACGAGATCCAAAAACTTTGATTCATCTATAAAAGCCAAGTTGAACCCATTTAAAGTGGGAGGATCAACATGAGGAATTTTATATTTTCTGTAGAAGAGAACCAATTCGGTTTTCTGCGGGTTCACATTCAACCCACAACCATTGGCCCATAATATTTTCCACGGACACCAATAGCGACGTCATCCGCATATGCAACTACCTTGAAGCCACTATCCTCCAGTCTCAGCAACAGATCATTTATGACCAAGTTCCAAAGCAGGGGGGACAGTACGCCACCCTGCGGCGTGCCTCTGCTTGCAAATTTTCTGGCGGAGGATTTTCCCAGACTGGCATTTATGATCCTGCCTTTTAGCATTTGATCTATCCAGTCCTTGAGAGATTCATCCACTCCTAGATTCGAAACTGCCCGAGTTATAGTCCCTGGAAGCACATTGTTAAAGGCTCCCTCAATGTCCAAAAAGCTTACCATTGCATAGTCTCTATACTCGAAAGGTTTTTCAATAAAGTATATAAGAGAATGAAGAGCAATCTCTACAGATCTCCCCTTGCAATAAGCATGTTGAGATTGAGATAGCTTTTCCGGCACAATCGCACCTCTAATATGAGCTTCTATTTGTCTTTCCAGTATTTTGAAAAGGAAAGAAGACAAGCTAATCGGTCTAAGGTCTTTGGGACTGGAGTGTGAGCGTTTTCCCGCCTTAAGTATGAAAACAACCTTAGGTATAAATACTAACTTGAAATGCATATTTTCCTTTACTAAATAGGAAGCGCTTATTACTAAAATAGTTTTCGGTTTTTATGGTAACAACTTGTATTCGTATCTCTTTAAATTAACTATTTGTTATAGTACAATGCTTTCCTATATTAGGCGACAATCCTGTGGGCTCCTATAAATTATTGAAATGTCTCCTATATTTTTTTTCCGTGCCTCGGCAGTTCATGGATGAGGTTGGACTCGAGACGATGAGATGGCCAGCTCTCAGTTCAAACATGAATCCAATTGAGCATTTATGGGACAAACTAAAACGGAGGGTCCGAGCCAGAAATCCGGTACCATCTAACATCAGTGACCTCAAGATTACGTTGGATTAGGAGTGGGGTGAGATCCCCAAGTCTGAAAACCTTAGTAAGATCAATGGGGAACCGCATGCGAACCGTTGTAGGCGCAAGGGGAGGAATACTAATTATTAACCGATAGAATTATTTTTGTTGCAATTTAAATTTTATCCCCAATATTTTTTTTTTCGTAATCATCAATTTTGGTTGCATTTTCATTCAAAATTCATTATAAAAAAGTACTGAACCAATTCTCATGAAAATAGGATAATATTGTAAAGTAAAAATATCAGGCTTTCAAAAAAATAATGCCTTGTGAAATCGATTTGGCTGTTTAAAAAAAAATCGCCTTTCTGTGAGCGCTGAAGGTTTGAGTCGATTTATTTGCTTGGAAGTGTATAGTAAATTCAATTAATGCATGTTCGTTTAACACAAATTGTATTTTTCCCGTAACCGTAAATAATGATGAAATTTAGTGACACTTGACACCCCTCTTACCATGACTAACTTAAAAAGTAAAACTAATTTCAGCTTTACCAACATCAGCAATTACAACTTCAACCGTAAACAGGGTTCGACAAATATATTTCAACACTCATTAATGGGCACTATAATTCAACACTCGTTAACTGATTTAGACAATTTACATTATAAATAATTACATTAAACATTATTATAATCCAAGTGTAACTAACTATCTTTAAATTTAAAATATGCCTCTTAAACGGGATACCATCATATTCCCGAACGGAAAAACCCCCCAAAAAAATACCGAGAAATACAAAGTAAACTGCCCCATCGAAAGAGAAGACCCCAATAAATTTTTGATAACTAAAATATGAAAACAAAAGGAATCTATATACACCCTGCGCCATTGAAATGTTCGATTTCGATTATTTACTATTTTCTGCAATTCTCTCCTGGATTTTACCTCATTCGCTATTTTTTTTTTTGTTTTTTTATTTTTCAGCATATTTCACACCTTATTAGGTATTTAAAACCAAACTAAGGATGAAATATTCGTTCGGTTTCAATTAAGTAGTCAAAGAGTTAATTTTACAAAGTGTCGCTCTAAATTAAATGCTAACGAAAAAGCCAAAATTTTGCAAGCAAAGGCAAAAAGTACACACATTCACAAATTGCAAGAGTAATTTAGTGTAACCAAACAGCAATTAGAAAGTTTTTAAGGCACTATTCCGAAAATCAAACGATGTGTTGACTCTAATGCAAAGAGGAGAACTTCTGTTTCAACAAATCGAATTTCAGATATTTAGATCTTAAGCAAAGGTTTGCTACGGCTTTGGAGCTGAGAAGTTAGCTTCTAATAGCAACAACCGACACTATTTCAGTTCATACTATTAAAAGGAACTTGGTTTATATGCTTGTCGACCTGCGAGAAAATGATTACTGAGAGCAAAAATTGCAGCTACAAGCCTCAAATTCGCAATAGAATGAAAAAACTGAATGCCCAGGAACTGGCGTTGGTTCATACTCTCGGATAAATCCAAATTTAATATCTTTGGACCCGATATAAGGACAAGGGTTCGGCGACGAAAAGGCAAACGGTATTTAACAGAATATATTTCGCCTGGAGAGCCATAACAGCCTTTGGAATTTGATCACTAAGCCTTCTGGATAGTTCAGAAAGCGGAGGAAAATATAAAAAAATTATCGAAACCTGAATCGTGACTATTGAGGATCCGACTCAATACATCGGTATTCCACTCTTCCAGGACGACTACTCTCTGCGAGTTATTGATGTTATTTGTGAAGTAAGAATGCTTAATTTTAATGTCTATTTTGTTTAGGTAGCCGAATTTAAAAATAGTTTGGTGATTGAGTCGTTATCCTGGACAGGAAATAGTCCTGACCTCAATATTGTTGAAAATATTTGGTCCTTCATGGGAAAGAAGATTACAAATTACAAGCTGAAAAGTGCCAAAGAGCGGAAAAAACTTATAGAAAAAGTCTGGTTTGAAGAAATAACAATATATTATTTAATCAAACTTTAGAATTCAATGCTGATCGGGTTTAAGGCCGTCATAAAAGCCAAGGCTGGGTTATTAATCATTGATTTTAAAAAGTTCAATTTCTCTCAAAATATTTTGGTTGAGATGAATTATTTTATTTCTGTTAATTCTTATTTTGAATAAAAATTACCATTGTCAACAAAAAACTAATTTTCAATTGAAAAAACTTTGTTAAAAACACTGTAAAGACCTACCAAATTGTTACGAGGTAGGGCGGTAATATTCCTTATCCGACGTTATACATATAGGTCTAAAATGTCGGATTACCGTTCTTTTTATTTGAAAATATTCGGAATAGTGTAAAAATTGTTTTGATAATCAGAATCTATCATTTTTGCCATCTACTTTTGAAGCATACGGTGGTATTTCCAAAATTTACTTTAAAAATTCAAACCGAACATTTCAATGACGCAGGGTGTAATTTCGTGTCATCCTTGCGCGGAAAGCACCAATGCTAAGCAGCTTTGAGGAGTTTTTTATTTTAGTATGTGAAATATAGCCGCCTCGGTGGCACAGTTGTTAGCATGCTTGCTTTAAGCTCCGGAGGTCCCGGGTTCGATTCCCGGCGGGTGATGAAAAAATCACGGCTGGCTAATGTAAGGATCAATGAACTAATCACTCATTATCCGTTGTAAAAATGATTATGAAACTTCACTATGAAGCGGCCAAGTTCCTTAATGGGATGTAGCGCCAGCGAAAAAAAAAAAAAAAATACAAACGTAAATATTTTTACAAATGTTAATACTTTTGAAATTTTTCTGACGTTTTCCTGTCATCCTTGCGCAAAGGGTCCAATGCTAAGCGGCTTTGGGGAGTTTTCTATTTTAGTATGTGAATTATTATTAAAAAAATACTAATTTTTCAAAAATGGTTCAACCACTATGAATATTAGAACTTCAAAAAATCTTCAGGGCGAGGGTTTGGGGGCAGTAGCCCCCATCCCCTTAGGTATAAAACGAATTAAAATAACATTTCAAAAATTTGTTATTTTTAGAAAACTTTGTTTTTGGGATTTTTTTATTTTGGATAACGATACCAACCCCTCTTAAAAATATAATTAAGTAACGCCTTCTTTAATACATCAGCTATTTGATTTTGAGTTTGAACATACTTCAACTCTATGTCGTTATTATCAATCTTTTCTTTAATAAAATGATATTTAATATCGATGTGCTTAGGTCTCTTGTTATTATCCATATTCTTTTTATTGTACCCATATTATCCTCATACAGGAAAATAGTCCGATGGTCCCATATGCCCATATCCTGTAATAATTGTAAGTGGGCCTTTGAACGGTATAGATGTTTGTTTTTTTCTGTGTGTCGTGAATGCAAAAAATATAATTAAAATCATATTAATATAAAATTTGAGCATTGAATGGTATAGACGTTTATTTGAAATATAATAATAATATAAATATTTAAATATAAATATGGATTGCGCTAAATGCAGCTTGGCTTTTACAAATAACCAGACGATCAGCTGTTCTGGTTTTTGTAGCAAACTGTTCCACTATGGTTGTGCTGAGGTGGACCGTGTGGCATATAACCATACACGGAAATGCTCAAACATTATGTGGTTCTGTTGTGACTGCAGAGACCTTATGAAGAATCAGTCATTCCTCAAGGTAATGAGGGACTGTAATTTTGGCGCCAATACTGCCCCGCAGCCCTCTGTTGATAAGCTGCTTGGCGAGATTACCTGTCTCAAACAACAACTTGGCATGATCCTTGATCGTAAGCCTGAGTTGTCATCCGCGGCTACCACATCGTCTATGCCTTTAAGTTCTCCTGCAAGGTCAACTAAAGATTCTGCTTCACGGATTATATCCGATGAAAAAAATAATTCTATTCTCAAGGAAACAACGTCTAATAAAATCGTAAAAGGTATACCTAGCCCTGGGTTGCCTACTGTTAACCCTATTAGTCCTGCGGTCTTACAACCAGCCATTCAAAAACCTCCGGCCTCTACTGGAACATTTTCTGATGTGGTGATTTCTTCTTCAATGAGTTCCAATGTTGCCGTGCTTGCAGTTGGAAACATGCATCTTCAAAATCTGGGCACAAAAACTATCTGTGGTACCAGACAATTTTCGGAAAATTTTGGGGTAAAGGTCGTTGTACCGATGGTATGGCTACACGTCTCGAAGTTTGATCCGGATACTTCTGAAAATGAAATTGCGTCCATGGCTAGAACTTGTTTGGAGATCGAAGACTGTAAAGCATTCAAACTGGTTCCTAAACAAAGAAGCATCGAATCTCTGGAGTTTGTTTGCTTCAAATTGGGCATAAAAGCTGATGTACGTATTAAGGCCGTAGACCCTAATACTTGGCCAACCGGTGTACACATTCGGGAGTTTCACGATAAAAATTTTCGGGCAGCGTTGCCTCCACGAGTGAAGTTTCGGACAACTGCTGCTCTCTCAACAACTCAACAGAATAAATTATAAGAGCTTAATAAGTAGTAAATTTATCTCAAGTAATAACCTGCAGTGTGAGATTTCGGATACCAGCTGTACCAGTCAACTCTCCCGTAATTTAAGTGATGTAGTTTCAGGCAGGATGCTTACGCCTATAAGTTCCGGACAAACCTCTTTTACCTCGATGTACTACCATAATGCCTCTAGCATTCGAGGTAAAGCTAAATTATTCTTACTTGGCGTGCTGGACAATGATTACGATGTGATCATTATCTCGGGAACATGGCTTACTAAAAGTTTCAATTCGGCGGAGTATTTTCCACCTAACTACGTCGTTCACAGGAACGATCGACATGATTTTTGTACCAGCCTGAAGGGGGGGAGGTGTGTTGATCGCTGTTAAATGTTCGATTTCTAACGAGCTCATTGCATGCCATCCAACTTATGATGTTATTGCTGTACGTATTAATGTAGCCAGTGCCTCCATTCTCGTGGTTGCTGCATATGTTCCCTGCGGATCTACTCTGGAATATTATCTTGGAATTATTAATTTTATCGATTCTGCTGTTGCGCCACTGGCTCGAGTTGGTAAACAACTAATTGTTACTGGTGACTTCAATCTTCCTGATATTACATAGATTGATGTTGATGGAGTTTTCATGGCCTCTTCCATCGACCAAAAAGGACTAGCAGTCACTGATTATTTTGCTAGCACAGCATTGATGCAGGTGAACCGAATAAGCAATAGTCGAGAGAAATTCCTCGATTTGGTTTTCTCAACTGACCTTATGTATTTGGAGCTCTCGCCTTGTGAGGACTTCACTGGCTGTACGAGCGTATATCATACTCCAATTATGATATACATTTTTCAAGAGAATTGTAATACTATGTGCACTTCTAGTGATTCTTTTCATTTCGATTTTAGACATGCTGACTACGTTTCTTTAAACAAATTTCTTGTCGATTCGGACTGGTTATTTCTAGAACGAGGAGGAAACTTAAACGATTGTGTTTTTTTGTTTAACGAGCTTCTCAAGTCTGGTATTGAAAGATGTGTTCCATTAGTGAGAAACGAACCTAGATATCGGGAGCCATGGTATAACAAACAGCTAATTCGTATTGAAAAACGCCGGAATAAGTTACATACCTTATATAAGTTACACGGTGTTAAGTTTTATCCTAGTTTCAATACTGCTCGTAGGGAGTTTAAGACGTTAAACTGGTTTCTTTACAATAACTACATTTTGCAAATCGAAGAAGAATTAACTTCCCATCCTAAGAAATTCTGGAATTTCATAAATGGTAAAAAGAAGGTTGCTGGGTTTCCTACCCCAATGACTTTTCAGAACTCTTTCGCCAGTCAGCCATCTGATATATTCAATTTGTTTGCCAATTTTTTCGAGTCTGTCTATGAAGAGCCAGTAGTATCATGTAACAAGCATTTAACCCACCGCGGTCGTTCTGATTTTATCTTTTTAAAATTTACTGAAGCAGAAGTCTATGATGGGTTATCTCAACTTGAAGTTGATAAGGGGGCAGGACAGGATGGCTTTCCACCAATCCTTATTAAGAATTGTACAATGAGTCTAGCCCCTCCACTGACTATTATCTTTAATGATAGCCTACGTACTGGGATTTTTCCCGATCTCTGGAAATTATCTTTCATCCGTCCGATTTTCAAATCTGGCAAAAGAAGTGAAGTCAGCAACTATCGCGGAATCCCTATCCTTTCTGCTATACCAAAAATATTCGAATCCTTGGTACAGAAATTTTTGTTTTTTCATGTAAAAAGGTTTATTTCTCCGGCTCAACACGGATTTTATCCAGGTAGGTCTACGGCGACTAATCTAGCCTCTTTTTGTGGGCATTTATATAGTAGACTGGAACATAGGCAACAAGTTAAGTAGATGTCACCGATTTTTCAAAAGCGTTCGATATAATTGACCATTCGATTCTTATCGATAAGCTGGATACACTAGATTGCCAGTTCATCCCTATTAAGTGGTTGCGATCATACCTTTCTGATCGTTACCAATTTGTTAAGATTAATGATTTTAGCTCTCGGTCATTTCGTGTTACCTCAGGAGTTCCTCAAGGAAGTCACATACATTGGTTCGCTTTTATTTTCGTTATTTATAAATGATGTTGTTGAGTGTTTTGAATTTGCACATTGTCTGCTTTACGCAGATGATATGAAAATATTTGCCCCAATTAATGAGGTTGGTGATTGTGTGAAATTACAAGGTGACTTGAATAACTTTTGCAGTTGGTCGTTCATTAATAAATTGTTGCTGAATGTGTGTAAATGCAGGATTTTGTCATTCACTCGGATGCGTTCACCAATATTCCAGCAATATTTTTTGTATAATATTGCTGTTGATAGAGTTGAGCTCATGTCCGACTTAGGCATAACCTTTTCTTGTGACCTAACGTTTACTACACACATTGATTGTATTATTACAAAAGCTTACATTATGCTAGGTTTCATTAAGCGCAATTGTAAGGACTTTTGCGATCCGCTCACACTGAAAACTCTGTATATATCCTTTGTTCGTTCAGTTCTAGAATACGCTTCTCAGATTTGGTCCCCATTTTATAGGTGCCATTCAGATAGGATTGAGAGTGTTCAGAAGCAATTTGTTTTATATGCCCTTCGTGGATTACCCACTGACCGAGTGCATCAATATATTCTCCCACCTTATAATGATCGTTGTAGTTTATTAAAACTACAACGTTTGGATCACCGACGAGACGTTGCATCTGCCATCTTCGTTTATGATGTTCTGACTTCCCGAATAGATTGTGACGAATTAGTTGCTCGTTTCAATATCTACGCTCCCATACGCTGTTTGCGCGGTCGTCGTTTGCTACATATTGATCCGGTGTCTACGAATTTTGCACTTTCGGAACCAGTCTTGAGAATGTCGCGGCTTTTTAATTCAGTTTACGATGTTTTCGACTTTAACATGACAAGAAATTCGTTTAAAAATGAGTTGTTTAAATTTCTGTCTAGTAATTGTTAAATTTTGTCTGTTTTTTTTTTTTGTTTCTGTATGTTTACTTACCGATTGTATATATATTTACTGTAGGTAATAATAAATAAATAAATAAATAATTGTCTTAACCAAATTGCCTCCGTTGTTGCTATTGCCAATGACACATATTCTGCTTCAGTCGATGATAATGCAACCGTATTTTGTTTTTTCGTAGTCCATGACACAAGATTTCTATAAATTTTGAATAGGAATCCGGATATCGATTTCCTATTGATAATATCATTTCCCTAATCAGCATCTGCAAATCCCAATATTTGATCACTTTTACCGTCATTTATATACATTAATTTATGATCCTTAGTTCCTTTTTTAAAATATATAATATTAAACTCATCATTCCAGCACTTTGATGATTGTTTTAACCCATATAAAGATCTATTCAATTTGCATACCAGTTGTGGGTTATTATTAATGTTCAGTCCATCCGGTCGCTTCATATAAACGGTTTCTTGTAGTTTTCCATTTAAAAATGCAGTTTTAACATCCATCTGTTCCTTATAATAATTAAATTGATTGCCAATAGATAATAAGGTTTTTGTAGTTGACATTTTTGCCACAGGGGCATAGGTATAGGTATCGTATTCAATTCCAAATTTCTGCAAGAATCCTTCCGCGAATCTATTTGGTAAAAACTCATCTACTTTTAATTATTGTAGCGTTTTCCGGCCTTTTTACTAAAGTCCATGTATCATTTTTTACTAATAAATTAATTTCACATTTCACCGCCAATTTCCACTCATCTGAATCTGACTGTTTCTCTATATCTTTATAATCTTTTCGATATTCATTCATCATGCAATTAGTGTACAATTCAGTTAGTTCGTAATCTTGAAGATACCTTGGTAATTTTGTTTCTCTGTCACTCCTTCTGACTGGTTGCTCGTTTTCAGCATCTCGTTTTAAATGATTTCCGCATTCGATTTCTTGTGATTCACCATTATTATAATCTTCACTATTTTCTATTAGAACAGATAAAATATTGTGACGCAAACCATCTTTTACATATAAAATATTATTAATGCTGCCATTTATAAAATTATTGTGTCCTTCTAGTAGTATATTGATACTTCCTTTTCCATTTGCTAACGGATCTTCACCTTGTTTTGCTGAATCAATTTTCACAGGCTCTCCAAATTCCTTGTACGATTAGAAAAAATTATTTCGATTTATCAAATGATCCGTTGCATCGGAATCCACATACCATCCGTATTCAAGTATTCTGGATCATTCTCCAATAAAAATGCAACTTTATCATCTTGGTCCTCTCCTTAAATTAGATTCACTTGTCGATTATATCTGCATTCAAAACTTTTATGCCCAATACGTCCACAATTTTAGCATTTCACTTTTTGATGAACCCGATGTTCCACTTTGGTTGCCCACATGTCGGCCAATTTGATTACTTTGGTCCACCATGACGATTACTTTTATTCCTTGGTGTCACATAAGTTGTGCTTTTAAAAGCTGTTGATATATTGACATCTTTAGATTTATTTTGATTAAATTCCATTTTCCATTTAATATTTTTCGTTTTACAAATTCAATGGTTAATTTGTCTTCATCTACAGTGTTTATCGCTGTCACTACACTATCATAGGACTTAGGTAACGCTAATAATAAGTGGCAAATTATATCGACTGGTTCTATTTTTCCCTCGGAGCTACGTAATTCTCTTACTAACGGGTTTTCCAATAAGGACTTGACAACTTTTTTTATTTTAAATAAAACGCAAACCATTTAAGATATCTCGAAAATTTTATTATTGGCTCAAAGTATAATCAAAACATTTATGTATGGAATTCGACATCGTTCATATGTCCACCACGGGAACGTTTGCATGTGTCGATTCGTTGAACCCAATTTTCGATGACTCGGCCACACATTTCGACGGAAACGGGCGCTATCTCGCGTTCAATATTGGCTCTGAGTTCCTCTAACGACGCCGGCTTGTTGGCATAGACCAATGATTTAACGTAGCCCCATAAAAAAAAGTCTAGAGGTGTTAAATCACACGATCGACAGGACCATTTCTGGATATAACACGGTCATCGAATTTAGATTTCAATAAGTAGACTGTTAGACCCGCTGTGTGGTATGTCGCACCGTCTTGTGGGTGCAAACCAAGATCCTTTCGCAAAATTCGCCAAAGTGTGTTCTGAGCGATGCCCAATTATTGAGAACGCCATGGAATCAACTGTTTTGGTTCGGTTGCGATGGACGGTTGCGACGGACGGTTGAACGGCAGCAATATTCTCAGCACTTCGACCAACTCGTTGTCTCACTGGCACAGGAACATCCGACAGCGAATATTTAAACTCAAATTTATTCACTAGATTATGAATTGCTTGTCTACTGGGACGATAATTAAGTCCAAAAATTGGAACTAACTTTTTATTAATGCTTCATCATCGCCTTTCACATATTTTTATTAATGCAATCTAAGCATACGTTCTGATCCAACAAATTTCCAATTCGAAATTTCCAGTTGTTAAAATTTTTTCCGTTAAATTGGACTATTACAAATTTCTCAAATTTGCCCGCGGCCATCTTATTATTTTGTTATTTATTTAGATCAAATTTATTATTTTATATCAATAGTTCAATATTAAGTAAATTTTTATACGTTTGACCTGAGCCCATAACCTGATGAAATTTAGATTGAATTTTTAACACAGTAGATTCCGGTTAATTGGGACACATTGGGACAAGATGAGCTTTAAATATAAAAAAAATTGTTTTTTTGATTTTCCATGTTTATCATGTACAAATGCATTTAACTTGTTGGAAAGTTTGGTTTGTTTTCTCAATTGGACCCCGTTTTGTAACATATAGACCACATAAATGACTGTCCCGTTTAACCGATGACCCAATTAACCGGATTCTACTGTATATTTATTTCATTTCCACAAAATACAATTCTACAATTTTACACACTTGATACCCCGCTTACTTACAACATGACTAACTTAAAAAGTAAAACTAATTTCAGCTTTACCAACATCAGCAATTACAACTTCAACCGTAAACAGGGTTGGCCAAATATATTTCAACAAATAATCATGTTTGATTGTAGATAATGGCTTCGTCAATAAGTCTGCAACCAGTTCTTCTGTGGGGCAGTATTCACATTCCATGACACTTTCCCTCATAAGATCACAAATCATTTTGTGTCAATGTGCTTCGTCTTGTATGAGAATTTGTGATCACGTACCAGATCAATGCACCCTTGATTGTCCTCGTTCCAAGAATTGTCGCAACCATTTGATCTCTTTTGATGCCTCCGATATTGAAATAAATTCGGCTTCGCATGATAACGCTGCAACTGTTCCTTGCTTGTTACACGACCAACTTATTGTCCCGCCGTTGAAATATATGGTATTATCCGACCACTGTCTGATTTACGGTTGATTTTGTCGTCGGGATGTTGCATCTGCATGTTGCAAACAATGATAATTCGTTCGATTTGATGTTGCTCATCTTGAGCCTCTTGAGTTGGTCCCAATCTTCCATACTAGGCCGTGATATCTTTTGAGCCAAAATACTAACACTGGCCGAAATATCAGGTCTTGAATTAACTGATAAAATACAACAATCGTCCAATCAGTGATCGATATTTCTTGTTATTTTCCAATGGTTGTGTCGAGTCTGACTTTGTATCTTGTAATTAACCGTTCTGATTTTGCACACAATTTCTCCTGACCCCCAGCGCCACTGGTTGTTGCTTAAGTAGTTTTTTTTAGCACCATGATAAGTGTTGAAATCGAGCTTCGATCTTGGTTTCCGTCCTGTCATCAGCTCAAGCGGCTTAAGACATCGACTGCTTCCAAAAATGCCTGAAGCAGCTTGACATTTTTCGGAGGCGGAATGTTCTGGAGCGTCTTGATCTTATCTGGGCTAGGCTTAATGTCGCTAGTGTCGATTATGTGATCAAGAAATTTGAATTCTTTCTGACGGAAACCACACTTGTCGATCTTGAGGTGGAAACCGTTCTCTCGAATGCGGCTTAAAACTTCGCATAGGTTCTTGTCGTGGTTGTTTTGATCTGTCCCTCCCACGATGAAGTCGTCGATGAACGGAAAAGCATCCTTTGCTCCGCTCATCATGCTGTTCACAAGTCTTTGGAAGATTCCCGGCACTGGCTGGACTCCTGGCTGCAACCGATTGACTTGAAAAAGTCCGCGAGTCGTAGGAACGCGTCTGAGAGGTCGATTTTGCTAAAGAGTTTGGATGGCGATAGTTGAGCAAAAAACTCGGCGGGCGTTGGCAGTTGAAATTGTTCCGGTTCGAGCGAATCATTTAAGCCAGTTGAGTAGTCGGCGCAGATTCTAACGCGTCCATCCTTCTTCTTGACAGCGACGATTGGTGCAGCGTATACTGAATATCGGGGCTAATCACGTTCAAGAGCTGCAAACGTTTGGTTTCTTTCTCGATAGGCTCCATACCGGCAAACGGGACTGGACGGGTGTTGCGGTAAATTGGTTTTACGCTGGTTTGAGCGTCAGCGTTGCCTTTTGGGTGCAAAGGCCGAGCGAATTGCTGAAAAGAGCTGGTCGTTTGGCCTTCAAATTACCTGGAAATTGCTGTGGAAGCTCGAGGCGGATGTTGTTGTAGACGCTGGCGCTGGGAACGTTCTATAGGTCGAAAGCTGCCATCCAGCCGCTGCCGAGGACGTTCAAGCTTGAATTTGTGACGTAGCATGGAGCTTTAGGCGTGCGGTGATTTTTCTGAGCATCGACACCTGATCACCTGAAGCGCTGATTGCTGGCTCTTCGCATGGCGTCAACGGTGGTTCACCAATCTTTTGCCAATTTGCTGGTTCAATAAAGTTGCGAGTGGAGATCGATGCTGTTGTGGCTGCAAGACTTTGACGACGTTCTGATCTGCGGCTGAGTTTGCTTAGTCTTGATCGGAATCTGCGCAGGAATTCGTTCGTCGATGTACAATTGCCGACTTTGTGACCCTTTACCTTGCAAGTTTAGTAGATTTTGTCCTTGTACAGCTCTTGATCACGAATTGTTGAAATTTCGTCATCTTTTTTACCCCTCCAATTTTTTTTTCGCTGTTGACAATTCGTGATTACGAGCTAGCAAATTTTTCTCGCTGAATCCACCATCACCGCAGAAGCAGCCGTTGTTAGGAGGCGTGTCCATATTTTCAGTTGATTTGTGTGTGGATTTCTGCCGATCTTGCTGTTGCTATCCCTCTTTCTTTCTGGAAATCTGCATCACTTCGCTTTTCGGTGCTGAGTTTGATTGTTGGACCATTAATTTCTCGTTCTTGACAATCGCTTTGCTAGCTCGCAGACATCGTTCAGCCTCAATCTGGGCACTGTGTCTGGATTGGCTGTTACTGCACGAGTTGTTTCAATTTCCTCGAGCTTAATGAGGAGCTTTTCGGGAACGAATGAGTATTTACCTCCCGCGACCGCTTAGACGAACATGAGGAAAATTGTCGGCTGTGCACGTGGCAATCTTGGATTTTCGCACTTCATCTTGACTTGACTTGCGAAATCGTCCCAACTTTCTCCTGAACCTTTAACAATGCTCAAACACTTGTAGCGGAGTGTGAAGACCGATTCTTTCCGTCCGAAAATCGTTTTCAGCTCCTCGACTGCTCTTTCGAAAGTGATGGTTTGAACGGTGTGTCTGGTAGGACGCCGTTAGCGAAACGTCGGTCCACCAAGGTTGACAACTCTCAGTGAATAAACTCACCCGCTGGGGCGGATCGTCAATGCCGGTGCTCCCTCTGTGAAGATGTGCTCTTATAGCGAGCGTTCCAGCGGTCAAACGTTTCATCGTCCTCCGCGCAGTAGCCGAATTATTCGCAGTTTTATTGTTCGTGCTGTATATGAATGGCCATGTGAGAAGCACGATTCCGTTAAATTGACACCACAATATTAAAATGTTTGGCCTTTTGCTTTGTTGATGGTCATACTATATGCCAATTTTACTGGGAATAGCAATCATTTAAAATTGAAGGGTAATTCGGTTCAAACCGTTTCCACTTTTTCTTTGCCAATCTTTATACTGAGTTTTGTGCCATTGCACTATTTTGGTGAGTTTAGATTGCGCAGCAAAATGGCCAGTGAGCAAACCTTTAGTTTAAGACAGTTCAACGGCATTCCTGGCAATTTGCATTTACACTTTGGTTTTCATCGGTCATAGTGTCGATTGGAATGTAAATTTTCCCTTTGCCAGGAATCATCAGGTCTTTGATGGTTTTGTTATAATGTTGTTGATGTTTTTTTTTTTGCGCCGCTAGAATGGCTCGTTCATTTAGCCAATCTGAGTCGCTGTAATTTTCAAAGATGTCCGGGTATATTTTGCTAATGCGTTGTTCGGGTGTTTCAATGTTGTTGCCCAACTCATTCGTAAATAAGATTTAGCCTGATGGTTGAGTGTTTCAAGCACACATTTATTTCATCGGCTGGCGTCGATCTTGGAATGATAGGTAGCGCTTGACGAAAATCGCTCGATAATATTAGCAAGGCACCTTCCATTAGGCTCGTGTTTTCTCTTAAGGCTTGGAGCGTTCTATATAGTTCGAAGGCCTTTCTGTGGGCTATTGTGCATTAGTCTCATATGATGGCCTTTCCATGTTTTAATATATGTCCGCGTGCCGATGATCTTTTGGTGTCACATACCAGGAATTCATATTCAGCGACATTTAATGGTAATTTTAGTCCAGAGTGTGCAGTTCATCCACCATCTATAAGTATAGCCATTATCCCGATTATGCCAAGGCGAGTACTATTTCCTTGTTTGCGTGAATTTTGGCCAGAATTAGGTTGATTAAAAATATTTTGCCTGTGCTACCGAGTACATCCAGAAATATTACGCAACCTTGTTGTTTTACAAGTATTATGTTGATTGCTGAGTTTTTGTAATTTTGGCCTTCTATCACTTACACCTTCACGTTTTTCCGTGCAATTGTAAAATAGTTGTGTACTTTTCTGGGGACAAAACTTTGTCGCTCGACTGCAAAACAACACTCCTCATCAAACGAATCATTTTGTGAGTATATCATACTACAGCTGAAGTTTGCTAGATTGCTATCGAAGTTTTCAAAGCGGTTTACTCTACAGGTATAGTGCAGTTAGTAGACTGTCTTAACTAAGTGGTACTTACCTGTACGGGGCTAGGAAGAGAAAACGGCTGAGACTTATAAACAAACTTACTGCTCTTATAGGTTTTGTTATAATTTGATGTACATATGTTGATTGAATATTAAAAATGCAAACAAAAGCCGCTTTTCTTGACGTTTGATCTGATTAGGATCAGACCACGTTTCATGAAACAAGCAATAACTACTCGGACCAAAATCTTTTCATAAATTTTTGTTGTTGCTTTCAATGTAAATTTTGATCTGATCCGGATCATTATGCATCAAGAAACGCCAGATCAGTCATTTCCGAGTTAGTTTACTTCCTATGCCAAATTTCAATTAATCTAAAATTATCCCTATAACTTAACACTGGAAAATTTATTTTTTGTTAATTAAACCACAAAAAATCTGTTTTACGCTTATTAATTTTATTAGACAGTCCATTATCACGGCAAATCTACTTATATAACTATTTATACTCAAACGATTGTGTAGGTGTTTTACTTCTGTCCCTCAATTTTTCATTCCATTAGGTATCAGAAGTATTTGCTAGCAAATTAGTCTCATCGGAACGCAGCGTCTTTGGTTTCTTCTTCAAGTACGTTTTAATGTAAAAATCAGAGAATAACGCAAACATGAACAAATTTTGTATTGTACCGGCGAATAAAGTTATAACCGGAACATTGCAGTCCTCCATAAATATCGGGATTACAAAGTGTATAACTAAAATGGCGAATTGAGCCTGTTGAATAGAAAAAAAACTGAATTACACTCTGCAACAATACTCGTATGTTTTATAAATTATATACCATTTGTAATTGTGTTATGTGCTTCTTCACCCTGAGCGATTTTTTTATTTCCGAATTGAAGATCGTCGCAAAATAATAACCGTACATTATAGAATGTATGAATGCATTGATTACGCCTAATAATATACCATGACTACCCGCCAAAAATTTACAATAAATATAGCTTACAATCACCATGCAACTATGATGGTAGACATGCAAAAACGAGATATGGCTACTTTTATTGCGCAGCACAAAGAATACAGTGTCCAATAGATCAGAAATTTTGATCAAAAAATATAAGTATCCTAACCATGTAATTCGTCGGCGAAACGGTGTATCAGCATACGATAGCGGTTGACATTTTAAACTAAAGCCTGAGTCCATAATACCTATTGAAGCCTGTGTGGAAAATATTTTAATCTCAACAAAATTATTTTATTTATTGGAGGCCCAAATAAGCACCACCAAAACATAAACTTACCGAAATTGTTAAATATATATTAAGAAGCACCTGAAATGCATTGTAAATCATCATTATCCATGCTAGGTTGAATGGTTTTCGGGTTTTCATATATTTTGGTCCCCATGTCAGCACAAATTTAATGTATACTACAACAATTATTGCAACAGGTATCGGTGAGCCGAGTAGCGGATAATTTATTGTGAGTGGATCTGAAAATAAAAAACTGTACAACATTACGAGTGTGGTAATATTGAAACATTTCTAAATCAAGAGATATCAAACTAAGACACTATTTTCTCGATTAACTAGCATTGATTGATTGATTGATTAAGTATGTACGACCAAGCCTAAGGCAAGTTTCCTGGATACGCCGGATACCCGGATACGACTCGACCCGCTCGATTGAGTTCGACGTTTATGGACGAGGTGACGAAGGAGTCGAGTTCAGAATTTTGAACGAGTACTGTAACGATCATTTAACGTACGTGTAACGTACTAATTTAAAGAAAATCAATCCAAATGATTTTCAAATTATCAAGTTACCCTAGTTATTTTTTTTTTGTTTGGTTTTATATTTTTCTGTACTGTAATAGCTCGTTTTCTGGACACTTTTTTTTTTGTACCGTAATGATTCATTTTCCGGGCTGAAATCAATCACGTAAACATTGATTTTCGGTATAGTATGAAATTAAGAAATTTATTTCATACTATACCGAAAATCAATGTTTACGTGATTGATTTCAGTCCGGGAAATGATCATTACGGTACAGAAAAAAAATTGTTCGGAAAACGAGCTATTACCGTACAGAGAAATATAAAGCCAAAAAAAATCGCCTCTTCCATAAACGTCGAACTCGTACTGTAACAACTCATTTACCGCCCTTGTGACGTAAATAACTATAATGAAACATTTGACTAGTATCTCGATTTTGTTGTGAAATTGAGACAATGAGAGGAGACTTTGACCGGAAAGTTTTTGTACTGGGCTTGGTAAATGTTTTTGTGTTAGTGTACATACATATGTACTTATATGTGAAATTGTTTTATTTTATTTTTTTGTTTTTTTTTTAAATAAATTTCTTTATTATTTCTTTTTTAATTACAATCTAGTCTAAGACTAGTATGCAATTTTATTCTATCTAACTTAAATTACTACATTTTACTGAAATTTAAGGGTTCATCCATCGATGTACTCCTTAGTTTTTATTTTTATTATTTCATCATCCTTTTGTTGTGGGCTAGATAAACATTTATTTTCACTGATTTTACACTAACTCAAAAGGCTTTACTCTTTTGACCCTTCTAACTAAATTCGTATTATCCAGTAGCTGGATGGCCTCTATGTTAACAAGGTGAAGTAGCCGTGGTTCATGACTTCTAGCAAATTTCGTAATTTTGGTTTTGAAGGGATCTATGCCCAGGTGTTTGTGGATGTTGCTATTTCTGACAAACCATGGTGCGTTGACGATGTTTCTTTTTTATTTTCGAATCGATGGATAATATTCATGTTGCTCTGCTTGATACATCCCCACAGCTGTATACCATAAGTCCAAACAGGCTTCAATATTTGCTTATAAAGCAGAAGCTTATTAGGGATTGATAGATGAGAGTTTCTTCCCAGTAACCAATACATTTTATTGTATTTTAATCCCAACTCGTCTCTTTTCCAGCGAAGCTTAGCGTCTAATGTCATACCAAGATGTTTGGCAGTTTTTGCATGTGGTATTTCTTGTTTATTTAGATATACTGATTTGTGTACGAATCTCTTGCTCGTAAAGTCGACATGTACAGATTTAGCCTCATTTAATTTTATGCACCATTTTTTTTATCCAGTTGTATGCTTGCTCCATTGCCGCTTTGTAATTTCACTGTTGTATCTGAGTATAGCTGTGTGTAGCTGTGTCATCGGCGAAAGTGCCTATCGTGTTGTTTCATGGGATTGGAACATCTCGGGTGTATAGCAAATACAAAAGTGGCCCAAGTACACTTCTTTGTGGAACTCCTGCTCTTATTTCCTTAAGCTCAGAATATTCATCTTCCTGCTTAAGCCTGAAATATCTTTCCGTTATATATGATTCCAGTATTATGCTGTACTGTTTAGGTAGGATTAATTTAAGTTTGTAGATTAAACCTTCGTGCCAAACCTTGGAACAAACTTTTTTCGCTTCTAATGTCTTCTCAATAATATTGGTTATTCTATGCACTTGATCAATAGTTGAGTGCTCACTGCGAAAACTAAATTGGTGATTCGGAATTAGGTTATTTTTTTCAATTATTATTATTTTCAAGTTAATCAGGTCAAACCCTGGTGCTTTCTTTAAGTTTAAATTGTTTTTAATTTCGTTTGCTACTTCAGTATGCGATGTAGGTGTGATATCTTCGAGAACTTGTATTATGTGTTCATCCAATGTTTCTCGTAATTGACATTGCTGAAGTTGAAATATATTTTCAAGATGATTAGCAAATCCTTCAGCTTTTTCTTTGTTTTTTCCTTATCCATGTTCCATCCATTTCCCTGATAGGATGAATCGGCATTATTGACCTTTTCAGAGTTTTAGTTGCTTTCCAGAGCGAATAATCCATAT
This sequence comes from Tipula helvola, assembly GCA_963556165.1. Classification (NCBI taxonomy): domain Eukaryota; kingdom Metazoa; phylum Arthropoda; class Insecta; order Diptera; family Tipulidae; genus Tipula; species Tipula helvola. The sequence goes on along the minus strand of OY744481.1, from coordinate 297,840,842 downwards.
TACTGTCATTCGTAAAATTACTTAAGTAAAAATTAACTGACTCATTTTTTAATTTCTGAATTTCTCTTGGTGATTGTTGAGTAAGATTATTTAGTCTTGTGGAGCTCTAGTTAGGTGCCACTTTTTTCCTGGATTTGCGTTTATCCCTAAGGAGATTTCTAATTTCTATTGGATACTTATTTCCTTTTAGCCTTGATTTGATTTCTGGAGTACTTTCCCATACTGATTGTTGAATATCCGTAAAGAACTTTTCTACTTCTATGTCCAGTTGATCCAAAATTTTTATAGGAACTTTCAAAGGTATTCTTTGTCCAAGATGTACTTTGAAACTTTCCCAGTCCGTATATTTGTTGGTTAATGCTGGATTATTCGCTTTTTGGATGATATGCTCACTTAGAGTTAGGACTATTGGAGAATGATCTGAGCTGATATCTTGGCTTTCCTCAACTTTAATAAAATTATTAAAAATATTTTTGGTTATAAAAAATCGATCAGGTCAGGTATTTTTCCTGGGTCGGTTGGCCAATATGTTGGTTTTTCGGTTGAAATGGATTCACATCCATTTTCTTTAATGACAATCAGTAATTCTTTTCCTTTAGTTGTAGTTAATCTAAAACCCCAGTGAGTATTCTTCGCGTTGAAGTCACCACTATTATGAACCTTTTTCCCAGACGATTGAAGAACTCTGAGTATTGTTTGTTTTTAATAAAATGTCTTAGTGGACAGTACAATCCTGCCACAACAATAGAAAAGTTGTTGGTTTTTATATAAACCACTGTGGCCTGAATTTCTTCTTTTTCATACTTTGCTTCTTCAAAATGTTGGATATTTTTTTTTATGATGGCTGCACTTCCTCCTCTGGCTGAATTACCTGGAAGAATATCTGATAATGCAGGATTGCTTAGTAAAATGTGTTTCCAAAATAAGACACACATCTATATTCTCAATGTCGAGGACTGCTTGTAGTTCTTGCTGATGCCGGAGCAAACCATTAGCATTCCATGACATGATTTTTATTGTGCGCTGTTCATTTCTGTGTGGATTTGGGTTTAGCTCCCAATGCTGTATCTTCCAATTTTTGTAGCCTCTCACCAAATTTTGTTAATTTCATGAGAATATCTTGTAATGGTTGACTAATGTTTACATCTATCGATTTTTGCTGGGGTTTATTGACTACGCCTCTCGTTGCTTCGGCATATGTAACACCTTCAGTTCTTAGTTGGCGGCCAAATGGTTGCCTATTGTCTTGTTTTGTCTGCCGCTCGTATCGATTTGCCTGACTATACATTTGAGTTTTTTTCATCCTTTGGATTTTAATTTTCTGAATTTCCTTTGCAACAATACATCCGTCCGGCATGCTGCTTTATTTGCATCATTTCTTTTTTTAGTTCGTCAATTTGTTGTTGAAAATTGAGAATAATAATGCTTTGCTGATTTTTCTCATCAGTTACTTTTTGCTATTGTTTGTATAAAATTCGCTCTTTTTCTGAAGCACAACTTTCAAGAACAAATGTTTCAATATAATTATATGAGGTTGTTATACCTGTTTGTTAGGGTACCGCTGTTGCGCCCATATTATTTTGTAATTGCTTCTTGTTAAGATTTTCAGATGAGAAATTAAAAGTTTTCTCAGGAGATCTTGCAACCTTTTCTCGCCTTTGGAACGAGCTGCTTATTATTTCCATATTCTTGTTATTTTGTGTATGCAAGGATCGGCCCTCCTCAGAATCCTATCATCAGAGAGTGGATTTCCCAATGTTTCCATTGGTGTACCATCTGGGGTATTTCTTCCTTCTCTTTTGTTCATTGCATATTGAATATTTATAGTAGAATCCACTCGCCTCTAGTATTTAGCCGATTTTTAAAAAACGTTGCCCGGGTGTTACCACGTGGGAGTATACTAGACACATTTGGTCTCTACATAGTTACAAGGTTGGAATATAGTCCACTAAAGTCATGGCTATAGACGGTCAACTCCTACCCTATAGAGGCGCACCCAACACCCCGTTTTGTATTTAATAAATAAATTTAATTTCGTCGGAATTTCTTTCTTATGTGTACGCCTAAAGCTAGTTTTACACGGTAGATAAGTTCCCATCGTGAAAAAAAAGTCGTAAGAAGGAACCGTTGAGCGCAGTTCAAAGTGGAATTCCAATTCGGATTGCCGAAGTTAGGGTTTCTTCTCGAGGAATCTTTGTCTTTTTTAACTCTCGAAATCTCGAGAAATTTAATTTTAACATTTTCGGGGAGAAATTTGGGTAGAGATTTTCGAGAAATTTTAATTTATTCCAATTTTATATTTAGCACGCAAATCTAATTAAATATTTTGTCATCACATTTCACGGAAAATTACTGACGCAAAAAATTGGAAAAAACTCAAGAAGAATTTACAGCAAAAGGGATACTTTTATTTGTATTTAAACCTTTTCAAAGCAATAATCGCACCTTAAATGTATCTTGCAATTCAATAAAATCTCGGAGCGTCAAAGAAGAGATAATTAAGTCCATTGCAAAATATTAGTCAAATTCAATTTTATTAAAAAGATTAATAAACGCAATATTCTCCATTACTAGCTATGGCATTTTGCCATTTATCGGGTGGACGATGAATGCCTTCACGATAGAAACCTGGTGGTTTCGAAGCAAAATGGTGATAGAGTCATTGTCGCACATCTTCAACTTTCGTGAATCGCTGGTCTTTCAAATATGATGTCATCGATCTGAATGGAAGTGGTAATCAGAGGGAGCCAAGTCTGCAGAATACGCCGCATGCTGTAAAATTTCCCATCCTAAGGAGAAGATGAGTTCCTGGATTGACTTTGCTGTATGTGGACGAGCGTTGTCATGCAGCAATACCACCTTCCGCCTTCTTTAGCCCATAAATGTTTTTTTTTCTTCCAGAGCCTCACTTAATTTGATTAATTGAGCCTGGTAACTTTCAGCTGTAACAGTTTGACCAGGTTCCAGAAGCTCATACTAAATGACTCTTTTCCAATACCCTCAGACACAAAGTAACCCTTTATTGGCATGAATATTCATTTTTGCAACTGTTGTTGATGGCTGGCGTGGATCAACCCAGGCTTTTCTTTTTTTAGGGTTGTCGTTCAAAATCCACTTTTCGTCACCCGTAATAGATTTTATGCAAAAATTCTTTATTTTGTACCGAGAAAGTAAATTCATGCAGATTTTAACTCTTCGGTTTTTGTTTTCTTCGGTCAGTTTATTAAGAACCTATTTTGCTTCCTTCTATATTTTTCTCATTGCATGCGATCAAAGTGATATTTCTTGGTGAGTAACTCCTAACTTCATTCAGTAAAACTTTAAGTTCTTCGTCTTCAAATTTTTTTACTGCACCTGGACGTGGATCGTCCTCAAGACTAAAATAGTCATCATGAAATCTTGCGCACCACTTTTTTACTGTTGAATGACTCAGAGAATGTTTACCCAAAGTCGAATTAATCAATTGCATAGCTTGAGCAGCATTTTTTTCATTTGAAAACAGAATAGAATGCAATGGCGTAAATGTTGCTTAACGACATCCATCTCTTAAAATTGATGCACAGGGAATGACAGCTTGTAGAAGACTGAAACTTATGTCATAAACATATAGCAATGACAAAGTTACATATATCCAAAATGGGGGCGATTTGAATGCGTTCAAGTTTGTTTTTAGTGCAACCAAATTCAGAGCCGAGTTTCTACTTGTACGTCTAATAGCAAACTCTTATTCAAAATTTCTCATCGCGATACTACGGGTAACTCTTCTAGAGCTCGAAACAGCCATACTCGAAAATGTTTTTTTATGTAGTAGAAAAAATTGTACGTTTATGAAGCAACTGGAAGGAATCACAAATAAACTTTGTTTGAAAAAATTGCTATCATTAAGCATAACCCTCTTACACTTTTTCAAACAATATCTATGTCACCTTTACTGATTCTGTTTATTTTGAGCAATAGCTCATTCACAATAGAATGCACATCAAGAGGCGAAATAAAATGTATCGTAACAATAAATACTACAAGTATATACCTCGGATGATCCTAGCCCCGATCTGCGCCTGAGCCCTCCCAGTTCCAACCCCACAGTCTTACCTAAGCCATCTTATCATTGACTAATGTTCACCTAGCTTAGGTTTATTTAGGTACTCGTTGCGCCAAAACATAAGTATTTTTCAATAAAAAAAAATAAAAAAAAATACGGGTTTGGTATTGGATCAGGAGCTAGAATCGGATTTGGAGCCGGAGTCGTTAATAAATCTATAAATTTCTGGAGTCGGAGCGGGAGCCAAAGCCGAGAATTTTTTCTCGGACTCCACAGCCCTGATTTTAACACATAAAACTAAAACAAAGAAATGGCCTGATGAGTTTAGAACTTTCTCCCAAAATATGACATGTCGCTAAGGATTTATAACTTCATGAGAGATAAATTAGATTTTAGTTTGCCGTCAAAAATCAAAATCTTCACTTATAGGATGGCAACCTATAAAAAATGTCTTTCCTGAGACCGATAATAGTTAAGTTCGAGAAACTTAAACGAAAAAAAATATAAAAGGCTGAAACCTCATTAAGTGATCAGAACTTCGGTCTTCAAAATTAAGTCTACTCCTAAATCAATCCCAAACTGAATCTCTTAAGTAAGTCTTCAGCTCAACCTCCAAAAACAATATTTGTGTAAAGTTTGGTTCAAATTGTCGCCACACTATTTTTTTAAGCATGGCCAAACTTACAGCTCTGACAGTAAATACTCAAAAAACATGCCCCAACGTGTAAAGCGATGGATTGGCGAGAAAAGTGTTTAGGCGAACTTGAATATTATTTCGAAGATAATCTCGATGGTTAAGCAATTAAAATAGATGTTTACGCTTCCTCAAATAAACTTGAATAGTTGCATGATTTAGAGAAACGTTATCAGGCAACAATTTAAAAGACATATTGACATATTCCTCACAACCTCATCCAAAAATAATTTTTGTGTCACATTTCTTTCTATTAGTTGGGAACGTCAAAATTTATCGTAATCGGTTAAAAATAGCTAAGGTATATCCTAGTTGCCCATATTCCAGAATTTAATCGTAAAATCATTTAAGAATGCAGTTTCCAACCCATTTATCGAATTTCCTCCAAATCGGTTAAGGTATAGCCAAGTTCCATCATACGTGGCCATATTCCAGAACTTTATCCGAAAATTATTTTAGAATTCCATTTTCATCGCGGTTGTCATCTGTTACTAAATCCGGTTAAGAATTAGCCAAATTCCACCTCTATTAGCTACATTCTAGAACTTCTTCCAAAAATTATTTTAAAATCCCATTTCCAACGCACATGTCGAATTTCATCATAATCTGTTAAGAAATAGGCAAGTTACATCCTACTTGGCCATATTCCAGAACTTCATCTAAAAATAATTTGAGAATCCCATTTCCATTGGAAATACTGAATTTCAACAAAATCGGATAAGATACAGAATCCCAATAAATTTTTTATAAAAAAATCACAAAACTCAGTTTAACTGCTCACTTAACCCTAATCCAACCCCAACTCAACCCTAATTCAACCCGCAAACGGAACACAATTCAACCTTCAACTCAACCGCAAACTCTTCGCCAGCTCAATCCTCAAACCAGCATATATAAAAAATTGGTAACTCTCACTACATCTTACACTACATCCTACACTACATCCTAATCATGAGTTCCTTCATCTAAATAAACACAGAACAAACTATGGTGACAATGAACCGGTAAACATGATGTCGAAGAGTTTTAATAAAATCGACCATCTGTTCGACTTTTACTTAAGTAAAAACAGCTTTAAACGTAGGTTGAAGCAACATTTTGCTCCAACCTAAAAATATTTTTATGTCAATTTTTATTCTTTTTTTTTTGTTTAATTTAATTTTTATTCTACCATGTTCAATATGTTATAAATTCAAGTCATATTTGTAGACTTTTCTCATTATAAATAAATAAATAAATAAATAAATAAATAAACACTACATCCAACCCCAATTCAACTCCAACTCAACTTCAACTCAACCCGCAAATTGGCCCCTCTTGACGTACAGTCTCCAAAAGATTTTCAAATCTCCGCCTTGACCATAGAAACAGATTGGCGAACAAAAATTCAAATCGGACAAGCCGTTCTCGATCCAGACAGACGGACGGAAATTTTTTTTTGCTTTTTCAGACTCATGGACTTTCAAAACGTCGAGAAAAGTGGTTTTGGACCAATCATATTTTTCGTTATTTTTGACAGGATTTCAATACTTTGGTCTTTTTAGACCGAAGTAATTTAATGTTTAACCCCGATGGGTAAACAATGCATCCTAATTTTTAACAAAGTTAGAATTAAAAAAAGATTTGAAATATAACGTAATTCGTGATTGTGTTAAAGGCTACGTCGATTTAGACGGTGATAATAGAAAACCTAAACTTGCATGATATATTTGTGTTTTTATGGTTCAAGAATTGGAAAAACATTCTAAGATGTTTCCGAAAATTCTATTTCATCAGATTGGCTAACCCAATTAATACAGGAAAATTTAGATGTATGTGCATCATTGGGGTGGGTGCTACTATTACTGATCTTCTTTTAAAGTGCAGCAGTAAACATAAGTTGTAGGTAAATTTGATCCACCACATTTGATCAAATCATTCTGGAACTAAATTCAGTGACAGGGATGTGTCCCAAATTGACGGATAAAGACGTTAACCCTGGTACTTCGACCAAATGAAAGTTAAGCTAGTCATCGCTGGATTAGAAACCACTTTCGAGCTCAACAAATTTTCAGATTGTGTTAAAGAGAGCGTTCCAACAACCTGGGCATTTTTAAAAAAATTGTTAAGTTCTTATTTATATTCGGCAGTTTAAACTTAAAATGTTTATTTGATCGAAATATTGGTCTCAAATGCAATAGCAGAAGAGAACATTCTTTACTTGATGACTACGCGACTGAATCAAGACACTTTAGAAAAATAGTTTTCTTTATCAAGATCCGCCACCGGAAATAATTCCACGCTTTGCATACAATCGCTAAATTGCTTTCTATCAAATATCTCACTTCGTTTACCAGTTTGTCGAATTGTGAAGAAGACACTGATTCAAATTTGTTGGACGTGATTAGGGAGAAGTTATAAGTGAGCAAACTTTTGGTAATGTAACAGCAGAATAATTCTAAAATCAGCTAAGTGGAAGAACAAGATAATAAGGTAGAAACTGACTTACATAAGTGCGGATTTGTAAAATCAGATTCAGCTACTGTATACTTAGTTCACCGAATTACTAAAAGAGAAACTATGACGATTCCCTACTCTGTTAAAATAGGATAGTGTTACATTTTCTATGTTTTTATAGTTCAATGGGTATGGCTACGGACCTTTTTGTGTATATGCCTGGTCCTAGTGAACCGCCACCTAAACCTATAGTTCAATGGACTCTTGTTTGATCCATTTAAATTTCAATGAAATCCTTTACATACATTTTCTAAATTTTCGAATCAGATAAATGTATCCTGGTTGAGAATTTTTTCATTTCTGATAAAGGTAGATAAAGTCTAATGCTGTAAAAAACGAGTTGTTCCTCTAAGATGTGGAATCATCAGCGTAATAGTAACTTCTGCACTTACCAAAGGGTGGCACATAGAACCGAGTGAACGAGCTAGCATATTCACTGTCCTTTAATTTTATGTATTGCGTCATTGAAACAAAAGAATAATTTTGCGATTTTACAGAAACCATATTGGCTACTATATCATCGTCGTTTTTAGGGGCAAAAATTACACGCATGACTGCTCTCTTAATATCGATCAAATATGACAACGCACCTGATCAACATTCTGTACAACTTTAGCTTGATTAAGATTTTTATAGACAAAATATATTAACAATAATTGCATTCACAATATTTTTTGACTTTAATCAGAAAAAATGAAGAGGCCAATCATTTATATTATATCTACCAAAAAAGTAGAAATGTCAAAATCCTCCCCGCAATTTAACCCAAGAGTTATACAAAATGTATCGACCCTGAATAACAAAAAATGAGAATCCTCCTTGAGTTCTCTATGTGGTAGTTTGGTTTCGTACTGAAAAGTTCGTAGGAATAAAAGTTCGGTATACTCTTCAGGTAGCTACGACCAAACGACAAAATACAATTTAAACTTCATACATTAAGTATGAGGCGTATTTAATTATGAACGTACTGACCTAGCGAATTATATTTACTAAATCAAAAACTCAAGGAAAACCATCATTTCTGTGTGTTTATGCCCACACAAATAATAGAAAGAGAAGTTTGTCTGTATTAAATTCAAATAAGATTCTCTTTAAACTGAGTAAATTAACAAAATTTTTTGGACGGGGAGTCTCAAAAAATTCCTAATTTAGAATCAGAAGATAAATAAAATAACGTTTGCATCCCACTCGTTTCAAGATTCGAGCCTGAGCCTGGTACCTTCAGATAGATCTAAACACCATTAATCATGTTTCCTTCAAATAGTTAATCTAGGTTAACTCAGATTTAAGTGCATGGAATACTGGAAACGAAAATTAGGGTAGAGCTTCGTTAAATTCAAATAATCTCAATGAATCTTGGTTTTAACCTTGATTTTTTTTTTTTTTTTTTTTTGGATCAAAACGGCGTTTCTCGTATTATTAATTAAATATCAAAAAGAAATACAATCTTTTGGTTTTGTGCAACATGTATAATATAATTTTCGGTTTTTATTCTATCGAAATATTTTTATTTCTTTAAACCTACATAACTGCACTAGATAGAACTCGATAAACTTTAAATTCCGAATTTTTTAGTTACACTTGATAAACCGATGAATTTTTCGATTGTAAAATAATATTGGGTTTATTAGGTGTAACTAAAAAATCAATTATAAAAGGATTAAAATCGTGTTGTAACAGACTGAAAAAAATAACTCCATAATCAAGAATTCATGATTAGCTGCTTATTTGTGGCATTCCCGTGCAAGAAATAAATAAAATGTCAAGCGGGAGGTGCACGTAATATGCGATATTATAAGCGATAATATGGGTCCAAAGGTTTCAAATCTTCTTCGAGAGTGTTGATCAAATAATAATGAACACCCTCTTCTGAAAACTGGCGCAGAAACTCTTGCTTATTATAAAACTGCACGTCTTTCCTATCGAGAGTCATTTTACGATATTTACAGTAGCGAGAATGAAAAGTGCAACACCAACATTTTTCAAGTAAAGTTGTGCTAATTGTCTCTTATCCTTTTGGAATTAGGCTGATTTTTTTTACATTATATTTGTCTTTCACAATAATTTGAAGGTAAAGAAGGTTACTAAACTTAAAATTTGTTGAAAACTACAAAATAATACACGCAATTGACTACGGCTCTTAAAAATCGAATTGTGGGATACCTAAAATGTCATCGAGGCAGATTACTGTTGAGATTAAATGCAGTTACTCTAGTGTGAGCCATTTAACAAAAAAAAAAAAATAAAGATTCTACCGATGAACTGGAACGCAAAAAGAGAACCGGTCTAAAAATAAAGACAACTGCACAACTGCTAATCGCTTTAAAACTGCTAAGGATATTCGGGTTGAGTTCAAGGCGGACATCTGTAAAGAAATCGGGATCCATACGATTCGTAACCGGCTCCGGCAACAAGGATATATGGCGAGGTCTTTTGCAAAACAAACCGTTTCTTACGATTAAAATGAAGCAAAAATGTTTAGAATGGGCTCCGAGTCACGTTGTTTGGAGTCTACAGCAGCGGCGAATATTTATTTTTTCCGACGAGAGTAAATTTAATCTTTCTGGATCGGATGGAATCCAGTACGGCAGGCGCAAATCTGGTGAACGTCTGAGCGATCAATGACTGAAATAGTAATGAAACATCCAGTCGTCCAAATGATTTGGGGATGTTTTATTATCATGGAATTAAAGGAACTGTTAATGCAGAATACTACAAACAAATTTTAAAAGACCATTTGTTCCCTTCCATTGAAATGCATTTTTTGAGTGCAGAGTCTAAGATTTTTCAGGATGAATCCACCCCTTGTAATTGGGCGAAATCGCTAAGCAACATTTTTTTTCGTTAGTTAATTAATTTTAGTTTTAAGACGATAACAAGAAAAGAAAAAATAATTATTATTATTTTTCTTCGGGTTGAAGTTTTTATAACGCAATTCCCACACTGGATAAACCTTTCAAATTCACCTGATTTGAACCCCATTAAAAGCCTTTGGCATCAATGAGGATGAAAACCAATAAACATATGCCGTCATCATCCAAAAACCTCAATTCAATTGTGAATTGTGATATAATGGACTGATCCTCTAGTATCTGCAATTAATTGATACGCTTTATTATGTCACTAAGACTTTCTTTATATGTACTACAATAAAAAAAACTTAACAGTTTTTACCGGTTCTTGAATCTCAAATTTAGTTTTATCGGAAAATGTTAAAAAAATTATAATGGCTTTAAAAACAATAAAACAATTTAGCATCAAATTATATTTTTCCATAAAATGTGTCTCACACTACAAAGAACAAATTCTAAAACAATTTTTTTTTTTAACTAGCGTAATAGTTGCAAGATATATCTTTTTATGTGTTTTTATGGCTGTTGCACTTTCCATTCTCGATACTGGTATGTCGTATCGATTATATTATCTCGTAATCTGATTCACAATAGACTCTGATGACGAAGACGAATTTAAATTTGCAATTCATTATGTATATTTTGTATTGTATATGTAATTTGACAGAACGTAAATGACGTTTTGTATTTCTGAATTTTCGAAAATAGCTCTATCCGCTGTTTTAGCCATCGATATCGAGGTATTAAACCGAGGATATAATTTTAATCCAGGCTTGATTCAGTGGATTTATCTTCGTTTAAAATTACGGGCCTATATTTGCATGATTTCATAATGGGTTCGATTCAATGTAAATCTTCTATTTGTATTTTCTTCTAATCTGCTACTATTTCTACGAGAACTAGATGCGATTTGCAAACAATCCATATAATTGTGTAGATTTTTTTTTAAATTGTATCGAGTTATTCTTCAGTAATAGAAGAATAGAAGAAAAGAAAAATAGAAGATTGCATTGAATCGACCCCAATATCTATGAAGAAATTTTTGACTAGCAAGTAATACCAGAGAAATTTCTTTGATTTCCGAAAACCGGAACCGAACCGAAATGAAATAAAAAATTGAACCTGAACCGAATCTGGAATCGAAATTAATTTTCGTTCCGGTTCAAGTTTTTGCTATCCGAAAAAATGTATACAATTATTTTCAGTTCCGCTTCTGACTTGCGCAGATTTTTGTATCTATAATAAAAACTATTTTCGTATGGTAAACGAATTATACTGCTTAGTGGGCGCATTTCATAATTAATCCGGCTGTTTACACAAACTTAACACTGCAACACATTTCCTCGTGTTTTACCTCTTTGCCTATAAACTAGCTGGAGGGGAAAAATATTCTTGTTGCAGTTTTTCAACGTAAATTTTAGGTGATGAACAAGTTGCAACCAGAGACTGGAATCGAAACTGAACCGAAAACCGTAATTAACCGCTATTTTCAATGAACCGAAAACCGAAACCGAACCGATATTTAATGGCCGAACCGGAACTGAACCGAACCGAAATTTAAAAATTAGGAACGTAACCGAAAACCGGAACGAAAAACATTTCGGTTCCAGTCTCTGCTTACACACATTTCATATATGGGGCAAAATCAGACCCTTCTCGAGTAAGAGCCATAATCATGACGTATTTTTTAGAAGCTTTTTTAGTGGTATAACTTTTCACTGAACGGCCATTTTGAAAAAGAATAAATGAAAGATGGTACCATTTTTATATTTATTTTATAATCCCTATTCATTTATCTTTAAAATGAGCCCTTTATAATTTTCGGACAATTAGTTTTTTTTTCTATAGCAATAAATACAATACCAAGTGCATAATTTTTTTAATTATTTGACCCCTGTATCTTAAAAAACAACAACAACAAAAAAAAAATTATTTTCCATAAATGTTTTGTTTAACTAGTGCTGCACATTCAAAACATAAAAATCTAAACTTTAAAACATGACTTCCAAAAATATGTGATTTGACGTATTTTTCACCATATATTATATTTTTCAATTATTTTAATACACATTACACACCTTGAAATTCAATAAACAAATACTTATAATAATCAGCAAATGCGCCCAAAACTACAGCCATTTTTGATTGGCACTATTGCACAAGATTGACAAATAAACAAAATTAACTCAGTGAAAACTGTTAACAAAATATATTCACAAAAATACGTATATTGTAGATATTATTGGTTACTGTCGGTCTTTACTGGCAGGCCCTCAAAATCACTTTAAAAGTTTAGACTGCATTACAAACTTTATACAAATAAACCAAAATACAAATTTTGATTCATTCCATGTATTTGACTTAGAAGATACCTATCCTTAGTGTTGAACGAATTTAAAAGTGGTTTATGTATTTGAAAAGTAGGTAAATGTTTTACATTGTTGTGGTGACGCCTTTTTACGCCTTTAAAATACTTCCTGTTAGTATGTAATTATTGTTTTTTTATGTACGAGGGCCACGTGTATTAACGTGACTTTTGAAATCAAAATGTTAATTAATTTAAAAAAAAATATTGATAATTTATGTCATAATTACTTTTTGACTTAAATTTTACTTTGTATCGTAATTATTGATAAAGCACTTTTCAAATGAATAAATTAAATTTGCAAATCAACTAAGTAGTTATTGGAACGAGCAGTACACTCTAATTGAGTTATTTGTATTTAATTAGTCCTGAGACGGGTTTTGAATTGGATGGGCTATACTTTATTTGTGAGAAAAGTTATTTTTGGCTTTTAACGCAAAATATCAAGAAACAAGAAGCGGATATCAGAAATAAATAGTTTATCTAGATATTCAGGTGATATCTTTTCTTAATTATTTTAAAATTCAGTTTGTGCGGTCTTGAATGATTAATTTCGACTTACGATTCTTCTTGCCAGTCGTTTGTGAAAAATTAATTTATTCAATGTGGGATCCGCTCGAAACGCGATATGGTACAAAACGCGATATTTCAAAACGCGATGTGTAAGCAAATGCAATTTTAAGATTATTTTTGATAACATTTTGGAATGTGGACATGTGGAATGTGATTAGACTATTTTTGATGAACGGTGAAAGTTTTTTAAAATATGTTTAAATTAAAATTTTTGATTTTATTTTCTTAATAAAATTCAATTTTATTTAATTTTGCTTAAAAATAGAAAGTGTTTTAAGAATAATTCACGATTTTGGCTAGATGTGTTTTTTTTTGTTTGTGGGGCAAGGTATATTTTTTTTTCGTACCGTGAATATTATACCTGAACTAGCAGGCTGTAAAGTGAAACAGAAACGTCAAAATACAAGTTAAAAATTAACTTAATTCATAAAATGGGGTAAAAAACCATATTAGAAAAATTCTGGAGGCATAATTTTTTTTTAATTATTGTTTTATTTGTTGAATTTCCTTTAAACCTTTACCTAACAGAATTTTGCTCCAATTAGTAGAATTATCTTTAATTTACTTAAATTTTGCTTCACCTATTGGAATTTTTCGTCAGTTATCAGAAATTTTTTTCGGGAGCGTATCGAAATCTAAGTTCTCAAAATCTTACTTTTGTCATAATTTTACTTTTTGACGAATATTACTTTCTTGAAATCTAAGATTTCGATACGCTCCTATTACCCCAAATTCTTCTTCACCAAAAGGGGCTAAATTTCCATTTTTGAACAAAGTAAGATTCGTCAAAAAGTAAGATTTTGAAAAGTAAAATTTTGTAAAGTAAGATTTAGTGCCCAACCCTTTTCTTTCGCTTAACAGAATTTCCCGTCACTTTAAAAAATTAAATTTATTCTTCTAATGAAAATCAATTTCTATGTAAATCTAATTTTAATTTAAATCTATCTTTATTAAGTAAAATTGTTTGCTAATAGATGGAACAAATTTTCTACGAACATCAACTAGCAACATAATTAACTAATTTCGCTTAATAACTCCCCGATTTTTTATTTTGTGTTTGTTTTTATTCCCTTCTTTATGGATTATTTTGTTTACGAAGATATGTTGGGAAATCCAGATTTTAATTTTAGTTTTTAGCACTTACTTATATTTTCAGGTAGTAACCGCTTTCCAGTTTTGTGGTTATAAAGCGTGTTCGATTAGACTGAATTAACTGAAGTAGTAGCTATATCTGAAGTAACAGAAGTGAAGAGACTGTTCGGTTGACAACTCTTCACTTCAGTTAAAAATTGAGCTACTGAATTAACTGAAGAGATATTTTGCTCGTCTAGTTACTTCAGATAAGTTATTTGTTTTTCTTTTTTGAATTTCTTTATAAGTTAAAGAAGGAAACATTGGGAAGTAAGGTATTTTCGATAAATTTTGAACTCTAACTGTCTCTTTTGGTACAGATATGTTGATGACATACTATGTCTATGGAATGGAACTGATAGGCTATTAACCTCTTTTCTCACTTGGTTAAATTCTCAATATCCCACCATTAATTTTACGGTAGGAAAAGAAGAAAACAAATCTATTAACTTTCTAGATATAACAATAACCAGAATTAATTCTTCATTAGAGTTCAAAATTTATCGAAAACCCTCGTATGCAGACGCCATTATACCTTACTCTTCAAACCATCCTCAAAATATTAAAACCATCCCCAAATTCTTAGATAGATTAATAAACATTCCTTTGACCAAATCCAATTATAACAAAGAGCTTATTATAATTTTAGAAATAGCAGCGAATAACGTTTATGCAGCTAAGACTATATTAAAGCTATTAAACAGAAAACTGAAACATAAAGCTTTAGCTAACATTTATCATTCTGATAGCCCAATGCAGATATTAGTTTTGCTTTTTATAACAATAATACGATTAAGAAAATGATTTTTAACAATAAACCAAGAATTGATCGCCTTTCCAAGTCTGACGTTTATAAGATCAATTGCAATGATTGTAGTTCCTCTTATATCGGACAGACTGGGCGCAATTTTGAAGTTAGAGTTAAAGAACATTTATCTGGTAGCCATGAATCATCCCTTTATAATCATTTAACGTTAGAAAATCACACATCCAGTTTAAACAATTTAGAAATATTCCATGTACAACCAAAAAGCAGACGTTTGGACAACTTAGAATCTTACGAAATCCGAAAAGCTATATTTCTTAACCAAAATATCCTCAGCGAACAGAGAGAACTCCGTTTCTCACCAATTACCGACCCCGCACTGTTTTATTCCCATACTCTATCATCCAATAAAATGACTAATACGTCGGGTTGTAATAACATAAAGGAGAAAAACAACATCTGGAATTTTGTTATTCGGCCGTTGACTAATCAATAATCATATACTTGTGTTTAACTCACATCCCTTTTAATTTTTAATGTTTATTGCTCTCACCAGTTTTATTGTTTACAACTCCCACATTTTTTTATTTGTATATTTTTGTTTTACTTTTTGTTTTTCCAACTATATATGTATACATATGTATACATATGTATAACTACATTTTTATTTTTACAGTTTAGTAGATACTCCTGAATCTGATGATGGCCTAACAAGCCGAAATCGTTCGAGTGATTTTTTAAACTTTTTGTAATTTTGTGAAATATTTAACAAGTGTTTTTAAAAAAATTAATAATTTGTGTATTTATTTATTACCTGAGTATTATTTTCGAAATAAAAACAATCGTGAATTTCTAATGTTGGGCTTTTCCATCTTCGTTGTAATAAATAATTTAGGCAAATATAAACGAAAATTGTCGGAAATCTTATAAATTACTAAAAAAGAATGAAATTTGATTCTGAACTTTATTCAATTTAGAATGAAATGTGTAAAATTACTCAATTATTAAATAAGGAATTTAGAGCCATAATAATTGAGTAAACATAAAAAAACAATAGGTACCTAGATATGAAATAAAATTCTTAGGTAATAAAATTTCAAAAAATCACTTTTATTTTTTGTAAGTTTACAATTTTAAGTTAACGAACTTATTTTAGGATCTCTTTTCCAAAATACTTGTCGGATTTCATCTTAATCGGTTAACAAATTGCCAAGTTTTAAAATATGTCATTTTGAAATATGCCATAGTGTACCATGTGTCGTAGTGTACCATATGCCGTTTAAATCATAATCGATTAAGAAATAGCCAAGTTAAAACCTACTGCATCTGACTATATTCCACAACATAGTCAAAAAATCATTTTAAAATGCCATTTCCAGCGCACATGAGGAATTTTTTCACAATCAGTTAAGAAATAAACAAGTTTTATCCCAATCGGCCAAATTCCAGAAATTTGATAAAAAAAAAAAAAATTTAAAAATTATCTCGTTTTGGAATATAGCGTTTTGAAATATCGTGTTTGTACCACATTGCGTTTTGAAATATCGCGTTTTGTACCGTATCGCGTTTTGTACCGTATCACGTTTGGAATTATCGCGTTTAGAAATATCGCGTTTTGTCAAATCGCATTTTAAAATATCACGTTTCAAATGGGACCCAATCAATGTGTAGGACCAAAGCAACCTTGATTATACAAACCCATAGGCAAGAATACGAAGCTTTACCATCTAGGTTAGGTTAGGTTAGGTTGAAGTGGCTGCTATCGCACACTTAGGCCAGCAATGGCCCGTTGTGATACCACAGGATCCCATCTCCCCATTACTCCCGTTGAAACCAACCAGAGCTATTTATATAGCGTAATAAATCTCGCACTCCACAGTCCGCGAGTTCCGAAAGGCTGTCCATACCGTACACACCCAAATACTTATGCCTTCTGTATGATAGCGCCGGACATGAGCATAGGAAGTGTTCCAAAGTCTCCTCCTCCTCTTCGTCCATGCAACTTTTACAAAAGTCATTCGTCTGTATCCCCAGCCTTCTCGCATGCTCCCCAAAAAGGCAGTGACCTGTCATTATCCCTACGACCAATCCTATTTCTTGTCTTCCCAGGGATATTAGTACCTTGGAGCGCCGCAAGTCCAGTTTTGGCCAAACTTGCTTTGCTACCCTGCACGTGAGAGTGTTGATCCACCTCTCATTTGTCAAGGCGATTGCCCTTTTACTGAGCGCCCATTTTAGCACTGTCATAGGCCTCCCCAGACCTACCATTTCCGGCTGCATCTGGAGAGTCGTACCGTACCTAGCTAGTTCGTCCGCCCTGCAGTTCCCCGTGACGTCCGAGTGACCCGGGACCCAGATTATCTGGATGCTGAAATACTCGCTCATCTCGTTAAGAGATGATCGGCAATCCAGCGCCACCCGCGACTTCAGACAAACTGCCCCAAGTGACTTGATCGCTGCCTGACTGTCCACATAAATTGCGATATCCCTCCCGGATACCACATTATGCTTCAACCATGTCATGACTTGCCCGATCGCCACCACTTCAGCCTGGTACACGCTGCAGTAGTCAGGGAGACGAACAGAAATATTAACATTAAGTTTATCACAGAAGACTCCGGCTCCTACCTGATCGTCTAGCCTCGAGCCGTCCGTGAAAAATTGCACTGCCTCGTTTTCCAGGATTGATCCGTTTCTCCAGGATTCCCTTGAGGGAAAGATGGTACGGAAACCCTTATCGAAGCACAACGTTGGTGTAATATAATCCAGATTCGCCAGTTCTTCGCCAGCGAATCTACCTATCGTCGAGTGTCCCACCTGAAGACACTTCCATTGAGAGACAGCCAAGAGCCTCGTAGCCACGTTGGCTGCCATCTGTTTACCATAAAGGTCGATTGGAATAAGGTGGAACATAACCTCTAAAGCGCGTGTAGGTGTTGTCCTAAGCGCCCCGCTTATAAGCATACAGGCCGTTCTTTGCACCTTCTCCATCATACCTCTATAAGTTACCTTATCTAGAGCTGGCCACCAAACACCCACCCCGTACATTAGCACAGGTCTTACCACGGCGGTATAGAGCCAGTATACCAGCTCCGGTTTCAAGCCCCATCTCTTACCTATAGCGTTTCTACACGAGTATAAGGCGACAATAGCCTTATTCACTCTTTCCAAAGTGTTAGGCTTCCAGCTGAGCTTACTATGAAAGATTATGCCCAGAAATCTCGCTCGGTCAGCAAAAACTAGTCCGCTGCCGTTTATGATAGGAGGGCTAACCACCGGAATTTTATATTTCCTAGTAAATAGTACCAGCTCTGTTTTGGACGGGTTAATCCCCAATCCACACTTGCTGGCCCATTTCGTAACGATCAGGAGTGCATTCTGCATAACATCCCTAATCGTATCTAGATATTTGCCTGAGACAGCTATCGCTACATCATCAGCATATGCTACAACCCCTATCCCCTCTCTCTCTAGTTCCAGCAGCAATCCATTAATCACTGCACTCCAGAGAATGGGGGACATTACACCTCCTTGTGGGGTTCCTCTAACCACCCGTCTTCTAATCTTGGACTCTCCCAGCTCCGAGGTAATAGTCCTGCTTACCAGCATCTGATTTATTAACCTACTTATAGAGCAGTCCACTTTCAAAAAAGACAATCCTTCCATGATCGCCTCCGTTTTTACATTATTAAAAGCACCCTCAATATCGAGAAATGCTACCATGCAAAACTCTTGCAAGTAAATTGATTTCTCAATTGTGCGTACTAAATCGTGCAGAGCTGTGTCCACCGACTTTCCCTTACAGTACGCATGCTGCGACATTGCCCAATTCCTGGGTTCAATTCTTGATCGAATAAACACATCTATCAACCTTTCCAGGGTTTTCAGCAGAAAGGATGATAGAGTTATAGGCCTCAAGTCCTTTGGACGAGCATGTGAGCTCTTTCCCGATTTCGGAATAAAGACTACTTTGACCTCTGTCCAATTCCTAGGAATATAGACTAGTTTCAAACATCCCCTGAAGATAACCTCTAGTCAGGGGATGATGGCTGCCGAGTTCTTTTGAATCTCTGCTGGTATAATCCGATCCGGGCCCGCCGACTTATAAGGCTTAAAACCCTGCAGCGCCCACCTGATCCGCTCTCTATCCAATATGCCCTCCATATATATTGGAGGTGTTCCTCGATGAGCTCCAGGCTCCATCGAGTCATCAAAGCTTCCCGGAAAGTGGGTATCGATGAGAAGCTCCAACGATTCCGCACTTGAAGCTAAGGCGGGAAGTCTCAGAGACTTCTTCCATTCTACCACAAAAGAGTCTCCAAGATCCCCTCTGTGCCTTCCTCAATTCTTTTTTGTACTTTCTTAGGTCCTCCTTATAGGAGTCCCAGTCCCGTACATGCCTCGTGCTCTTTGCCTTATTAAAGGCTGTCCTACACGCCTTCCGAAAGGTCTCCAACTCCATGGACCACCATGCCGGTTTCTGCCTGCCCCTTGGCTTTATCAGGGGGCAAGAAGCATTAAAGGAAAGATTGCATGCTCTTGTGACAACATCCACAATGCAATTCAATTCTTCCACTGTCTCCGGAGGTCCGGGGACCTCCGGCAATAGTTCCTCCAACACCTCCCCATATTTCTCCCAGTTTGTCCTTCTAGGATTCCTGAAAGGCTTCTGGGTAACCGGGTGAATGTTAAGGTTATAAGTTATATATTGATGATCAGAGAATGAGTGCTCCTTCGCCACTCTCCATCCCCTAATCAACTGAAAAATAGTATCCGAGGCGAGGGTCAAATCTAGAACCTCCTGCCGATTGCTAATGATAAATGTCGGTTCCTGCCCAACATTGCAGACTGAAAGGTTAGTATTTAATAAGTAATCAAAAAATAACTCACCCCTCTCATTAATATCAGTGCTCCCCCAAATTGTGTGATGCGCGTTTGCATCACATCCGAGTATCACACCAATCCTATTTTTCCTTGCTTCTCGGATCAGGTCCCCCAGGTTATCCGGCGGGATCTCCTTCTCCCGATCCATATACGCAGAGACCAGCCAAAACTTGTCTCTGCCAACCTCCATACTGATCGCAGTAACGTCACCACTACTGTATTGAGGAAGTAGAAACATTTTTAAAGTATTTTTCACTAAAATGCAAGATCTTATCTTCTCAGAGTTACTTGAGTACAAAGTTGTATACCCTTTCACCTTAAGGCCACAGATCCTGTTTTTGTTAATCCAAGGTTCCTGGATTAACACTAGCTCCTCTCCTGATCTAGTCAGTCTGAGAACGAGAGCCGCCGAAGCAGCCTTCGTATGGTGAAGATTAATCTGCACAATATTAATCACCATGCATTATCTCACTTACCTCTTCATGCATTCCCTGTTTCAGGCTAATGCTACCTTCCTCCGGGGGGCCGCTAGTATCCGCCGTGTCACCCCCCATAATTGATGCTTCGCTGCCTTGAGAATCCCCAGCCTCTCTTCGTTCAGATTCCGACAGGGTGTCCCCATCGGATCCAAGCGAGAGAAGGCCGCCTCTCTCCAATAGCAGCTCCACGTCATCGTCTGTTATAACCCCATGCGCTTGCTCGACTGTCTGCCGCTGGGTCCGTCCGACGTCCACCTCCGGCCCGTCCTCCGAGCGCATGCCTACCTCATCTTTTTTAAAAACGTTGAGAGTGATCGACCCGAAACCGAAGCTGATCACCCCCTTTGTCTCTGCCAGGGGAGTAAGGGACTCCTTATTGAGCAGCATGATTGCCATTCTGAAGCCCCCTTTAGCCTCCTCCTGTTTGACAATCTTCCAATCTTTCGTTGGAAGATTTGGATTACTTGCCTGAATAATCTCAAGGATCTCTTCTGGCTTTTCTGGTTTGGTTGGTAACCAGACGCGGGCCCTTGGTCTACTCGAAATTTCTTCCTTTCGAACTGCCTCAAGCCTCGCGCCTTCCCATACCTCACCTACTTCGGCTATTGCCTTTTTATAAAGATCCACCGATCTTTGATCCGAGCACGCAGTTAACTTTACGCGCCCTTGATGCCATCCCGCATCTCTACAGAACGGAGGGGGTCCTGGATTTTCTCTCAGGACCTTGATGAAAATGGAGTTTAGTGCATTATACACTTCCCTCCACTTTCCTGCCGTGATGCTCCCATCTTCTTGACTTCTGTCAATTACCGCTAGCACCAGTACGTTCTCCTTTACTATTTCACTGAACAATTTCGGTTTTTCCTTTGGATCTCCCGATATCGCTCCAGTGACGGTCTTGGCTCGTTTGCTGTCGCCCCCTTCGAGCTCATCCTGAGACCTCGGCCTTTTAGGCACAAGGACCCTATCCGAGCTGTCGCGGCCGACAATCTCCCTCGCCCAAGCCACAGATTGCTTCTGTTCTACTGTAAGCTGCCCCTCAGGGGTTGCAGCCAGTTTATACAGAATTTTATGCGCCGACCGTTTCTCCCTGTATCGTCGCTTTGCAGGAGGGATCCTTCCCGATCCCCCGCTCTCTTGCCTGGCATTGGTATCGCTGACTCCTGGCTTTGATGCCATGGTGCCACTTACCCCTGCCACTGATGAGGTAGCTCCACCTTTAAGGTAAGAGCCACTTTCTTCCTTCATTGTTTCCGGTTTTTCAAGGGTACCGGCTCCCTTATTTTTATTATTTAAATGATCCATAATATTCCCACGAGTGTCGGAGAAATACTGGTCCACCTGCGCAGAGATCCGTATACGCAGGTAAGGCTAAATACAACTCGAGGTAGCCAGGTATCCAGAGGGCTCCGTTAACGACTGGGCTTTGTTAAATGGGCCCCCAGCCTAGCTGATCATCAGCATGGGTCGCATAACACCTTAATCCAGCCCATTGGCTCACCAAGCATCACATCCCAGCACCCCCGCCCCTATTCATCTTTCACTCAACCATTCACCCATCCATATGGATATCCCAAACCAATAGGACCCATTTCATCATTCAAGGGGGTAACCCGTTTAAAGGGGCCCCTCACTCACTACCTGGAGACCCCGGAAATGTGACGCTCAGTTTGCCTGTGGTTATTAGTTGATGGTTTTATGGCGCCATCAGTTCGCCATTCCATACCGGGTATCATAGGCACTCAGAATTTATTAAACTGAGGTTAACCACTCCCCAGTTTCCTGAGACTCTCCTCCCAGCAGGGCTGCGGTTGGGGGCGGCTTATTTAATATTCACCGCTAACCTATCTATCGATAGGTCGTCCACTATCCACCACCTGTGACCCCCCCGATAGCTGCAGCATGCCATCTAACCATGAAGACATTCGTAGTTTAATCATTTGTGTCATCAAAAAAATTGGGGTGCACATAAATGGTGATGAAATAGTCTCAGTTGGCAAGATCGATAAAAAAACTACTATCAACGTTGTAGCAAATAAAAACCACTTCAAGCCATTGTTAAGAGATTTCTTTATTGTGAAACTAAACTCAACTGAACTTAAAAAATATAAATTAACGCAAATGCGAAAACACAAATCACTGTCTTCTCAAGATTTGGATGTATTTCTACCACAAAACCATCTCCAGTCCAGCGTATCTACATTATGCATCACTTAACAGCGTTCCAGTCAAATTTATACCGTGAGGCTAAAAATATAAAAACATTAATTATTTGTGGTGCAAAGCTGGACAAATATAGATACTTACGGAAATACTGCAGAGTCTGATGTTCTTCGAATTTTTTCGTTCAACGATATTTTTCGGATTAAAAACTTTCACAAGAAAATTGAAGGCAATACATATTTGATTGATCTATCTAGGAACCTGAAAATATATATATTGTTAAGTATTGTGGTTTATTTCCCTGTACTAACTCAGTTTTTATTTTTACGTTTCCCACTATAAGTATTGTAATCGCGAAAAAAATTGTGTTCCAGATTTTCACATTTCTCGACGAATTAGGTTACCAGTAGGTAGATTCCGGTTTTGTGGAATTATTTTGTGGAACGAGATTTTATTCTAAACGAGAATTTCGCATTCCGGTTCAGTGGAATGGGAACACAAATCCCACTTTTGTGGAATGAAACGTCAAAATTTCTCGTCATGGAATTTGACGGTGAAATACTATTAATAGTGCCGCGGAATCCAAAAAATTCTTAATTATAAAATAAATTGACCGTGAATTGTATATGTAGATTCAATTATTATTATTTTTTCTAATAAAATGGGAGCTAGTTTGAAAAATGTTTGCAAAAAGTTTCGTTAACTCAGAAGGGCCTCCTTCAAGATATTTAGAGCAAAATACGGGTCGGCGAATGTAAATAATGATTTTTTAATTTTTTATTCATTATTTGTACACTTAGCAGATTTCAGAACATAGGCGGGTGCTTATTTTAGATTTAGAAAAAAGAGCAGCAATATTACACTCATAGTAATAAAATAATCGATATAAAAATAATAATATGTAACACCATAATGCATTAAAATAAAATTTTTATTTTCAATTAACATTAATTATGTACAACCAGTTTTATTTAACACAATACACTATCAATATCCAATCTTTCGTACCATTCACATTCTCCGGCTTCATTAATTAAATTATAAGATTGTTGTTGGCTATGTTCTGTTGCTTATGTCCGAGTAACATCTATTGCTTTACGCTGACCATATATCTATTTGTATACACAAATATTCACACTAATTAAATAATAAATGCGTGCATTTTAACAAATCACGACAAAAACATAAATAAAATGACAGAAAAATATTCCACTTTTGACATATTTCCCCGTATTAGACCTAGTACTAAAATCTATATCTCGCAAGGAGAACTAGAATACAAATTTGTGAAACGAAATTTTTCAGCGAGAAAACGAAATGTGGGAAAAATAAAAATTCCATTCCAATCCAATTTATTTCACAAAACCGGAATCTACATACAGGACCCCGAAACACCGATCAGAAAAATGTCGTATCCCTCCTTCCAGTCGCACATTTTTATTATTTTTGTTTTGCCTCCCATTCTCACAAATATTGATAGTTTTGATCGAAATTTTGTACAAAGATAGATTTTAGTAATAAGCAGTTTGTGTTAATTTTTAGGTCCATTCGAGGTTAGAATAGAGCGGGTTGCGGTGGAAGAGAAAACTGCCAAACAGATTTTCTCAAAAACGGGACCGACGATTTTTTTGTTATGTTGGTGATAAATTTGACATACTTGTTCACTAAATTTGAAATCGATTGAAGCATTGCGTGGGGGTCATTTTAACAAAAAGGAGTAATATAAATTTGTTTATCTGTTTACCGAGGTAATATCAAACTTTTCGAAGAAATATTATTCTACACTTAATACACCTTGCAAATTCTAACAATTGTTCCCTAGGTGGCTTTAAGATAAAATGAATAGATTACCAAGTAATATGAAATTTAAATTTGTAAATTTTCCTAAAACACTTTGCTGGTTGCAAATAATATCGTCAACATTTAAAAATAATTATATCTAGTGAGCTTTTAAATATAGCAAGATATTCCTCTTTCTATGACATTGACATTTCTGTGACGTTTTATTGACATTTTAATGATTGAAATTTCAACGACATGTTGTCGATTCATTATTTGTGAATTGCTTTAATAAAATCGCCTTTAAAGGTATTGGTGTCGATTCAATGTAAATCTTCTATTTTTCTTTTCTTCTATTCTTCTATTATTTCTAAGAAAACTCGATGGATTTAAAAAAAAATCGACCACTAATTTATGGATTGTTCGAAAATCGAATCTAGTTTCCATAGAAATAATAGCAGAATAGAAAAAAGAAAAATAGAAGATTTACATTGAATCGACACCATTTTCTAAATAATAAATTCTCTTGGTATTCAAAGTCGTATATAAATCCTAATAGCAAATTACTATGGCAGGCTTTAAAATAATATCACGCCACTAGAGTGGCGCAGGTTTAGGAGAGCTAGGAGATATATAAAATTAAATGCTTTATGACAAGGAGGTGGGACTCGGTAACAAATGATAACGTTAATTCTGATTTTATATTGTTTGTGTATTAATTTGTATTTTCGAATGGCCCCGTCCAGATTGAAGCACTGAGTAAAGAATTATGTCGGCCAATTTCACGTTGCTCAGATAATATTGTGATCTGAACAAATGGCACAAATTTTCAGAAAATACATTTTTGAACATTGTGAAAAATGTAAATAAAAATGTAATCGTAAATTAATAAGAAATAGTTCTATTTTGTATTTCTGATATTTAGACGTTTAAAATTGAAAATGATACGAGATGCATGGTACTTAACGAATAACCATTGGTTTTTCCTGCTGAAATCCCCTAACAATACAGTAAAATATTGAAAACACATAAAAACAGCCTTTTTTGCAATATTAGGTTAGGATATCTCAAAATTCTGTCGTGATAGGGCAATTCTGTGAACAGATTCGGATTCAGCATCGAAAAATAAATCGGAAATGACTATTCTTGTCCTTGTTAACTGACCCTTGTATTGACCCGTGGAATCACCAATACATACTTAGATTATTAAACAAAGTTAAAATTTAAAAGTAATTTAAAACAAAATTTAGAAAATAACATTTCAACAATTTTAAATTGCTGTTCTGCAAAGTGGGAACTGTCAGAAAAATTAATCATAAATTTAAGAAATAGGTTTTCAATTTTTTTTTGAAATTGTTTTTTGCCAACATGGGGAACAAATCATTACATTATGAATAGGGAGGGGGACGGGGATTATTTATGAATTCGATTCGATCACATTCTACTCTTCGAAGTACAAGATTCATATTTGATTTTAATAAGAAACGAACTAATCTGATTCAATTCAAATAAGATTCCAATACTTCGAAGACTCGAATACGTTAGAATCGAATTTACAAATACTTTCTCCAGCATTAGCATATTTTATTATAAATCCATCACTTTTTAAGTTAAATTCAAAGAGAACAAGTTTTTGTTTGATAAATTCAGCATCTCTGCAAACTATGCTTTTCGATACAAGTTTGGCATAAATTTCAGTAAATTTTACACAGGTGCACAGGTTAATCTTAAAAGAAGAGTTAAATGCAAATTTTTAATTTATTAATTAATTTATTAGAATACATTTATAGTCCAAAACATTTATTATTATAACGAATATTGTTATACACAAATAACCCCGTGTACTACTTCATCTAATAAAGTTTTAAATTTTCTTTTGTTTAAATCTTTATCCGCAAAAGTTTGTACAGATATTAAGTTCACTATTTTTGTTACAGTTCTTTAAATTTCTCCTAACAACTGAACTCGGACTTAGCAGATAAAGCTTGCTAATATATAATGCAATGGAACTCTAATACAGAATGTGAGATTTTTTTTTAAATAAATTGATAAATCTGACTTCTTTGCTGGTCATACTGCGAGCGCCATTAATATTTAGTTACAGATACCACTTTTTATAAAAGTCTACATATGTTTAATTTAGGAAATGCTTTACACGGGGTCTACACTATGCAAAATTGCTAAGATTTTCTCTCATGATATTAAATTTATCAATGTATATGTAAGTATATTATACAAATTTTGACATTCTTAGCAAATTATCAGGAGGCTATTTCACGAAAAAATTGTCATGAAATTTGTACGAAATGTCAAATTAAAATGCACTTTTTAAGGTTATGTTTTTCATTTTTTTCCGAGTGTTGAGACGAATGTTTATACCCGAAAAACAATTTACAATTTTAGTAATGCAAATCAACCGATGAGGGACTGAGGTACCGAGTAGTTTTTGGTCGGGCAAACATTTCCTCAAGTACACTAAAATAACCACGATTTGTCAGACCTTGGGCCATGCTTGTTAACTGAGAAAATACCGATCAGTTATTTTGCAGTTTTCTGTTGGTTAAATGTAAGTGAAAAGATAGCCTCTGGATACTACTAGTTAACTGAACATTGACCGACCGGTTATTTTGTGGTTTTTTGTCAGTGACGCGTTGGGCAGAAGTCGGATGTAACTTGTTACTTGCTGTCTCAACCAAAACCGTCGGTTGATTAGTAGTTTTTCCCCCAACAAATGTTAGACATAACACCGATCCTCTGCGGTGCTTGTTAACTGAGTAAAGACTAATCGGTTATTTTATAGTTTATTGTTAGCCAAATCTTACACATAATTTAGATTTTGGTCGATGTTTGTTAACTGGGCCGGGCAATCAATGACCCCTTTCTGGTAATTTGCAGGGAATTTGAGAAATTGTTTTTTAAGATTTTAAAGTAAATATACTTTTTCTATCAAAATAAGATTACATCTCTGGGAATTTATTTTCCAGATAAAGTTTGGTATGGAAAAACCATTCCTAATTTTAATATGTTTCATGCAATACTGCATTAATAAATATCGATCAAAATTTAAATTATGCCTACATTGCACAATTTCAAACCCAATTAAATGAAAAAACTTTTAATTTTTTCTATTCTTTCAAAATTCATTTATTTTTTTCTTTTAATTTCATTCCATTGGCACTTTGAATTTATAATGATAAGAAAATTATTCACCGATAGTACTTATTAATTAAGTTTTATTTTATTTCTTTTATTTTATGACGGAAACTCGCTCTTTTTAAAAATTCTTGGACACTGCTTTTAACGTTGTCCATTGTGATAACATTATCACTATTCAAATAATTAAAGATGTTCCTGAATAGTTCCAAAATATTGGACTGTTCCGCGAATACTAGTTGGTGTATATCTGATGGAAAAAAACAAAAATAATAATCAAAAACTGTTTAGAGATACGAGGATTCAACACAACACATTAATTTCTCGCCTCTAATAACTACTACCCTTCACCACCTTAACAAGGCGACATTTAAACCAAAGTTTTTATAGATTAATCGGTAAAATACGTGAAAGTGATGTGTTGAAAGATTTAATGTTTGTTTTAATTTTACAATCATAATACAATATTTACCTTTAGCGAATGACGTTTGGCCCGACCAGGAATATTTAATTACTAGATCATACACAAAAAGCTGTTCGAAGAGATTTTTAACCGTCTTATTTATGTTATTCGTTTTATGTTTATATAAATATATGGTCTGAAATAAATTTAACATTAGTTTTTATTTACTAAGGATAGAAAATTTTTGGTTATTACCATTTGATCCATATAGTGTTTGTTGGATAATTTGCTGTTCAATTTCGTCAAGTTTTCGACTGTAGTTATTGGAAGGTGTGGTACTATAAAATTTTGATCCAGAATTATAGGTGCCTGAGTTTGTTTGGGTAATCCTTTGATAATTAGTTGAAGACATTCCATAATATCAGCCTGATTATCAATAATTTTTTTTTGATTTTCCCTTATTGTAAGGATATCTGTTTGAACCCCTTTTATAGCAATTTTATTTTGCTTAACTTTTTCCTTTACGTCGTTAACCTTTTTTAAAGTCTTTTCCAATTTGAAATTTATATGCGAAACTTCTGCATTTTCTAAAGGTCTTTGAATAGAATATTCTGATTGGAAATTGCCGTTTTGGCTTTGAAATACTATATTAGAAACCGCTGGTGTTTCCTCGTTTGTATTTTCATTGCCCGTTTCGACTATATCAGTATTTATATGATTACCAGTTTCAATAAAACTGTTTGCTCTAAAAACTGGTGTGCACAAGTTGTGGTCGGTTAAGAAAAATGAGTCTCCTTCACTATGTGTAATGATTTCTACCGTATCGGACTTTGAATTTACTACTTCATTTGGTTGTTCGTAGTTTGATGTCGTTATAGGTGGAAGCTTCTCAATTGATAAAATTTCAATAGGATTTATATTACTATTTAAGTTTATGGAATCATTTTCCTTATTCCCGTGCTCGGTGCTTGTGGCGGCTGATTTGTCAAACTGATAATTAAAATTTTTAATTAAAAATTTTTTTTTTGGATTATATACAGATTCGTCGCATTCTGAACTAGAAAATTTGGAAAAATATAATTCTTTAGTTTTAGCTTCGTCAAAATTCATATTTTGTTTTAAAATTTTGCAATTATATTTTTGCCAATCCTCGCTGGGATCTATTTGTTTTTTTATAGCTTTTCTATAATTAGTTGGCCACGCAACTTGACCGCCGTCAATCCATTTTGTACATACAACTGAAACCTCCTTCATTCCTTCTTCATTGACTGTTTCAATGACTGAAAACATGATTTATCTAGAAGAAAAGATAGAAAAAGAATAAATAATTTGTCGCAGGCAATATTCTAGATTCTAGGAGAATGAAACAATATTAACTATTATGTTATAGGAAAAATATTATTTACGAAAAACATTATTTTACTACAGACAAAAGACTATACCTTATTGCTGTAAACAATGTAACACTGGAAAGAACACAAAATAACTTTCCTGCTCATTTTTCATTGCGAATAATTTGGTTTTGATTTCATCTATTCTCCACTTTTTTAGTAATTCACCGGTAGGTGCAAAAGTTTTATATATGTCAAATTTACTGGATGCAATTGGTAAGTCATAGAAATCCTGAAGTTCTGAAATTGGAATCGATTTACCCCACAGAAATGTGATTTCATCGAATCGTTCTGCATATTCAAACTTTACAATTTCCTTTGACTTAGTCAAGAACCATCTATTTCTCTCAGTGTAATCAATTTCGGTGTCTTTAAGGATAACTTTGTAATATATATTTTTTCCATCTTTTACTTTTCTACTTTTACAAATAGGATATTTCACATTTAGGGGTTTGTTTTGATCCAAGTTAACGTTGTTTATTTCCGCAATTCTGTTACATAATTGTTGAAGTGGTTGATTCGGTTTTCGTAGTAAACATTTTATGCGGTACATAAAGCTTTCAAAAGAGAAAGCAGAAAAGCTGTCCAACGGGCCAAATTCTTTTACATCCTCTGATAAATGCGACAAACAGTGCATATTGTAAGTCAAATGGTGTTTCCCATATAGAAAACTAACTCCTTGTATAAAATTTTGCAGAATTTCGTTCGCCAAGTTCACCTGCTGTTTATAAATTTCTGGATGACACAAAATTAAGATTCCGACATGAAAAAATAGGAAGTTATTATATTTATCTAAAGACAAGTTATCTTTAAGTACAAAAGGTCCCGCATATAATAAAAAAGTTCTAAACTCAGTTGCCTTGAAGTATCCTAAATCCGATAATGTCCGTAACCTTCTTTGAAAATCAGATGGTTGTGTCTTCGAAATATTACTTATATTGTTTGATATAGAATTGACCCGCGCTGAATTTAACAATGTTTTTGTATCGCCAGAAACCCACATCTGAAGCAATTTTCGCATTGTTCCTAAACATACTAGATGCATGTATTCAAGCGGAAACTGTTTTATCATATTGATAGAAAGTTCTTCTAATATAGAATCGGTCTTATGGTGTTCTATATTTCTTCTTTTTCGAAAAGAATCATCACTTCTCATTTGCGCAAGGCTGCCTACTGGGAACGATACTCTATTTTTAATAAATTCTCCTTCTACTTCACATTTCAGGCAACCAAAATAAGCTGTATGTGATTTGGTTCCAAGAATACTAGAGCGGGCGGGAGCATCGCAGATAAACGACCTAATTTTTACTTCAATTTTTGTATTATTACTAAAGTATCCATTTGATTGAAAAATTTTGAGTTCATTCACAAGTGGCCTTAGATATTGGTTAAAATCGTTTGGCTTATTATAGCCGTGATAGACACCAACTACGAATATTTTACTAAATGCAAAATTTGAGGCTTTTGCTAGTATTGGCCAAAAACAGCTTTGGTTACTCCTTGTTATCGGGACTCCATCAATATTGATATCTAATGTAATTTCAGTTGACATATTATTTTGTAAAAGTGTTTCAAATGCACAGTCGAATCCAATATGTACATATTTGCCAGGGGCGCAATCTAAAACAACTCTAGTGGAAGGAGTGTTCAAAAGAGTCCGACTATCAACTGGCACACAATATCCCATTGAATTTTTAAAAAAATGTAAGAGTTCATTTAATGCATTTGCTTTGATGTTGTACTTTACAGCCCAAGTTCGTACGAATTCTAAAAAGGTTGATTGTTTAAATATTGCGTCATCATCTTCCTCCAGATCTGATAATGTAGCTTGCCAATCTTCATGTTCTATAAAATTTTCATGTTCTAGATCACTGACATCAATATTTTCTACTAAATCTGGTGATGTGGCTTGTTCATTTTGAAAACGGTCACTGCAAAAATTGCTCTGAACTAAGTTGTAGTCGGATTGTGACTGAATATTTTTACTGTGGCATGGCTTAAAATTATTAGATCGTTTGAAAGCACTAAGGCGTCTTTTAACTGACTGCGTTGATAGATGTTGCAGCAATTTGTACTTTGGCATTCTAATATTATTAACAAAATTATTAATAATAAAATTTATTTTTGTTGTGATTAATTTGCATTACTAAAATAGTAAATTGTTTTTCGGGTCAGTCCCTCATCGGTTAATTTGCATTACTAAAATTGTAAATTGCTTTTCGGGGCATGTTACACAAATAAGTATATCCCCTTTTAAATTGTAATGCAATAGTCCAGTTATTTTTTTATAATTTAATCAATTAATTTACCTACTTTGTTATTAAATGTTTTTGAATTGTCTTCTAAATTACATAATTGATCCGCTCACTACAAAAACCAAGTATATATATATATATCACAACATTTCATCAACCATAACCAACGGAACAACTTTGTTATCGGAAATCTTTAGAAAAAGGGTTTTTAACAGTTATATTCTGGTGAAGATGGAATTAATTTATAGTAACACACAACAAAATTAAATAATTTACTAGAAAATTTTGAAAAATAGTAGAAATTTTAGTTATATAAAATTCTATTCCACAAATAAAGCGGTGCTGCAGTCTAAAGATTACCGATAATAAAATTTAGCCAACCAAATTATAATAACCATTAATGATTATTGAGAAAAAAAAATCAAAAAAATTAATTTGATTTTTGTTTCAACACATTTAAACACAAAGCACTTCAACCATCAATAAACATCTTGTATTCAAATTTTGATTTTTTCTATTTTAAACACGTGTATCGCGTATTCTGCTTTTAATATGCATATTGCAATATGCAAAGTGAATTGAAATATACTTAAATGTGGGATTCCCCTTAATTTTTCAATGTATGCACAAAATACATTAAATATAAATTTACTATGCATCGGGCGAACACAACTAGAGTTAAAAAAAAAATGCACTTACAAGTTTAATTTTAACACATAAAATAGATAAAAATTGTTATCATCACATCACTTTTTATTTTCATTAATTTTTTATATAACAAACACTATCGAATTTAATAATATTTATCACGTATATGCACCTGATCGCCCTGTACCTAGTTTGAAAACTGATAGGATGGTATTGAGTTTAGATTTTTAACGTTTAGTGTTCGTTTCATGTTCGTCACATTCGACCATGTTCGGACAATTTTTTTAATTTTATTTTTTATCATTTTTTTATTTTGTAACGAAACAACTGACAAAAAACTAATATTGCACTGTAAATGGTTTCTTGATTTTTAAATTTCTTTTTCGTTTTATTTTCGCAATGCGATTTAGTATTTTTTGCGTTATAATTTGGTTTTCTTACAACGTACAATTAACCGACATGAAACTAACAATTCGTTTGTGGTTAATTTTTGTTTGTCGGGATAGCTGCATAAAAAAAAATATTTCGCAATGGCATTTATTAATACTGAAAATACTATAAAATTAATTCATATGTTTAGAATTAACGAATGATTATGGAAAATAACCAGTAAACAATTTAAAAGAACTGATTTAAAAAATGATGCGTTCCAAAAAGATCCCGAGTAACCATGTGTCTTTTATAATCAAATTTGTCGGTTTTTGGTGGAATATTTTTGAAATATTTGTTGAAAATTTAGTCACAAATTCGACAGTTTTTTTATGGTAATAAAGTCAAATATTTCTCGATATTTTCTGAATAATTGGTGGTTTAACTGTGGAACTAATTATGAACTATTTGTTGAAATTATAACCACAAATTCGATAGTTTTTTTATAATATCACTTAATTATCAACAATTTTGTGGATATTTGTTGGTTTATTGATGCAATTATGCGTAAGAAAATTTTTTTTGACCCTACTTAAATAATTTTGTAAAAAATACTCCATTGTATGGTTTATTTGATATTTTTATTATTATTTATTTTAAAAAAAATATCTACCAAAAATGTAGAAGTATCAAAATCTCCCCCGTACTTTAACCCGAGCCGAGAGTCAATACAAAATGTCTCGACTCTAAAAAATGAAAACTTTCCTTGAGTTTTCTATGTGGTAGTTTGGTTTCTTACTGATAAGCTCGCACAAATAAAAAGTTCGGTCTACTCATCAGGTACTCAGGTAGCTATGACCAAACACAAACTACAAAAATAAAATTCCAACTTCATACATTAAGTATGAGGCAAGAACGTAGTGACTTAGCGAATTATAAATTCACCAAATCAAAAATGATCAAAATCTTTTTTTTTTGGGGGAATAAAATGAACATATATTTTGTCATAAAATACCCGCATAAATATGTTCCAAATTGTCAACTTTTTTTGTGGCAAACGGTACTTACATTTTGTGACAAATTGGTGATTAAATTTTTTTTTTTTGTGTGGTAAAATCAACGTACATTTTGATTGAAGTGTTCGACCAAGCTTTAAGCAAGATTTCCCGGGGTTATTAATGGCCGGGCCTCACCGAACACCTTGTTACATAAAACATAAAGAGGATTTGGATATAGGTTTAGTTAGTGAGATAGAAATTGACCCGGTTACAGACACCTAAGTATAGCCAATAGTTAGTAACACAATGACAACACATTTCTAGTCTACTTATATATGATTATTAGAATTTAAATTAAAACTGTACTCTAAAATAACATTTATTAGTTTGCTGCATCAGATTCCTGGGCTCTTCTGAAAATCAGTCATAATTAGTAAATATATAATTAATAAATATATAACATATAATAATAAATTATTTTAACATTGACTTAGAGCTAATAATATCATCGAGATCATTTGTTTGTTCACAATATTTCCTCCATCCTGGTCCCTGGCGCTACTTATAACTACAATTTAGTTCAAGCTATAATACAGCAAAATCTGTCACTAATTAATGTTATCAGTAACCCAAAATAAAATAATACAATTGATGAAAAATACGTCAAATCACAAATTTGGTATATGGGACCGGAAGTCGTGCTCAAATTTTTTATTTTTTATGTTTCCAATTGGTAGTACTAGTTAAAAAAAACATTTTGTAGAAAATGATTTGTTGTTGTTGTTGTTGTTTAAAATACAGGGTGTCAAATTTTGAGAAAAATGATAAACATGATGTTGTGTTTATGGCTATAAAAGGAAAAATAAATATCCGATATTTATGATATAGGGCTCGTTTTAAAGGTAAGTTAATACGGATTAATAAAAAAATATAAAAATGGTAAGTTCTTTAATTTCTTCATTTTCAAATTTCCCGCCAAAATTTAATTTTTGAATTTTCTCAATGATCGTCCAATTTTTTTTTTTTTTTTTTTTTTAATTTTACGTCATTTAATTCTATTGAACATACTAAAAACTTGCGCTAGTAAAATTTTTCGTTTTCTTGCAAAATACGTTTAAGTATGACAATCTACAAATTTATTATATTTAAACATATTTTACACGAAAACGAAACGAGATGCTGTTCTGATTTTTTAGGATGTCTAATAGAACTAAATGGGGAGAAAGATAATAAAAAAAATAAAAATAAAAAAAAAGTAATTTTGAGAAAATTGAAAAAAATTGAAAAAAACTGTTTCGGCGGCCATTTTGAAAAATAAGAAATGAAAGATAGTACAATTTTTATAATTATTTTATAATCCCTATTCATTTATCTTTAAAATGAGCCCAATCTTATAATTTTCGAATAATTAGTTTTCTTTCTATAGCAATAAATACAATACCAAGTGCATTGAATTTTTAAATATTTGACACCCTGTACCTTAAAAACAACAACAACAACAAAAATCGTATTCCATAAATTGTTCGTTTTATTCAGTGCTTCACATCCAAAACATAAAAATTATAAAATTCAAACTTGACTTCCGGTCACATATAAAGATATGCAATTTGACGTATTTTTCTCCATAGTGAATAATTCGTCAAATCAAATTTTTTTTGAAGTTATATTTTAATTTTATAATTTTTATGTTTCGAATGTGTGGCACTAATTAAACAAAACATTTATGGAAAATAATTTTCTTGTTGTTGTTGTTTTTTAAGATACAGGGTGTCAAATATTTAAAAATTCAATGCACTTGGTATTGTATTTATTGCTATAGAAAGAAAACTAATTATTCGAAAATTATAAGATTGGGCTCATTTTAAAGATAAATGAATAGGGATTATAAAATAATTATAAAAATTGTACTATCTTTCATTTCTTATTTTTCAAAATGGCCGCCGAAACAGTTTTTTTCAATTTTCTCAAAATTACTTTTTTTTTATTTTTATTTTTTTTATTATCTTTCTCCCCATTTAGTTCTATTAGACATCCTAAAAAATCAGGACAGCATCTCGTTTCGTTTTCGTGTAAAATATGTTTAAATATAATAAATTTGTAGATTGTCATACTTAAACGTATTTTGCAAGAAAACGAAAAATTTTACTAGCGCAAGTTTTTAGTATGTTCAATAGAATTAAATGACGTAAAATTAAAAAAAAAAAAAAAAAAAAAAATTGGACGATCATTGAGAAAATTCAAAAATTAAATTTTGGCGGGAAATTTGAAAATGAAGAAATTAAAGAACTTACCATTTTTATATTTGTTTATTAATCCGTATTAACTTACCTTTAAAACGAGCCCTATATCATAAATATCGGATTATTTATTTTTCCTTTTATAGCCATAAATACAACATCATGTTTATCATTTTTCTCAAAATTTGACACCCTGTATTTTAAACAACAACAACAACAACGAAAAATCATTTTCTACAAAATGTTTTTTTTAACTAGTACTACCAATTGAAAACATAAAAAATAAAAAATTTGAGCACGACTTCCAAAAATTTGTGATTTGACGTATTTTTCACCAATTATAAGACGCTCATATACCCAGTACTAGATATAAAATTAAAATTAAAACATAACTTCTCCCAAGAACTAAACTGAACGGAAGAAGAAAATTAATAGCATTGCAAATCTTTCCTTCATAAATATTATTATTGATCTCTTTTATGTTTTATTAAAATTAAATTAACATTAAAACTACACTCTGAAATACATTTATTAGTTTGCTGGATTAGATTCCTGGGCCCTTCTGAAAACCATGATCATAATGAATTTAAAATTGACTTAAAGCTAATAACTATCACCGAAATCAGCTGTTTATTCACATGATTTCTTCCATACTGGTCCCTGTCGTTACTTATAACTACAATTTTGTTCAGCCTATAATAGATGTAAAGTTTCAGCTAAATCTGCCTCTAAAAT
The DNA here is from genome assembly GCA_963556165.1 of Tipula helvola. Classification (NCBI taxonomy): domain Eukaryota; kingdom Metazoa; phylum Arthropoda; class Insecta; order Diptera; family Tipulidae; genus Tipula; species Tipula helvola. The sequence continues at coordinate 297,804,429 of OY744481.1, read as the reverse complement.
TCTGGGAGTTTGATCTGTAATGGGTGCTGTCCTGTAATGAATTATTGTTAATATTACCAGTAACCAAAATTAAAATTATAAGACGCTAATTAGCTCCTAAGGTATGAAGTCCGCGTTGAAGTGCTATAAATTAAAAGACCCAAATCTAGACAACACAATTTAAACTACATATTCGTTGGATGCTAGAAATTTCTGGTAGCTGAATCAAATTCCGCGGGAAATTCTGAAACAAAATTAAAATTAGTCCGATTCGAAACCCAATCTTGCACTGGCATTTCCTGGTTGTGTGCTTTGGATGCTCTGCTTCGGACCCTGAACATCAAAATTATTTCATTTTATTGTAATTACATATTACAAATTCAATACAAATACATTTTTAATAATAATTATGAAAAACTTTTTATAAGCATACCATAATAAAGTTTTAGCAAAAATTGTTTAGTCGTTCGACGCACGATCAAACACTACTAGAGAACGGCCGCTGGTATATGGACAATTTCTAAATATAACTCGAGGTCTTCGATTTAAAATCAATTTATGGATCATTTTAAAATGAATTTAATTCACATTTATTTTAATTATTAAATTATGTGATTTTCTATAAAAATTTACAATTTATGTACTTGTACATTTTGACAACACAAAATATTCATAAATCGTATATTACTATCGCGACACTGTCACGACAGCAAAAACGATCGTCACTATGTACTTTCATTTTGGTTTTCTCCTTCTTTACTCTATACCAAATTCCAATAGGTATTGCGTAAATGAGATAGCCCATAGTTCACTCAATACCAAACGAAATTTCCCCTTTAGCTACACACGCACATCCACCTTGCATATAAAAATCATAAGAACCAAATGACATGTTTGATGTTCACGTTCTACCAACTTTACTATACTATATCTCCTGCATTCTTTGCCTCGCGCTCATACTTATATAACTTTCCCATTCACACATAACAAACACAAACACGATCGAGAAGGAGATGGGTATACCTCATGTAAATAAAAAAATAAAAAATAAGACGCGTCCGTGCATGAAATGAACAGGAATTCAACTGCTTTTATACAATTTTCCCGATTTTAATTTTAATTAGATGTACATAATTATTAGACATTTTGAAATTTAAATTTTATGCACGGACCACAGAAACAATAAATCATGCATTATAAAGCGAGAGATCAAAAAATTTGACTTCTTTCGCTATAAATCCAAAACATAACCTGACAAATGCATCCCGGTGGATTGCATTTTCCATATTCACATAAACTTTCACTGATTTCACAAACAGCACCACACTAATTAATCAATTAAATATACACAAAATGAAAAACACTTTATTTACGACTAAAACAATTAAAATTAAATTAAATTTTCTAAGAGGACGACAAAAACACGTCATTCCTCTTCGAACGCCAACGACCGACCATCGGTGGAAAAATCAACGTACAATTTGTCACAAAATACCCGCATAAATATGTTCCAAATTGTCAACTTTTTTTTGTGACAAAAAGGAACTTACATTTTGTGACAAATTAGTGACTAAATTTTTTTTTTTTTGGGTGGTAAAATCAACATTCATTTTGTCACAAAATACCCATATAAATAAGTTCCAAATCGTCCACTTATTTTGTGACAAAAAGGAACTTACATTTTGTGACAAATTGGTCTAAAATTTTGTGATCACCATTTTTGGTTACTCGGGATAGATGTTGAACTAGTAAAAACAAAAAACTATCATGAAATTATCATGAGAGTAAAATGCCGAGTTATGATAATGTTTTAACAAATATTTATCAATACATTGAAAAAAACACACACATACATAAAATTTCATAAGAGAAAATCTCAGCAATTTTGCATAGCGTAGACCCCGAGTTAATTACCGCCTCACAAATATCAACTCCTTTCGTAGTTGTACACATTGATGCCAAGTCGATATGTTCTTCTTTAATTTCATTGCTGTAAAATATCGGATGAAAATTACCAGGCGTGCAGATCCGGTAGCGATACGAAATTGCTGTGTTGTATGTCACATTTTTGTGTATTACTTACTTTTTGGCTAAGTTTTAGAATTCTTTCTGTTACTGTATTGTCAGCTACAGGTAAATCTTTAATTTTTTGAATATTTTTGTCCTTATTTTCGAAATCTTCAAATAAAAAAGAGGCACATTGTAACCATGCTTCTTTTTTTATATATTCGCCATCACAATACGGGGGATCCTTTTCTGGCAATAACATAAGAAACAACAAAACTGGCTGCAGTAATATTTGATTTTCCAACATATTTCGTCAGTGAATTTGATTGGATATTTCGATTATTCATTGCTCTTGGAATAAGTGCTTTATTCTCTTTGTATTATCCAAGAGTGATTTATGTTTTGTACTGTAATGTCACTTTACCGATGATGTTCTGCAAACTACTGTTGCGGATCACAAAACACACAAATATTTATCCCATTTTCAATCATTCCACATTCATCAGTCCAACATTTTTGAAATCCTCTCATCAACTGATAGTTTAATGTTAGTTTTTTTGCTTGAATAAGTATTATCTAAAACGTACCCAATCATTTACTTTTCCGTAACATGTACATATGTACTTACGAATTTAAAATACATAATTAAATTAATTAGATTTAAATAATACAATTGCAATTCACAACACTATAGATCATGTTTGAATGTCAAATTTTCTACAACCGCAAGAGCTACCATCTTTCGGAAAACTCCGAAAACCCAAGCAACTTTTACATAATGCCACTAGGTGTCACTAATTATTTTCTGTAAAACATTGTATGACATTTTTATGTCATTTTTATGTGAATTTTGTAAACATAAACAAAAATATTTTCGTGTAATAAAAGTGATTATTATTAATACGTGATAATTAAATTGAGACTCCATTTGAAAAACATTAGAAATATTTTTTTTATTGTGTAGTGACATCTACTGGCAAACGCTCTGTACTTCTTTTTTGACCGTGCTGCCTCTTTCGTAAAACATGATCTATTAAGCTGCATATTCACACAATTGACGATTGGAAAAGTACAAAATGCGATACCTATCGGAAATAAAATAAAGTTTCTCACCCAGGACCTTGTCCATAAGAAACACATAGAAAACGTATCTATCGGAAATAAAACAAACAGTCGTACCCACTGTCTAAAATCACATCTCCAATCGTCAATAAGTAAATAAAAACATTTGACAGTTTTGTTAAAATGTAGCACGGGGAATCACAAATATTTTTGATTATTTTGTTTCTTCGTTTTCTTATTTTTATATGGACACAGTTTACAAATATTTTAACTAGATGTCCGTAGTATCAACAATTTTGCTCTATCGGTAAGCCATTCCGCAATTTAAATTACAATTTTTATGCATTCATTATTGTGGCAAACCACATTTTTATAATTTATTCGTAATTCAACAATAATTTCTTCGTGTGCCAAAAAAAATTTGCCGCGTGCCAGATGTTCGCCATGACTGTTCTAGTGCCAAAAATTGATAATTACGCAACGTCTTGCTTGGAACATTTATAAAGATGTTGAAATTTATTTAATTTAATTTTAAACAATGTTTTAAGTTTAAAAAACACTTTCATTACTTGTGAAATTTTTATTTATATTTTATTTATATAAGTTTCGAACAGTCTGTTCATTATCAGGTAGTTTTTTAAAACTTCAAACAATAATGTATACCATACATCCGATACATATAATAAGCGATGGGGCCAAGTAGGACGTTTTCGATAAAAGCAGCATGCAGAAGAAGACGTCTCTTTTCAAGGGTGCACATTTTGACTTAAGTCCACTTACCTTCACAACTAAACTTGTGTTTATTTTGGTATACATTTGTTTCCGCAGAAGAGATTGGTTCACGAGGTATTTTGATTTTAAACATCGTTAGATTTTAACTTTGTTAATGGTTACGTCAGCAATATTATTATATTATATTATTTTTGTGAGTCTTTGATATTTAAAACATTTTATTAGCGTTAGTGACATCTGTTGTTGTACAGCAGAATTTTTTTCACGAATAAGTCTAATTTCATTGGGCTAATTTTCATAAAAATCCGAAGTTCTCTACTAAAGTGGGCTTAAGCCAATTAATTAGAGGACCTTTCAACTTTTGTGTTCAAGTTGAATCGTCTGAGATTTAGTACTTTTGGAAAGTATTTTCAAAATAGTGAAGTTAAAATTTTTCACAACTACAAAAATGTAGTGGAGTAGTGCAGAAATAATAATTTTTTTTGGAAATTTACGAAGTTTTGCAGAACATCGATTGTTTCAGTCGCAATATAGATCTCGTAGTGTTAACACCTTTATTAAGTTGGTGGTCCCGGGTACTGCGCATTATCGTATAAGGCCCGTTATATCGTATAACTGAGCGAGGGTATCACAATTTACAACTTAATAAAATAGGTAGTGGTTCCGGGAACTGCATTTTTATATGTATACGGCCCATAATATCTGTGCTATTCGGAGGTATCACAAAGTGCGACTCAGTGAAAAAATAAAAATTACTAATTTAAAGTGAAATTTATCTAAATAAAATAAAATTATATTCGGGGTCGTTCAGGGCTTCTTTCTAGAAGTTTCTGGAATAACCGTTATTTAAATAATACATAAAATAATCTAACAGTAAAATTCGGCATACCAGGATTTCCCTTGAGAAATTTCTGGAATTACATGCTGTAATGCAAACCACCGGTCTTATGGATCGAAAGATCTGACCTGAGCAAACTAAAAAACAAACAAACAAACATCGATTTAACTTTTCGAGTTAAATTTAACTTTTTAAACTCATTCGAGGACATTTTAAACAATTACTTGATTAAATAAACTTGAAGATGTATGAACGCAAACTTAATAAATTCAAGTTAGTTGAATTCAAGTACTTGAAATCAAGTAACTTGATTATTGAGAACAAGGCTTTACTTAAATCCGTATAAGCTACGTTTATTTGTTGATGTTTCCTGTCTCATTTATTTTCATGGAGGGTGAATACTTGGACATATGTTGAGAATAGGCACTGGAGTTCAAAACCTTGGAGTAAGATCTCATAAAACTTATCGACATTTCCATTCACATCATTTGTATTTAGAATCTCATTCCATCCACTGCGCCTACATAAACTTGCAGACCTGTGCGGTTTGTCTACTTGAAGTTGTGTATTTGATTTGTTGCAGATGTTCTGATTTCGGCTTACAGTCAGTAGTGTCAAATACAATATCCATAGATTTATCGTTGATATCATTTAGAACAAATGGATTAATTGACTCAGTTAACTACAAAAAATATTTTCACCTCGTCAAGATGAGTTTTTATAGTCATGGGGAGTTTTATCAAGGTTGGAAAATTGCCAACAATTAGCAGCGTAATAACGGTGAATTTTATAACTAAACTGCCAGAATTAAAATTGTTGCATTGCACAAGACCTTTACAAGATCCGGTACATCCGTGCTACACGGTTATATCGAGAGGTAAGTTAAGTTGCAGAATATCTGGCACCAGCGCTTTACTGGCGAATTGCATAACTAAAGTGAGAAAAGTAAAATTGTTGCATTCTTCAAAACCTTTAAAACGATGTACAGCACTGATAATATTCGACTGGAGAAATGGCTTTTCACATCACCGCGGTGAATATTTCTCAAACCATCAGAAATCGCCTTGAAGTTTCTTCGATGTATCGTGTCGGGTCGAGACCTCTGAACGCCCTGTGCGAAATTTGTTGAACCGTCCTTATTTTTTTTTTTAATTTAACAAGGAGAGGAATAATAAAATTAACTGTAATTTCGCAAAACGGGTCTACTAAATTTTTCGTGTTTAGTCGAAATTATGTTAAACTTCAGTTTTATCTTAGTTAATCGTACGAGTACCTACCTACTATAGCTGACCGTTTGTAGCTAATTATGTTAAATAAATTCAAAAATCTAAAAAACTCCAATAAAAGCTGGTCTCAAAATTAAGAACAGACGAAGATTAAACAAATAAAATAAATTATATTGGAACTTCTTGGCATAGAATTTATTAAGTCTCGACATCGTTCAACTGGTTTATAGACTCCCAGGATGCTCAATTGAATTGAGGTCGGTGACATTATATTTTGGAGGAAACGTTTTGGTCCTTAATCTTTTATCCAATATAAAGGCCCTACACCACCATATAAGAGTAGGCATAACCAAAGCATAATATTCCTTGCTTATGCATATATTGTGGACAAAATGTTTTATTTTTTGGCCTAGGCACATACTGTTTACCATCGAAACCAAATATGCTAATTTTTGTTTCGTTGCTTCCTAATATGTTTCTTCATTTTTTTAGCCATTGTCACCTTTCCAATAAGCAATAACACACGCTCAACTGTGGTACTCTTCGGGCAGTTGTACCATGAAATGCTCTACAAATCTTCTACGAATTGTCCTCATACTAATTTCAAGACGTAACTCTTTCTTAATATCAACAGATTTTTGATATGAGACGGTCAGTCTGTGGCGCAGTTTTATGCTTAATACTCCGCTTATTCTGCAATATTCCCTTCTTTATAGCAGTACGATTTTCCTTGATGCCTGCATTTTTGAATCAGCCTTATTTTGTCTGGTGAACAATCGACATATCGCCACATTATTATAAAACAAATTTATTTTATCAAATTTCAATAAACTATGTACAATGTTTCATTTTCATAAGGTGACCAGACATCCTGGTTTCTCTGGACATGTTCTGGTTTTTCAAACTTCTGCGGGCGTTCGGGAAAATATTGTCCTGTCTTTTAGATAATATTCATTCAGATTGCTAAATTGCAGGCAATGCAAAATTCCGAAGAAATCTGAAAAATAATAATTTCAAAAAAATGTTAATATTTTATTGGCATGAACTATTTGTAGAATTAGCTTAACATCTCAGATATGAAACGTTACTAAAATACATTGCCAAATGTGTGTGTTTCATTTGGTGTTGAAGGCGGAGAAAATTGTCTGAGTTGGCTGGCTGTTAATGGGTACAGCTACCCCTCTATAAATTTGCATTTATGCCATTACTTCCAACCTGTTTAAGCGTTGAAAAACTTCTTTCTGCTTTACATGATGTGAAAGGAAGTGTTGCTAAAATATAGAGGAGCAAACACTTCTTGATTGCAGTAATGCAAAACATGAAGCAACGATGTATTTTTTGCAGAATACAATTTATTTGCCAAGAATTTATGCCACATAATAATTTCCGAGTGTAGTTCCTGGCTACTACATGTTATGTCTTCTTGATAAAAATTGCGCAAATATTCAATATCTTGAACCTTCAATGATATAGATAAAACTTGTGGTAAATAGAATCAAAGCGTGGCACAACAATTTTATGTTTCGAAACTTTTTGTTGAAGACGGACAATAAACGGTTCTAACAGATGTTGCATTCGGCGATTTTTACAATGTCTAATTATATTGAGCAAAAAAGTTGCATTAAATTTTGTTTACGGAATGAAATTTCGGATGCAGAAACGTTAAGGATGTTGCAGAAAGCCTTCGGGGACCAGGCTTTGTCGGAAAGTAATTTTTACAAGTGGTATAAACAGTTCGAAGGAGGTCATGAAAGTTTTGAAGACGAAGAGCGTTCCGGACGACCATCAACCTCTACCGCTGAACAACCCGTCAAGATGCTGATGCTGTTGGTATTTCGAAAAGATCTAGATCTGCCAATACCATTTTGAAAGATATTTTGGGCCTGAAACGTGTAAAATCTCGACTAGTGCAAAAACGTCTCAATTTCCTCGAAAAAGAGCGTCGCATTAAGATCGGTGAAGTGATGCTTTCTGACTATCAGTTGGTCTTGAAACGGATTATTGGAGAAGTGGATCTATGCTTACGACCCAGAAACCACCGACCAATCCAGTGAATATCATGCAAAAGGTGAAACCAAACTGCCAAACCGAAAAGATCGTGCCAAAGTCGATCGAAAATCAAGCTCACGTTGACAGTTTCATCGATTATCGTGATGTTGTCCATTCAGAATTCCTTCCACCCGGCCAAACCGTCAACAAACAGTATTATTTGAGTGCTATGCTGGTTTCTTGCGAGTTCGAGTGACATGAACCTTCTCTTTGAAACCATGGTCGATTCTTGGATGATAATTAATTCCCGGAATGCTGATCACTCGGGTTTTGCTGTATACTCTTTTTACCGTACATTTCGTACAGCTAAAATATCCAGAGTGCCCTTTGACCCCTAGAAAATTAATTGTTTTTTAAAGTACCAGTTTTTTTATAAATTATTGAACTTACCCAATATAAATGCTTTTGCTGGGGCGTCACAAGTAAAGGAGTTTGGCAAAATACTACCTGTGACTGTAAATAAAAGCCCCTTAGGTAGTTCTTTCTTTTCTTCGACGAATTTTTCGAATGAAACGCACCAATTAAAAATTACCTTTGCCAGCGTAACACCATCAATTTTAACGTCAATATAAATGTCTCGTTGAGAAGCAGAATCTCTTCTTTAGAGAAAATTTTCAATGTTATTCTTTAATTCAACATGAGAGCAAACCTTCTTCTCAAAAATACAGTTTCCAAGTACTCTTTATGGCACTTTCAAAGTCCTGATATCTTTTGGAAGGTTAGGGTGGTATTTACGTAAAATTTGTAGCAGCGCATTTCCTGCGGCATTGGTAATGTTATATGGTTAACATACCACTCAACATCAATTGACATACTTATAATTTCAAAATTACCCAATTGTGTGCTAGTGTCAGATGCAGAGAAATATGTTTCACTCTCCACATTGTCGTTGTTTTCGTCTTCAAATATTAAATCGTAGTTTTGCGGTTTCACTACTACATGCTCGGATGTTGTAGCTTTTGTGTTTTCACCATTTCTGCAGAATAATTGTTGGCACCACCACTGAATACACGACCGGTGTAAGGCCTGGTGGCGAACACATCAAAGTAACCAATTTCCCTTCGTCAGGCAACACCAAAAACAAAATGGGAAAAAACGTCAAACTACACGACGTGTTTTTAGTCGGTCTTCTCTTCTCGTCATAAAACCAAAAACAACGTGTGTATCAAAACAGTGCTGATCTTAACAAAATATAGATAAAAACATCATCGATAATAATCTCGTGTAATCATAATCATTCTTGAAGAAATAATAACAAATACTAATAAATATCAAGTGAAATAAAAGTAATCTGCTTTTCGTTTAATTAAAGTATTTTATTTATTCGTGTAAATCGAAGTGCCGCCATTTTTGTGAATACTCTCGTCCACTCGACAAGACAATCGCAAATCTGCTAAGCTATCGTGGCTAACAATAATTATTTCAAGTTAGTATTAGGTTGGCTACGGATCTTTTTGTGTCTATGCCTGGTCCTAGTAGACCGCCACCCAAACCTAACCTAGTATTAGGTTTATATACTTAAATGTTAAGTAACAATACGAGAATAGTTAGGTATTTACCAGCGGTGCAGGTGTCAACAGGAGCACAGAATGATTTAATTGAGGAATCTGTTATTTTTTTAGCAAGAAGGTAAGCATCAAAATTCCAATGGCCATGACTTATTCCATGTCTTGAAATCGTTGATCGATCAATATGATGTAATGATTCTGCAAGGTTTTCTTCCATTGGACTCGGGTTTTCATCGAGTAAAGCTTCCAATTCCTCATCTGCAAAATTGTTTGCCATTTTTGCCAAACTTTCAGCAGCATTTTTTTTATCTACAAAAATCGACGTACTACCCCCGGAAAATATGTATTTTCACCCTCTACAAAATAAGGGATACAACCCTTAAGGTTCGATTGACCTGATTTTGTTTTATCAAATAATTTTGAATGGTATACGAGATATTTATAAAAATGTGCTTAGTAGGTCGATAATTGGGGGTAGTGTATACCCCTTATTTTAACGAGTTAGCGTACACTCCTTGTAAGTTTCGTTTTTAGTTTGTTGGAACTTTGCCGTTTAAAGCATCTTCTGGAGGATTATAACATCGATTTCATCTAGCAAAGTTGCTAATTTGTTTGCAATGTGGTGCCAAGTGTAGTCCTTATTCTAATGGAGCTTTACTACAAGTAAATGTTTATTAATGCTGACCGATTTTCTTCGATTAATAATTAAATTCAGCCCGTCTTAACCTAATCGTAAACTAAATTTAACACTTTTAGTCGTCAATTTAACCAAGGCATAAAAAACTATGTTGCATATTTATTTTAGTTGCTATGTAGATAGTAAGTTTATGGTACTAGGCAAAAAAAGTTCAAAAGCTCATACCAGGGGCCACATTTTGCGTATAAGACGAGAAGCATATTTATGACGTTTTTTCCAAGAATAAATTTGACTTATTTGCTCAGTTAGCTAGAATAAATGTTTTTCTATTTCAATTGTTATTCGTCAATGTCTCTCCTGGACAGCTTGCTCTAACCCCAATTTTGAAGAATTATCATTGCTAATACTCGGGAAAGCCCAACCGTTAAAGCCAGGCTGGTAATTACCAACATTATTTTCCCAAATTACGCTCTTTGAAAAATTTTAATTAATTTATAATCTATCTATCTAATTAAATAAAACCACACAATTTTTTTACGCTTATCAATTTTAATTAATTTGAAACAATAGTTTGTTGTGTTTCATTAAATTTCTCAATATTCTCACGAACGATGGTCCAGGTGTTTTAATTCAATCATAAAAATGTGCGTTCCGTTGGGTGTCTCTCACGAGAGTATAGTAGTAATTGTGTGTAGCATATCTGACCCATTGGAACCCGGCAAAATGATCTTTAGTTTTTTGGCTTCTTTTTCATGTATGTTTTAATGTAGAAATCGAAGAATAGTGCAAACATGAACAAATTTTGTATTGTGCCGAGGAATACAGCCACAACTGGAGCATTGCAGTCTTTCACAAATAGTGGGGTTACAAAGTATACAAATAAAATGGTGAATTGAGCCTGTTGAGTACAAACAAAAATATTTGAATCACAGTCTGTATAAATGCTCGTGTATAAGTATATGTGTTATAAATTATATACCATTTGTAATTGTGTTATGTGCTTCTTTACCCTGAGTGAATTTTTTATTTCCGGGTTGAATAATGTCGCAAAATAATAACCGTACATTATACAATGTACGAATGAATTGATTGTGCCCAATAATACACCATGGCTACCCGACAAAAATTTACAATAAATATAGACTGCAATCACCATGCAACAATGATGGTAGACATGTAGAAACGAGATATGGCTACTTTTATTGCGCAGAACAAAGAATACAGTATCCAACAGATCGGAGATTTTAGTCAAAAAATAAACGTATATTAGCCATGTAATTTTTTGGCGAGACGGTGTATCAGCGTAAGATATCGGTTGACATTTTAAACTAAACTCTGGGTCCATAATACTTATTAAAGTCTGAAAAACATTTTAATTTAAACAAAATTATTTTATTTATTGGAGTCCCAAATAAGCACCATCAAAACATTGTACTTACCGAAATTGTTATATATAGATTAAGGAGCACCTGAAACGCATTGTAAATCATCATTATCCATGTTAGGTTGAATGGTTTTCGGTTTTTCATAAATTTTGGTCCCCATGTCAGCACAAATTTAGCGTATAATATAACAATTATTGCAACAGGTATCGGTGAACCGATTAGCGGATAATTTATTGTGAGTGGGTCTGAAAATAGAAAATCTACGATTACAAATTTGTTAATTTTGAAACATTTTGTAATACAGAACAGTCACAATTTTTTCACAAGTCTAAAGTATCCATAGAGTACAAATCCTCGTTTTAAATTTTAGACTTTTTAACATAAAAAACTTTAAGTTCATGACATGTGTGGTAAAGGCCGGTATTCTTGTACAATTAAATTGCGCACAATATAAATGTGTGACGTCAATATTACACAATAAAATACAAAAATTTCGAATAAAATGAAGTATATTGTGCAATGTACTGACCTTACGTCACACAAGTATATTGCATAATTTAATTGAACGTGAATTACCGGCTTTTAAGGCGGATTCAGTGTTGTGTTCTTTCGTTCCTTCATTCGTTCTGATAATTTTCAACAAACAATTATACATGGGACGAACATCATTATCCTATGGACAGCCTGATATGCGCATCCTAGATTTATATTAAACAGATACAGAGAAAATACTTACATCCGTACATATGTAGGTACGAAACAAGTATGCTTGTAAATAATTAGCATACCCTATTAATACGTATATCGTTCTTTCTCGTAGGGCCATGTGGGCGTTTAGCCACCTAAAAGATCTTTTGTGCTTGGACCCTGCTTAACTATCCGCCCAGCCAATATTCAGGCTCTTAATGAACCTGATAATACTGCCGGCTGGTATGCGATACATACTATTTGGGCTTATTGCTCTCCTTCCTAGATGTTTACTGTAGGAAGTACTTCTACTGGAAAGACGATAGCATTGGCTCCCAAGAACTTCGAGAAGGCAGTCCCTCTCTCGTATATTCCTAGCCCTGCTCCGACTTTCGTTTTGATTTTCCTCTTAAGAGTTGCTGGGAATGAAAAGTCGCCTGTAGGTCACCCAGATTTACTACAGGAAGGCTAAATAAAACTGCAGGGTGCCTGGTATTCAGAGTCCTCATACTTTGGACTGATTAACCTAACAGTCATTCAACCTTCGGCATATACTGTTCCACCTTAGATTAGGGTTTTTGTCAAGGTTTTCTTGCTTTTTGTCTTGTTCCCCCCCCCCCCTCCAATAGACGCCAAACCACCTCGGTTTGACGGTTTTTCGCTCATAATTCTTTCGGACAAAACCGATTGACGTGAAATTTGGACAGAATCTTTTAGATTTGAAAAAAAAAAATTTGGCTCAATTTTGAAATGGTTTTTGAAACAACTCAACAACTAAAGAAAATACGTACAAAATGAAAGAGTACAAAAATTTAGGTTTTTGTTGCAGACAATTTTGTTTTATTTCTCCAGGATCAAAATTATTTGAGATATCACCGTTTTAAGTACGCATTTGAGTGCGAGGACCACCTTTAAACTCAAAAATCTCGAAACCGAAGGGTTCAAGGCGGTTCAACTTTACAGGACATGTTGAAATTCAATGCAAAATGGATTTAGAGCGATTAGATATCTTATTTCTTCAGTTTAGAACGTTATCGTTAAAAAACTAATCGTGTTTCTCGGTAAAATTTTCGGATTGCTCTCAAAAATGCATTTTTTTAAAAAAACTTTATAGAACATTTTTTGCTTACAATTCATCCCTCTACCGATTTATGCGGTTATTTTGAGTTTACTAATTTCCGCCCCCGATAAAGGGTGGCTTACACCCCCAGGGTAAAACACACATCAGCACTATATAGGTTCAAATTTCACGTCAATCGGTTTTGCCCGAAAGAATTCTGAGGTAATAACCTAACACTAGACTATATGGAGTGCTAGCGATAACTTCACGGTTGTATCACGAGTTAAAGCTAGCGGCCAAGTCGGCTAAAGTTTCCTTACAAGGTACATCGAGAAAATCAGGTAAGGAGTATACCTACATTTTGAAAATTTTTGAATGTAAGACTGTGTATCTATGGTTTTTAGGAAGTGCAAGCCAAATTTCCCAGGAAAATTATTTCATTTTTAGGGAAATATTTCACTGTTTCTAAAAAAAATTGTGGTATTATTTTATTCTATGTTTATTGCAGGAACTCATGATCTCTTAAATTCCTACTCGGAAGCCACTCGGTGCCTTTATTTTAATTGAATCCAGTATATATGGTGATTGATTTGATCGAGTAAAATATTACTAACAAACGAACACTTCCACGTTATATGTATTGTATACTGAACGAACGGAATTTTATCCATTTTGGTGCAAGTTTTAATCATTCGCTTAATACTGCGAAATATTCATATAGGAATGTTAAATATAAACTATTTTCCCCACTAAGTTTTTGAAAATTATTTATTTGTCTATTGATGTGTCACTTATTTCTTTGAAATCTAGGTAGAAGGGGCTTTATTGGTGCATAGAGTTCCATTTTGCAGATGTTCCAAATTTCTAGTTTCACTATTATGATTCTTATTAAAATTAATATTTCTATCTAGAATGATAATAGTTATTTTTCCATTGCTACCAGTATTGAACAAATTGTTTTAATTTACCGGGCATGCAAATATCTCTTTAATTAAGGTTTGGTTAGTTTTGGGGAAATGATTGTTAATATCCATATGCTATTAGCCGTGTTTGTAAGTATTATGTTTCGTTATGCATTTAATCCCCGAAATTTCTTAATAAGGCTTCAGTTTGGATTGCTTAAAGCTCGATTTATAACTTCGGGAGCGACATAGGAAAAAATACCATAGTATTGCAATAAGAATTTTGTCAACTCGAGTAAGGAACAAGTAGGAAAAGGAACAAAGAGAAACGAACAAGTAGTAGGAGGGGCTTATGCTATTTAAAGTGATTTGATTGATTGAGAGTTCGTAAATAAATACTATGATATTTTTCCTATGTTGCTCCCGATGTTATGAATTAAGCTTAAGGGTTGAGAAGTCGGGTGCAATAATACGCCATTTCACGAAGACATCTCTTTTAGCAGGACATCTCTGAGATTGATCCAAGGTGTACAGAATTCTAAATTTGACCTCTTAGTGTATGTATATTCACTATAAATGTATTTTGTGTCCAAAGGAACAATCAATAAATAATTAGTGTACTATAATGTAATCAAATTTCGTTCAATTTCTATAAAATTCTTTTCTTTTTTTCTGGATGGAATGAAAATTTCCTTAAATTTTAGCGGAGACACACATTTTGAAAAAAGCCTTTTCGGAACAAAAATGCGTTTTAGTATGATTTTCTTGTATTAAAATCAGAAGGAATACTCAAAAAGTATTATTCAATACTATTTACTGCAACACTCAACTTTTTGTTGGTGAAAAAGAACGGAAAGATCTGAAAAAGATGGACTGGGGTGGGATTCCATAAGGTGATAAGTGATAGTCACCTATCACTTTTTCAAAATTGACATTCCGTATGGTGATTATCACCACAATTATCACCTTTTGGTGATCACTTTTTGGTGATTGTGTTTTAGCTATCACTTTCATTATCACCAACCAGAGAACAACCTACAAAAAAGTATTTTATGATTTATTTATATAAAATGGGTTATTTATGAATATTTCATTATTTTCTTAACATTATATATTTAAATTTAAAGCAAAACAAATCATAAAAATGTTAATAAAAAACAAGTTTTAACGCAAACGATCCTTAAATAAAATCAGTTGAGTGGCATAGGGTATGTTGAATTTTGAATATGTAATTTTAATGTCATTTTCGATTACTATTTTTGTCGAGTTTAGTTTTTTTTTGCACCGAGTTTGTTTTTTGTGGTCAATCGAAAACGACATAAATAAATATTTCTACCAAATTATTATTTTGTAAAAAAAAAAGTTGTCCGTTTAAGATATTGTTAAGTTTGTCTCTCAACTGTTCCACCCCGCGCGGATATGCCGAATGAGGTACATTAATAATTTATTATTATTATTATATGTTCAATTTTATTTCGACCCAGTCAAATTAACATTTCTACTAATCGTTGTTAAAAGCCTTAAAAATTTTAATTTCGGTTACATTTAAAAAGTTTACATTTTATTGACTATTCAAGTGTTTTTGTTGCCCGATACAACACGTTTAGTACTTTTAGTACACTTTTTTAGTGATCACTTTATAAAATACCAATTTAGGTGGTGATCACCCCTGTGGTGATCACTTTTTGCTATCACCAAAAGAATAATCACCGATCACCTTCTGGAATCTCACCCCAGGTTTATCTTTTTCGTAAATGTTGCTCAAAATTTATAAAATCAAAGTAACATTTTGAAAGGAAAAAATTAAATTTTGAATATGCCCGTCCCATTTTTATATATGGGTAAAATGTATTTGCACTTTTTTCGTGATTCTACTCTTTTGAAAAAGAACGAATTGAATGTAATTCAGCCTTTATAGTATACTATGCGGTAAGTTGGCAACGATGAATAGACGTCATTTTAGAATTTTCTATCAAATGTTATAAAAGAGAAAACAAAACAGACAGAAAGTAAAATTATTGTGATTCTATGGGGGTGGTACGATATTTTAATTTATTTACTAAAGTTTGAAAATTAATTCCGGTTGTTAAATTTTATCATTTTTTTGTGTAATATTCTAAATAATTTAGAAAAATAAAATAAACAAATATAATGTGTTTACGTATAATAGTACCGTCCAAGAATGATAGATTAGAAGATTGTCCAACTCCGATGGAGAGTAAAACGACTGGTTCCTATGCTTTATTTTTTAATTTTATTTTTTATCCTCTCTTCTATTACGATAGTGAACCAAAAATGTTGTACTTAAATGAATTGTCGTGTCGTCAAATTACTATGAAGAGAACGATAATTTTGTTTTCTACTGTATATACAACATAAACATTAAATAAAATAAATAACCAATGATGAATGAGAGTGAATGACCAAATATATTATACCACCACACTACATACAATAAGAGGAAATGAAAGGTATATAGATTAACGCTTTCACATCAATGATCATGTGATCATATTTATTCATGTTTCTCGCTCAAACCGCTGTAAAACCAACCAAATATTTGAAGAACCAAGGGTGAGTGAAACAAAGTTTAAATAATAGGTGAAAATAAAGTCAGATATACAGACTGGTTCCTACGCTTTATTTTTTTACAAAAAAAGAGAGTAACGTATTTTAAATTGCATAATCTTGTAATCTATCATTCTTGAGTACCGTCGGTGATTTAGTTTTCATTAAAATTAGCCATTATTTAATCATTGCTCTATTGAAAATGAAATGAATTCCAAATTAATTTATTTAGATTCGTTATGGTGTTATTACACTGACTAGTTTTCAAGTGCTATAAATTGCTGTAAAAACAATGAAGCGAACAAGAGAAATAAGCTAATTATAGTGTACTGTAGACAACACTATATGTACTTATTTTGACATTTTGAAATACAAAAATATGAACTTGCACGTATGATCTGAAAAAATAAAAATGTTTGGTTTATGAAAAAATCTTCTTTCTAGTTAAGGTACAGAAGAGCAAAACTGCAAAATGGTTGTTCTTTCATCCAAAATGATGTATTATACACGGAGAAAAAAAATTACTAATTTGTTTCCTATATGTTTATAGGAATTTAATTATAGCATCCCGTACTATATTTTTCGTAAAACATACTATGTACATAGCTGACTTTCCACTCTACATAGCATGAAATGCAATATTGGACTCGCTACTATAATAAGAGCTAATTTATTATGCCATATAGGAATATTTCCTATATGCATTTCTACAAATCCAATGTATTATAGGAATAATTCCTATAAGATACAATTTCTTTTGTGTTATACGATTCTCTTTATTTTGAACATAAAATCATTAAAAATAACAATAAATTGAATCGTCCCCTCGAGAAAGAGTGTGTTTGTCTAAAATAGGGACCACTACTATATAAAAAGCAATACTTACCACAAAATATATAGCTGTTATAATTGCATTTGATTCTCTGAAACATATTCATGTTATTTTCATTTCATGAATATGATTCGCTAAGTCAGTAGGTTCTGCTTGCTACTTAAGGTATCAAGCGAGAATTGTATTTTTATAGTTTGGTCGTATGAAACCAAACTACCACATAGAGAAGTCGAGGAGGGTACTCACTTCTCATTTTTGAGAGTCGATACATTTGTATTGACTCTGGGGTAAGTATAGGTGGGGGGTAATGACAAATGATATTTCTACTTTTTCATGTCATTACTACTAATATAATTATTTCCTATGACGACTTGCACGCTTCACCAACACTATTAAACATTGCAATCGCTACAAAAATTTACTGGGGAAAATACCAATTTTATGGCAATAAATACTAACTTGAAATGCATATTTTCCTTCACTAAATAGGAGGCGCTTATTACTAAAATAGTACATTTTACTATTTTTATGGTACATTTTACTATTTTTATGGTAAATTTTACTATTTTAATGGTAACAATTTGTATTCGCATCTCTTTAAATTAACTATGTGTTATAATAAATTGCTTTCCTATATTAGG
The DNA here is from genome assembly GCA_963556165.1 of Tipula helvola. Taxonomy (NCBI): domain Eukaryota; kingdom Metazoa; phylum Arthropoda; class Insecta; order Diptera; family Tipulidae; genus Tipula; species Tipula helvola. Next base: position 297,786,316 of record OY744481.1, on the reverse strand, counting down.
CCACAATCCTGTGGGCTCCTATAAATTATAGAAATGTCTCCTATAATTTTTTTTCCGTGTATGTGAAAATGGCAAAAATATGTATCTATCAAATATCAAAAATAAAATAGAATTGTTGACGTAGGACTACGTCTTTGTTTTCATTATATATGGGGGGTAATCCAAATTTTCAATGTGATGACGCGCGTCACGGAATTGACGTATTTACGAAATTTATTTGATTAAAGCAATGTTCCTTGTTAAATATAAATGTAATGTTTTAAAAACTGTAAAAATCAAACCAAGTTAAATAAAAATTTATGGATTGAACAAAAATTAAAATAACAAATTATTGATATGCATTTTAATTCCAATTTTAATTAAATAGTGATGAACTTGATCAAACATGCCGCACGCCATATTGATTTAAAACTATGGGCGTGTTTTTTTTTAATGTCGGAGAAATAAGACAGAACAGATAGATAATATATCGGATAAATCCGATAAATATTTTCTCTGATGTATCCGAGAAAAATAAATGATAATTTTGTTAGCGTTGAAGAAACTAAACGTCAGTTTCAGATTACCAAACAAATATTATCGTGTTCTTTTTATTTAAAATAAATGTCTGTCAAACAACAATCTGAACTTTTTTCCAGAGAAAAAAGATTCAATTTTAAAATTATCCGAGCGTAAAAAAAACGACACAGAGAAATACATTTTTCCTCGGATACTAAAAAAAAACGCGTATCTGTATTTTGACAGTTAAATTATTTCTCAGATTACTTCGATATCAAAAAAAAACATGCCCTATAAAATAAAAATAAAAATGTTGAAATTTTTTTTATTTTCATTATGTTAAATATTGCGTACATTTTTTGAATTTATATGCTGTATAAACTATACAAGCCTAGAAAAATGTATAGCCGCAAAGATCAGGCCGAAAAATGTTTAGGTTTGCGAGTTATGGGACTTCAAAGTTTCCAAGTGACCGGAAACTAATTTGATTTAATACGTCATTTGAATCGTCAATATTTAAAAATAAATTATATCTAGTAAGCTTTGAATAATAGGAACATTCCCATTTCTGTGACATTGACATTTCTCTGACGTTTTATTGACTTTTCATGACATTCTAATGATTGAAATTTCAACGATATATTGAACGATACATTATTTTTGAATTGCTTTATTAAAATCTTGTTTAAAGGTATTATTTCTGAATAATACATTTTCTTGGTATATACATACATATATAACTGGATCTAATTGTTAAATTTTGAAGATGAAAACACGTGTCAATTCAAAAAATTATAAAACTATTCTAAGTTGTATTACTCTGTGAGGCATTAACGAAACCTTTTTTTTCATCGGCCACCAAGCCCTTTTTAGGTGTTAAAACCACTCATTAATTTAACCTCAAAAAACGCTTTTCTCGATATATCTCGACTTCTACTCCACTTTTTTTGATAAAACAAATTGGTAATTATTCCCCATAAAAAGTACAACTAACCCATATTAAATTAGATTATAAGGGTTGCATCTCTATTTTTTAGGAGATGAAATGGCCGATTTTTCGCAATTTAAGGGGTGGTTTTAACGCCTAAAAAAAGCTTGGTTGCCGATAAAAAAATGGTTTCATTATTGGCTCACAGAGTACCACAACTTAGAGATAGCTTTAATAATTTTTTGGATTTGACAGTACAAAGGGGTCCCTTGTGAGATTATTTGTGAGCCTGTGATTTGGCGGCATGAGAGTAGAAGATTTACATTGTCGTGCCTAATTGTGATATTGGGGAAGATGTTTCCAAATTTAAGAAAATACCTGCCCAAAATAACAGAAAATGTTTGTAAAATTAAATGCTTGGTTTTGTGATCTTTAACGGAAGCTTTGTGCTAGCTTTGTGTAGCTGATACGGCCTAATACATAAAGATGGCAGCATTAGACAATTAACGTTTTTTTAAATTTGTAATTTCCAAATTTTGGTTTCACTTAAACTGTACAAATAAAGTTTTCGCAATTCTACGTAGTCCTACGTTAAAAGGTCGTATTTCGGATACATGGCCGGTCTCCACTTGTAATTTTTTCTCTTGACAAAAAATAAATGACATTCGGCTCATGACATTTTTTGTACAACTACTAACATAAAGAATATAACAAATTTCTCTCTTTGAGAATAAGAAAAAAATTTGAATTTGGTTCCTTTTTCGATTAATATAATTTTTGGAATAATTTATTTATATTCCACAATTTATTATTTATGTTTTAATTTAATAACACAATTTCTATTTTATTTTATTTTATTTTCACCTAAAATTTATTAAAAGGCTAAAATTTTCCGAAAAATCATGAAAATTTCATTTTGGTTGTCAAAATATTCAACATAAAATGACAAAAAATTGAGCATAAAAAGCAATTTATGCTCAATTGGCACAACGTCATGACAAAATTTTTAAATATTCTGATCTTTTTCTCCCTTGACAAAATTTCAATGCGCATGCTCAAAACCATTTTTGTATATGTATTTTGCAAAATGTACTAAAAATTGTCACGAGAAAAATAATGGACTAGATTTTTTTTTTGTCAAGAGAAAAATACACAAGTGGAGACCGGCCAACAAGCTCGTCGTTTTTTTTTTTTTTAAAGAATTGCTCGATTTAATCTGCTACAAAATGGAACAATAAAATTTTAGATCTAGTTTTCACGAATTTATTTGAATTTTTTGCGCTATATTGTATACACTCACTCTTATAAATAATTTGTATACACATTATTTGACCTGTTCTATTTTCATTTTTAATCACTAGAACAATGCGAAAAACTAGCCAGTGTCACAACACCATAATGGCTGTATGACACTGGCTAGTTTTCAAGTGCTATAAATTGCTGTAAAAACAAAAAAGCGAAAAAGAGAACGAATCTAAATAAAGTGAGACAACACTATATGTACTTATTTTGACATTTTAAAAAACAGTCAACAAGCTTTTTCAGATTATATTGGCCAAGAAATAGCAAATTTCGACAACGATCTCCGAACATTCGCCAAAAATAAAATGAATGCCATATTATATGAAATAAATACGATTCAAGATAAAAGAAATGACGAAAAACAAAACAGAAATAATTAATGTAATTGTTTAATTCAATATACATATATATTCATAATTTATATTTTAATGATTTTTATATCAAAATGAATTAATAAAAATCTAAGTTTAACTCTTGTTTCTATTCATTTAAAATATTTGGATGAAACACTTCAAAATACTCCTCGAATCGCTTCCTGATCTCTGTGGCTGTTTTTTTTTGTGCACCAACAATTGCATGACTGGTTATTTCAAAATTGTTAGTGTTAATTGAGTCTATTTCTTCAACCGTCATGACGTCTATATTATTTGTATCTTTGATATTGTCGTTCCTTAAATAATTATGTAGACATATGCAAGCTAAAACAACTTCGATAGCCTTAGAACCTTTCTGTATAGGGTTACATCCTCGTTTTCTATTTCTTTTAACAATTTATGGCTGAATCCTTCACTTTCTCGATATAACAGCCATTTCGAAGAATATTTTTTCAATTTCTTTTTTTTCGGCTTTCCTTATATTTAAATAAGCAGCTGTTCGTAGCATATGAACGTTAGTTGCCACTAAAATTTCTAATAGGTCCGCGTCCGACATATGATAAACACCACACTAAAAATATATTTATTTTAAGAATATGACGAAATATGATAAACAGAAACACCACACTAAAATATTTATTTTAAAAATATGACGAAATGTCAAAAACAAGCTGTCTATGTCAAAAAAAATAATTAAAATTGAATTATTTTTTGCTAGAATTGCTCCATTTAAATTGCTACAAAAGTGGGCAATGAAATTTTAGATCAATTTTTCATGAATTTATTTTTATTTTTTGCCTATATTGTATTCACTCACTCTTATGAATATTTTATATATGCAATATTTGGCCTGCTCTAGTTTTATTTTTAATCACTTAAACAATGCGAGAAACTAGCCAGTGTCATACAGCCATAACCAAATGAAACAGCCGAAACAATCTCGAATTTTGTTTTAAAATATCTAGACCAATTTAAGCTCCAATCAAAATTGATCGCGTTTTCAGGGGATAATTGCAACACCAATTTCGGTGGTATAGATCGAGCAGGCGAAACCAATGTTTTTAAAATGTTGAAATAAAAACTGACAAAGCCACTAATAGGGTAGGGATTGGTTGCCCGGTCCATATCGTTCACAACGCTGCAAAGCACGGGCTTGAGATGCTTTCTTTTGATTTAGAATCTTTGGCGCTAAAAATTTATAATTTTTTCTCTACCTATGCCGTTAGGACTGAAAAATTAAAAGAATTTTCTTTATTTGTGAAAATCGAATACAAACAACTATTGAACCATTCTAGCACACGATGGTTAACTTTATACCCTGTGATAAATAGGATTTTACAAATGTTCCCTGCTTTAAAATCATACTTTTTGTCTTTGACTAATTGTCTAGCCATCTTAAACAATTTTTTGAGTCGGAATTTACTGAACCATATTTATATTTCGTTCATTCTTTAATGTTTCTTTTCCATGAAAATGCAAAGCAATTAGAATGTGAAGAAAATTCAGTTTTATAAATAAAGAAACTTTAAATAAGTTAACGAATGTTTTAAAACAGAGACACAAACAAAATTTCTTACCACTTAACGTAAAATTTATTTTACTTCGATTAATTAAGGACAGCTTAGAGGTTAAGGATTTTAAGTTACAAGTTAACGAAACGTATATAATAGCATACGACTACATAAAATCATGGACGAAACAATTTGATGAATTCCATAGCTTTGAATGGATGAAATGAAAATAAATGAAGTGCCAGAATAGAAAGATGTAGAAGGATCTCTAACGTATATAATTTCACTCAGTCTGTTTCAACCAATTTTGTAATTTGAAGTTATTTATCCAACGTGAATTGGACACATCGGAAACAGAATTCATAAATTCCAAATCAAGCAAAAGATGGGTTAAATATTTCGCACAGTGTGCTAATACAGGGTTTTATTCGGAGCTGCTTAAAATTTGTCAATTTTTTTGTTTGCAATATCGGGTCAAAATGCCAACGTTGAACGCGTATTTTCACTAATTGAAGCTCAGTGGACAGATGAACGCAACCGTCTAACTGTGTCAACAGTAAGAGCCATTTTAAGCATAACATATAACGCGTAAATAAACAACTAACATAAGTTGTTTAGAATTTTTACAAAACATAAAATCAAAAAAAAAATTATTATTGATTCGGATTCTGAAGAAGACAATTAAAATTTTTGGCAATTTTTAACGTATTGTTATTTAAATTTTATTATCTTTATATTGCAATATTTATTTTATTTTAAAATGTTATGAAAATCAAATCAATGTTATTAAAATATTAAATTTATACTGAATAAATGTTCCTAAGTTAAATAGATAATTGTAAAACTTTTCTGCTAGTATTATCAGCGGATAATACGAAAAATTTAACGATTAACAAAATTTTAATAAATCAGCGGGATATTCGAAAAAAAAATTTAACAAAATAAAAATCCTTAAAATTATTATTTTTTAAGCGCTAAAAAAGTATCGAGAACAGAGATCTAGAAACAATTCTAGCAAAAAACAATCATGGCACAGTATTTTTCAGTGCTTATTGTATACTTGTTGCTGACATATCAACAATTCAATAGTTTGTTTTTTTTATTTTATCAGTGGGCCTTTTTAAAAATGTCTAATTATTTGACTTTTGTAAATAACACAATGTTGTCTCTTTCTACCTCACTATTTCTGTACCCATTGCTTACTTTTAAGGTACTTTCTTCAAGCCAGTGTCATAAACTCATAATATCATAACTCCATTGGCTTGAAAAAAGTGCGATAAAAGTAGGCAATGGGTGACTAGGACAGAAATAGTGAGGTAAAAAGAGACAACATTGTTTTATTTACAAAAGTCAAATACATTATATAATTAGACATTTTCAAAATGGTTCACTGATAAAATAAAAACAACAAACTATTGAATTGAATCGTTTATTCTTGAAAGGGCTCATGTCCACTTTTTCAAATTATTCAGGAAATAAAAAGAACTTTTTTGACATGAGACCTTTGTAGAAGTAAATGATTTTTTTGTTGCAAGGTAGGTACCGTTCCATTAACCATATGGTAATTTCGTCTTGTCATAAAACGTATATACGTGTCTATGATACAAAACCGTCATAATACTAATTTTAACAAAAAGTGGACATGAGCCCTTTCAAGAATAAACGATTCAATTGTTGATGTCAGCAAAAAGTATACAACAAGCGCTGGAAAATATTGCGCCATCCCTCCCAACAAAAAAATGTATACGTCAAATACGTAACATAAAAGTTACGTTTACGTACATTTTTTAAAGCTACAGCACTGCCTCTCGTGAGTGGTAAAAAAGGCAGCCATATTTATATACGTAAAAAAATGACAACCATTTTTGTTTTTGCTTTTCTCACTGTAGTACATATGTAACAAATTTAATTGTAGAACACCGTCATATTTTGATGCCGCTGATATGCATACAAATTTTTAATATTTGAAGTGGGTGTTTATAGTAAATTTTTGAAGCTTTGATAACAGATTTGAAGTTGTGATAATATATTTTTTAATATTAATAATTGATTAAGTATTGTATTAGTAATTAAATAGTTTTACCATTGTGCTTTATTATATTTAGTGTATTAAATAAATTTGTAATAGTGTTATAAAAGTATATTATAGTAAATTATAAAATTAAAACTTTGTTATTTTAGATTATTATTTTTAAATATATCAATAAAATATAAATTATAACTAAATCATGTTTGCCTTTTAATTTAAAAAATAATAATTTTTTACTATTCATTTATATCAACGCTTGGGTGTAACAGAATTGAACTGTTTTGCTGTAACTTTTACGAATCGCAAATGAGTATTAAATATGTTACCTAATTGCTATTCGTAAAAGTTACACAGAAACTGTTCAATTATGTTCCGCCTAAGTGAATAAAAAATGTAACATTTATTTGTTTCATTTCTCTTGTGACAAATGTTTCGATTACGTATCATTTCTATTACACAAATACGTTACGTTTACGAAGAGTTTAGTATTAGGAAGCCTTCGTAAATGTTACGTTTATGTTACGCTATGTTTGAAGGGATGATTCTATTTTTGCTAGAATTGCGTCTAGGATAACTGCTGTTCAAATGAGCTATTGATTATTGCTTTATATTTGTCTATGCTACCCCTATCTATATTGTGTATATGTTACGGCTAATGTGCATAGAGGAGCAAATGTTTACATTCGCCGGCAAATGTGCATATTCGCCTGCTACTTTGGGTAATGTGAGTTCAACCTACATTTACCTACTAAATTTGGATAATTTACACATTTGCCACTTAACGTTGGTAAATGTGGATAAATTAATTATTGTAGATTATTTATGCTAGTGTACTTTCTGTAATTAAGAATAAATTAAGATGGAACTTCGCTATTTACCTTAATCGATTATGATACATGAGCGATGGTAATGGGATTCTAAAATTATTTTTGGATAAAGTTTTGTGTGGGCAATAAGGGTGGAACTTCGCTGTTTCTTAACAAATTATGATGAACTTTAATAATATATGAGTTTCACTACAGTATGTTAGGAGGACGTAATGCTGTAGTGAAACGAAGTAGATTGCAAATTATTGCAAAGGGAAATTTTAGTTTATGTCACTGTGTTAGAGACGGGATCGGGAATTTGCTTGCAAGACAAAATCTTGTTTTGCCGTTCAATCTTGTTTTTTGAATTCTTACCGTATGAAATGCACAAAAGATCTTTTAGGTTGCAGTGAGAGGTGGCTTGAACGCCCACATGGCCCTCCAGTAATAATAATACCGTATAAAATATAGTTTACCAAAATTTTGTTGAACAAAATCTTGTTTTTGTAAATTTTGTTTTTCGAAATAATTATTTTGATTATTTTATAGTGAAATAATGAATATTTAGTGAAATAGTTTTTCTGGTATCGATATAAAATATTGCATTTCAAAATGTTGCATTAATAAAATAGTGCAATTATTTTTCTTTTTAGTGGGTGTCATTAATAGATTCTATATAATCCGCTCCTATGTGCGGCACGCAGTGCGTCACGTTTGCTGATCCCGGCTCCTACGTCTCCAGAAGTTCAAATCTAAAGCCCCTCGGAGGGCGCTAACCGGGCGGGAGCGCAGCGACTCCCGCGTTCCCGTGAGAATTACCGAAGCTGTTAGCCTCTAAGTTAAATTAGTGGTTAGCCACGTATCACTTAATTTTTGTTGTACAAGATTATAAAAATTCTGTTTATTTATGTTAATCATTTTTTTATTAATCCGCGCGCGCGAAATACATTATTAAATTTCATCATAATTGGTTTAAAAACAGCGAAGTTCCATCTTAATTCCACATTCTAGAACTTTGTCTAAAAATCATTTAAGAATTCCATTTCCATCGCTCATGTCAAATTTCATCATAATAGGTTGAGAAATAGCCAATTTCAATCTAAAAAAATCCCATATTCTTTTTAATTTAATAATGGTATACTGGCATAAATTTAGGGTACAAATTTTCATATCTAGAGGAAAATTACATTCACCAATAACATAAAATAAGGAACTAGAAGAAGGCTCAAATAATGATAAATTAAAATAGACGCTAGCGCTGTTTGTATTTTGCATTAAAAAGTTTAACTAACATTGGCTGTAAACCAAAAGCAACAACAATTGTATAGCAGAGTATTATGTATAACGAAATAAATACAAAAATAGCAAGCACAGAAACGAACCAATTTGTGTTTGTGTGGGCAAGTTTAAACTTTACGATATACATACATACATATGATGTTTTCCTCTTTTAATCACAAGGAAAATAAAATGCTTTCTCTCTTACACTTGCAGCAAATATAATCGCATTCTCTAAAAATAAAAATCAACCAAACTGACATAAACGTATATACTCGAACAAGCTGCGCTGTTCCAATAATAATTAGACCATTTGAATGTGTTTGTTAATCGACAAATGTAGTAATAAAAATTTAAAAAATCAATGGGTTTTTGTTTTTATTAATGAAAGGGGACAGAACGGAAAAATCTAAAATTAACATAAAACTCTTTTTTGCTTAAACCGGCAATGATAGTATTTACTAATACAGATAAAGGCTAGTTTTGTATTGTAAATTTTATACCAAATGCACAAACCTATAAACACAGTTAGTGTACATAGTTTACAAATTATCATTTATGTTTTTATTCGCATTTTTCATGCAAGTAGAAACCAAAGCCGTGCTGTTCTTTTATATGGCATCAATCATCATAAAACAAATGTACATTGAATTGTGACACTGTGTTTGCAAGTTTTATCAAAACATCTATAATTCCACTATACGAAATTTATGTACAAAATGACTTTGTATTATTGTGTTGGTTGTATACAAATACATCTAAAATTAAAAATTGAACATTTGTTTTGGTTATTTACCATGGTATAAATATACAAGGTATGTTCCAACCAATCAACATATCGCCATTTTTTCTTTTGGTGACGTTTGGTTGGGATTTGTGTCTTTTGTATCGTATACAATCGTTCAAACTTATTTCTATTTCTAAAACCTAAAAATATTCTAATAAATTTAAACTAGTTCGCAAAAAAATATTCAAATTGACTCTGAGTGACGTCACGCTCCACGTGCTTTTAGCTGTCAAGCATACCCTTGTAATATTGGGATCATGGTTATTTACTATGGAAAATGAAGAGAAAAAACAAAAAATTCAAAAAACAACAATTTACGTCAAGGCAATGTCGTATAATAATATGATACATATATAATACAATGTATATAATCGTATACGAATACGATTTTTTTGAAATTTTCGATTTCTGTTTTATTAGAAAAAAACTCATTGTTTCGCTCACACAAACTCTCTTTCCTTTTCATACATACATTTTTCGGTTTAGCGTTTTAACAATGCCTATGTATAATATTGGTTTTAATATTAACCAATGTGTATTGTTCTTGGTTGTGTTTATACCTTTATCCAATTTTGATGTATAATAGCCTGATAACTAGACTGATTTCAAATAAAGAAAATGTAAAATAACCCATTGTTATTGTATAACCCACGCTGCTAGGGGCAACGTGAGTTATATTTTGTATAACAAAATATTGAGTAGTCATTGGGAAATTATTCATATAGATTTCGTAATTTACGTCAAAGAAACACGTCACCTAAATTTAAAGAACGGTCACTTTGATAAAATGTATTTCAAAATTCAATGCTACAGTGTGAAAACACAAAATGGAACTATTTCTTATTAATTTACTCGGGATAATATCCCATTCGGCTATCGCCTCGTGGGACAAACTTATCCCTCATGGATAATATCGACCTATCCAAGTAAGAATATAATAAGTGAAAAATACTGTTTTTTCAGGAGAGCAATATAAAGGTTTAATTAGTTCTTTTCGCTCCTAGGAATAAACGGATCACTTTTTGTTCTACGATCTTTCTTTGTATTATAAACATATGCATTTGGAATAAGACTGTGCATGGCTTATAAACACAAATTCAAAGTATTTCATTAAAAATGATCAAAGATAAAATTCTCCATGGAACAAAAATATAATCGTACTTACCGAATGAACAAAATAAAAATATTCCCACAAAAAATATGGTAACCGTCCTTTTCAATTGAACAGTTGGAAAAATAATCCAAGAATAAAAGTATAACGAACTTTGTTATACATATTTAAAACATTATTTCCGAAGAAGAATATGATAAGTGACTTTATCGTTGATTACCAAAAGAAGTTTTTCGTTATAAATTAATGTTAAGTCACTTATAGAAACGTTAAGTGTATCGTTTACACTGAAGAGTATTATAAAGTGGCTTTGAATACTTTTAATGGTATTTTTAGTTAAAAACGCATTATTTGAAGAATATAAAATCCGGCATAAACTTATCAATTTTAGAGATAATAACTTAAGATTTTGTCATAATAAGAATTCGACATTGTAGAGTCCAAAAATCGTATTCCCGTAAAACTGTGATAACTGACGTTTTCATGGTCTTAATTGGATAGGTCGATATCTCGTTTTGCTCACTAGTACCATAAATAACTATTATACATACAAAGTTGTTCATTACCAATTTCATTTATCATAGACACATTCTGCTTGTTAATAATAGTTCCGAAAAATAAAAACATTAAAGTGTCGCTACTATCGACACTTCCCGATATGTTATTATATTTTGAGTCCCCTTTATACTATTTTCTTTATGCCAATAACCTATGAGATATGTGCACATTCACCAGAAAATGTCCGAAATATGAGTATTTTGTTCAACTTATACACACATTTACCACTCACTTTGGGAAATGTGCATATTTACCGGTAAATGTGTACATCCTCCTATTTTGCACATTAGCCGTAACATATAAACTCATTCATTCGATAATTTTCTATACTATTTCTCCCTTTTTCGCGATACTTAAAAAGTCGCAAATAAAGCGAGTGTCATAATACCATTAAGGAAGCAGTGTACTTTGATTTAAAATTAGTAAGGCCCGAATTCATAGTCGTTGCTACAACTATAACTACTGTTATAGTAACAGTTTTCGTATTTATAAACCTCACTATAAGATTTGTTTAGAATTTAACAACGCTTATTGTGATCAAAATCCATCACTATAAACATTGCTACAAAATATCCAAAATGAGAAAGTAAATTCGAAATTCGTATCGAATTTTAGACATAAGTTTGAAATGATAGCACTAGTTACGAGACAACTATAAATTCTGGACTAAGATTTGATTATGACAGTAAAAAGTCTTTTGTGGATAAATGTGAAAATTGTTGAATTTTTTTTTTTAGTTCTGGGTTTTGGTAGTTTGCTGTACTGAAGATTGCTCAAATCACAGAGGTTTCCCGGGATGTGACATAGGCCATTAGTTAGCTTAAGGAGTGTACTTTAATCTCAAATTAGTAAGATTTGATTATGACAACAAAAGGTCTTTTGTGGGTGAATGTGAAAATTGTGAATTTTTCACATTCAAAACGAACGAAACAAAAGACTTTTTGTTGTCAAAATCAAATCTTACTAATTTTAGACCAAAGTACACTCCATAAGTTAACTATTGGCTTAAGTAGCATCCCGTTAAAAACTCTGTGATTTGAGCAATGCTCAGTACAGCAAAGAGCAAACTACTAAAGTCTAGAACACAAAAAAAATTCAACAATTTTCACATTCACCCACAAAATAGTTTTTACTGTCATAATTTAATCTTACTAATTAGTTAATCAAAGCAAACTTAAAGCAATGTTGATATATTCAAGGTGGTTTATTTTGAAAACCATGATTAATCTCTATTTTGTTATAGTTGGTTCCAATTCCGGTCTGCTATAAAATATTTTTTTGTTAAATTAACCAATTTTGTATACATTATGTTTTGTTGATTTTGTTGAAAACTTTACATCCATTAAAAACAGCCTTTTTTTGCACTTTTAGGGTAGGATATGCCAAAATCCTAACGTGATAGTGCAATTCTGTAACCAGATTCGGATTCAGCATCGAAAAATATTTCGGAAATGACTATTCTTGTTCCTGTTACCCCTGTTGACCCGTGTTACTTGCTTTTAATCTCAGTTTACTTTTTCAAGGAAGTTTTGATTGCGGACAAGCAAAATTTTATAAAAAGTTCTTACGTACATATAACGAAATTTTGTCTATGTAAAAATTATCTCCCACAGACACGCACATTTAAACTTACAATATATTTCTCAAAAATTTTAACCATCAATTGAACAAAACAACCATTCCCTTGTTTAGAAGGAAAAGAGATTTCTATAAGTTTCTAGAGATATCTTAGATTCATTATAACTTTATACAAATGTCTTATAAATTTTTGAACTATTTTAATACACACCTTGAAATTCAATAAACAAATATTTATAATAATCAGCAAATGCGCGTAAAACTACAGCCATTTTTGATTGACACTGTTACGCGCACGTTTGGCAAACAAACAAAATTCACTCGGTTAATCTCACGCAAACCCGTCACAAAATTTATTCACAAAAATACATATATGTAGGTATTATTTTGGTTATGTCGGTCTTTACTGGCAGACTCTCAAAACTAGTTTAAAAACTTAGACTGAATTGCTATATATCAAAATGCCATTAATGCATTCATATTTTCGCAAATAATACTGAATTTTAATATAAGGTGGCTTTTTAACCTATAAGGTGTTTTATAGTATATAAGGTGGCTTTTTAAATTAAACCTATAAAATATTTCCTTGAGGAATATAATTTTTTTGCACGGGCACGTGTTTAAATGTGAGTTATTGATAATTCATGTCACATTTAGGCATTGACCTAAAATTTATTTTGTATCGTAATTATTGAATGAATGAATTAAGTTTGCATTAGTTTGTTCTAATGCTATTTTAACCAAAACAAAACTTTATTTGTCTTTATTTTGTTTGTGAGAATTTTTTTTTTATTTGTTGTAAAATTTAGTTTGAGCTTATGTAGTTCTGGTAGCATGCACATAGCCGAATTTTATCAATAAATTTATTTTTGGTTATAATGACTAACCGGAAGTTCTACTTGTTCTCAGTTTATGACAGTTTTGTTAATTTACAGTTTCAAATATAAATTTAAAACACTATATTTTACATATTAGAAAATGGAATTGTGGGGCGGAATCTATACCCTACAGTAAATATAACATATGTCTAGTTCGTTAAAATATCTAGGAACGCCTTTAACGTTAAATGTATTGCATTTCAATTATTGACTAGCATTCGTGTATTTAAATCATAATATTTGCTTCTAGATTAGTCTAGCTAGACATTTCCCAACACGAATAATCCAGCGGAAGGCAAGATTTATAACAATCAAAAAAGTTTTAACCACAAACTTTAACCTTAATATTTATTTTCACTTTGAAATTTTTTGTATGACGATACTACTTGACGAAGAAACATTGGAAGCGGAAATAATAACTGAACAAGCTTTGCAAGAAAGTAAAGAAATCCTACCGACAAAACTATAAAAAGCCATGGATGAGATAAAAGTTAATATGAATAGAAGCTCCTGGTTTCGACCTTATTACCGCAGAAATCTTAAAAGAATTTCCAAGGAAAGCTCTGGTAAAGCAGCATTTAGAATCAAATATGTACCCAGCTTGTAGAGAATATTGCAGAATTAATTATAAACCTGGGAAACTATAATACCACACGAAACTTCGTCTTATACCCCAATTTCTCTATTGCCCCCATATACAAACTCTTTGAGAAGCTATTAGTAAAAAACGTTAAATCGGATAATCGAAAAAAAAAAACTTGATTCCAAATCATCAGTTCGGTTTTCGTAACCAACACTCCACTAGAGAAGAAGAAAGTCTGTTCAACGATAATTTTAGACGTTGCACTAGCGTCTGATAGAGTGTAGGGTGTAACTACAAGTTAAGAAATCTTCAATCTATGCAATGTGCTAAAATACTGGAATAATACTTGAAAGATAGATTCAAATAAATTTTAATCATTTGTCTGTTTTTTAGGGATGTGAAGTTTATCCTAAATTTCTCCTAAAACTACAAAAGCAACAATTTGTTTGCTAGCATGTGTGAAAAGTGAACATTTAGGCGTTTTTCAGAAAATTACGATATAATGATATGAAAATTTAAATGAAAATAATATATTTTATACATTAATTTAGTTAAACTAAATAAATTTTGATTACAATTTATATTTTAATATATTATTATTTTAAGATAAACGAAAACAGAACGATATGTGTGATAAGATGTAGGCCTAACTTAACTATTGACCAACGTTTTTCTCTTGGATTTCAGATACGCAAATAGAGATCGATATACATGTATATACGGACTATTCCAATATTTAAAGTTGACGATCTTTGACGTAATACTAAACGCATTTATAGGAATTGCTCATCGGATTTCTTTATTGGGTGATAAGATGTAGGCCTAATTTAACTATTGACAAACTTTTAGAATTTTCTCTTGGATTTCGGATACACAAATAGGTTCGGACTACCCCCATAATTGTAGTTGACGAACTATGACGTAATACTAAACGCATTTATTGGAATTGCTCATCGGATTTCTTTATTGGGTGATAAGATGTAGGCCTAATTTAACTATTGACAAACTTTAAGAATTTTCTCTTGGATTTCAGATACGCAAATAGAGATCAATATACGTGTATATACGGACTATTACTAGAAAGAGCAGTAAATTCCCCCTTTTCCAAAATATTTTTAATAAACTTCTCTCAATTTTTTTTTCCAGAATATGTCTCCGCCCTTTTCCAGAATATAATACTAGAAAGAGCAGTAAATTCCCCCTTTTCCAAAATATTTTTAGAAAACTTCTCCCAATTTTTTTTTTCAGAATATGTCGCCGCCCTTTTCTAGAGTATATTACTAGAAAGAGCAGTAAATTCCCCCTTTTTCAAAATATTTTTAAAAAACTTCTCCCAATTTTTTTTCCAGAATATGTCTCCGCCCTTTTCCAAAATATAATACTAGAAAGAGCAGTAAATTCCCCCTTTTCCAAAATATTCCAAACTTCTCTCAATCCAAAACTTCTCTCAATTTTTTTTTCCAGAATATGTCTCCGCCCTTTTCCAGAATATATTACTAGAAAGAGCAGTAAATTCCCCCTTTTCCAAAATATTTTTAAAGAACTTCTCTGAATTTTTTACTAACTCAATAATACTAACCGCCATGTTTTTTATTTAGGAGAAATTTAAGACAAACTTCACATGCATTGTTTTTTTCTAGATTTCGTGTGGTCATTGTTTAGTTTTTTATAGACAAGTTTAGTTAAACTAACATATAAACGTAGTTTAACTAAACATGACTATAGAAAGCAAAACGTGTAGACATTACACAAAATCTAGAAAGATAGATTCTTCAGGATTAAGTTAGATGACACCTTTTACTTTCTTTTACGTAAGTAAAATAAAGTATAGTAATCATGAAAATTTTCGACCTTGAGATTATTGAATATTTATCTGTTTTGAGGTCCCCTGAGTCCGAAAAAGTGGGTTTCGGAATGATGTCTGTCTGTCAGTCTGTGTCCACTCTACAGCCCAGATGGCCCAACCAATCGAACTGAAACTTCAGATTTAAGCTTTTTTGGTAAATTGGGAGGCCCCAGTGATTTTTACTCCAAATCGGTCAACCGGAAGTGGCCACCCCCTTGGGACAGAAAATTTGTTTTGCAAATATCTTAAAAAGTATAAGGTTTACAAAAAACTACTAAAACAAAATGTTTCCAAAAAATAAAAATAAAAAAGAATAAAAATAAAAAAATTAAAAATTAAAAAAAAAATGGAGGTGTGGCCAACACAAGACTTTCTTTTACGAACAGCGAATTTTAAGAAACTTTTATAATGCAAATTTCTTGCAAACTTTATTAAGATTGTTTTTATTTTTTCATGTTTTCTGTAAATTGTATATTTTTGAAATATTTGTAAAAATAAATTTTCTGTTTCACGGAATCTGGGACCTGGAACCCCAAATATTATGTAAGAGATTAATGAAAATATATCTGTTTTGAGGTCCCTTGAGTCCGAAATTGTGGGTTTCGAAATGATGTCTGTCTGTCAGTCTGTCCGTTTGTCTGCTCGTCTATCAGTCTGTGTCTTCTCTATAGCCCAGATGGCTTAACCAATCGAACAAAATCTTTAGATTTAAGCTTTACTTATGTAAAAGAAAGTAATAAGCGTGATTTACACGTATCGAACAAAATTTTTGTTCGATGCCTAGCAAAAAATAAAAAGATAGTATATCATGATTTTCTTTTGCCCGAGAGGGATAAAACATTAACCAACAAAATTTTGCTCGATGTCGAACAAAATTTTGTTAGGCGTCTTTTTCTTATTTTTTACATTTGCTACTATAAACACCAAAAATTGAACTATAAAATATACTCGACCCGAGTATATTTTATGGAAACAAAACAATCAAAATGGCGATTTGTGAAATTTGTATAGTACTTTAATTTTATTTATTTTTTAATTTTAATTCAAAATTAAAATTTTCGTTCGAAAAGTTTTCATTTTAGGGAAAAAGTGATAATTTTGATAAATAAAGTAGAATCATTGCCCTATTCGTCAAAAATATTACATCGTCGATTTTATACCGCCAAAAAATTATAGCATGACCGACATTTTTGTTTTATACTTTTCTCTTTTTATCACATGAAATTTTTTTCTATTGCGCGTAGCTCTAAGGTTTTAACAAAAATTGTTGGGCATCGAGCAAACATTTTGTTCGATACGTGTAAATCACGCTTAACAAAATAATAAATTTGTAAGAAGTTTGCGTAATTGGTTTCTCAAAATTCCCTGAAGAAAGAAGAAGAAATGTGTTGGCCACACATCAATTTTATTTTTTTTATAAAATTTTTTAATTTTTTTTTTAAATTTTTTTTTTTTTAAATTTTTTTTTTTTTTTAATTTTTAATTTTTTTTTTTTTTTTTTTTTTTTACTTTTATTTTTTGTAATATATAAATTGTTTTCGGCTTTTTATAGACAACATACTATTTGTAATGACATACTCATTATTTTCGATTTGGCAAATCAGAAAAATAATGGAGTCATACTCCTAATATATCTACCAGCAAAAGTAGAAAATATTCATCCCCTCCCCCCCTTTTCTTTCCCGCAGAGTCAATACAAAGTGTATCAACTCTCAAAAATGAGAAATCTCTTTGAGATTTTGAAGACCGAACTACAAAAATTCAACTCTCGAAAAATACATTAAGTATTTAACTAGAGGGGAGGGGATGAATATTTTCTACTTTTGCTGGTAGATATATTAGGAGTATGACTCCATTATTTTTCTGATTTGCCAAATCGAAAATAATGAGTATGTCATTACAAATAGTATGTTGTCTATAAAAAGCCGAAAACAATTTATATTAAATCAGACAATTTTTATTTTTTGGAAACATTTTGTTTTAGTAGTTTTTTGTAAACCTTATACTTTTTGAGATATTTCCAAAACAAATTTTCTGGCCCAAGGGAGTGGCCACTTCCGGTTGCCCGATTTGGACTAAAATTCACTGGGACCTTCCAATTTATCAAAAAATCTTAAATCTGAAGTTTCAGTTCGATTGGTTAAGCCATCTGGGCTGTAGAGATGACACAGACTGACAGACAGACTGACAGACAGACATCATTTCGAAACCCACTTTTTCGGACTCAGGGGACCTCAAAACAGATAAATCTTCAATAATCTCAAGGTCGACAATTTTCATGATTACTATACTTTATTTTACTTACGTAAAAGAAAGTAAAAACATTAAAAAAAAAAAAAATTTAAAAGAAAAATTAAAAAATTTTATAAAAAAATAAAAGTGATGTGTAGCCAACACATTTCTTCTACGAACAGGGAATTTTGAGAAACCAATTACGCAAACTTCTTACAAATTTATTATTTTTTATTACTTTCTTTTACATAAGTAAAGCTTACATCTAAAGTTTTTGTTCGATTGGCTAAGCCATCCGGGCTATAGAGAAGACACAGACTGATAGACGGACAGACAAACGGACAGACTGACAGACAGACATCATTTCGAAACCCACCTCTTCGGACTCACGGGACCTCAAAACAGATAAATATTCAATAATCTCTTAATTTTTCAAATAATATTTGGGGTTCCAGCTCCCAGATTCCGTGAAACAGAAAATTTATTTTGCAAATATTTCAAAAATATACAATTTACAGAAAACATGAAAAAATAAAAACAATCTTAATTAAGTTTGCAAGAAATTTGCATTATAATAGTTTCTTAAAATTCGTTATTCGTAAAAGAAAGTCGTGTGTTGGCCATACCTCCATTTTTTTTTAATTGAAAGGAATCAAGAAAGGATACCACAGGGCAGTATATTAGGGCCGGTTTTATATCTGCTGTACACTTATGATTGCATCAGAAAGATGGCACGGCGATCT
The DNA here is from genome assembly GCA_963556165.1 of Tipula helvola. Classification (NCBI taxonomy): domain Eukaryota; kingdom Metazoa; phylum Arthropoda; class Insecta; order Diptera; family Tipulidae; genus Tipula; species Tipula helvola. The sequence continues at coordinate 297,767,274 of OY744481.1, read as the reverse complement.
TTGTTATTGGAGAAAGCATTGAAAAGTCAACAGAAAAGTTAGAATCAGAAATGAAACTAAATCAGTTCACTTCAACTTTACAGACGGACTAATGCCGAATAAACCGGAAATAATACCGTATGCGAACACGGTTAAGTATCTCAGCACGACCCTGGATACTTAACTATGATGAAAAACACTCGATAACAGGTAAAGGGTAGAACTAAGACCCTAATAAAGAAAGATGTATTGGCTGATGGGAATAAACTCTTCTTTATCAACATACAACAAGCTTATACTTTATAAGCAAATATTGAAACCGATTTGCACTTATGGTATTCAGTTTTGGGGTTGCAACTCTGCTCTAAAACAACATGATTTTAGTATGCAGAGTTAAGAGAATCAAACCTTTTGTGCCGGTGTAATTATTAGGGTAAACAGTGTTGTGCTGATCTAAAATTCACTAAAAGATGTGGTTTACTTCAACTTATGACCAGATACTAATTATGAAATGCCAATGGGAAGAAGCCATTGTGTAATATAAGTTAGTAAATTAAGTCGGAATCAATTGCTCATTAGCCCAGGAGATTAAATTGAAATTACATAAAATAAATAAATAAAATGTATTTAACCCTAGACCCGTGTACTTGGTACTGAGTGCCCCAAGCGATTTTCAAATCGAAATACCGTAAGTTTTCTTCAAGGTTTTACTTTGTTTAATTGCATTATTTTCAGAAAGATATTCTCATATTGAATTCAAAAGTACGAAACATTTACCTTTGTTAGGGTATTTTAATCGCTATACTGAGGGTTTGAAGTGTCTTTGAAGCCCCATATGAATTTACGACTGATTTCATATGAATTGGTTCCGCTTTGTTTGGTTATTATTTATTTTGGGTTTTTCCCTAAATATAGAAAGATATTTGATGCTCACTGGCCGTTGCAATTGAAAAGCAGAGAGTAATTAGCGATTGAGAACAAATGTGATGGATTCAAACCAATGGTTTTGCCAATCATTCTTTGGCAGGTGAAGTAGGCCTTATTGGCCTTGTTTGTTATATGATTTAAGTGGGGATTCCATGTCAGGTTCTGATCAAGTAAGACACACAGATATTTAACTCCTTTGACAATTGGAGAGTTACCCCCCCCCCCTTTCCTCCCCCAAGGCTATCGGCGGGAGGGCAGTCTTCCTCCGGTTAGTAAAGAGAGTGCAGCTGACCTTATTAGGATTTACCGTAAGGCCCACCTCCGTGCACCAATCAGTTACTACCTCTAGGGCTTGTTTCATTCTTTCCCCTACTGTATTTGCGAATCTGCCCTTAACCATCAAGACTAGTCCGTCCGCATAGGTAGTATTTGAGAAGTCTAGATTTCTCAGTTTTGTAAGTAATTGATCCATCACAATCAGCCATAATAGGGGAGAGAGGACGCCTCCCTGGGGACAGCCCCTGGTGGTCGCTATAGTGATGGTTTTGTCTCCAAAGGAGGCCGTAATCCTCCTGGTTTTTAGCATGTTTATTATCTACCTTATGGTGGAGAGGTCTATGCCCCTTGTTAGTGATTGTTCCTGAATTACCTCGAAACTAGTATTATCAAAAGCTCCCTGGATATCAATGAAGGAGCATAGTAATAATTCTTTATTCCGGAGCGTATCTTCGATTTCCGATGTCAGTTGGTGAAGAGCTGTTTCTGTTGATTTCCCTGCTTGGTAGGCGTGCTGCCTACAGTCCAGAGGGTGACTTTGGAGGGTATTGCATCTAATACAAAGTCCCAGAATTGTTTCCATGGTTTTCAGTAGAAAAGATGTGAGGCTAATAGGTCTATAAGACTTAATCTCCTCTGAGGATCTATTTCCCGCTTTTGGGATAAAAATCACTCGAACTTCTCTCCAGCGTTTTGGAATATATTCCAAGCTGTGACTGGCTCTGAAGAGTATAGTAAGATAAGGTAGCAAAATCTGTAGGCCATGCTATAGAAAGGAGGGATATATGCAATCCCCTCCCGGTGATTTGAAAGGTCCAAAGGATTTGACTGCCCAGCTTATCCGTTCCGGCGTAAAAAACTGCCTCGAGAACTTCTGAGCCCCCCTTGGAACCAGGTATGGATGTACACTACTTGCGTTGGATTCCTCCTGATCCCTCAGAATAATACATTCTGGGAAGTGACCTTTCACTAGATATTCTAAAGTCTCTTCCCTGGTTGTGCTTGTCCCTCCACCTGGTTTCCTTACAGACCCCAAGGGATACCTGTGCTCCAAGGAGAGTGCCTTCTGTAGTCGAATCGCCGTACGCAGCTTGTCTATTTTCTCACATAAGTCTCTTCAGCTTAGCCTTTTGCTCTGCCTGAGGGCTATGTTATACTGGGTAAGGGAGTACTGATAGGTAGTCCAATCGTTCGTCCTCTTAGCCCTATTAAACAGTTTACGGACATTTCGTCTCATGTTTTCCAAGTTTTGATTCCACCAAAGGAACATCCCTTGTGCCTCTGATACGCAAGTGGTGAGCTTGAGTGGTAGGCATTAATTATTGCCTTTGGCATTAATTATTGCCTTTGTCGAGGTCTTCGACAGAGTTTATCGAGGTCTGCAGACCAGTTAAGTTATCCAAAAGTCTATCGTTATAGACTGGCCAGTTGGTAAATATGTGGAAGCGATGTTAATCACCCTCCTGCCACCTTTGGGTAAGGGCATTTCTATTGAAACAGCCATGATATCCCTAGAAATAAACTGGTTAATAGAGAAGATATTGTGCTTTGAGCGACAGAGAATTGCTGTCCTCGGCCTATCTGCAGCCGTGTCGTAGACTACCTTACCTGTATTGGCCGCAAAACCTTTTATCTTCCCATTGTTGGTCCAAAGCTCCTGTATGAGCGCTATATCCCAGTCATTGATCATTAAAGACGATTTTGGTTGTTTGTTGCCGTCTTCAATCGATGCAAATTAATCTGCACCAACCTCAGTATCACAACTCCACGCTATCATTCTTAGGCTCCGAAGAGCCTGGTATTAATACGGGTTGCTGAAGTGCCACCCTTCCTCTGGGAGTCACCCCATGGCTTTTCCCCCTCCTTCCTTGGCCCGGTTTGGCCGATCTCCCTATTCCGGGGGTAACAGGTTTGGCCTCCTCCGGCCCAGTAACCCCACCACCGCGGCCAGAGTTCTCAGCCAAAGCTGCCTTCGACGTGCCGAGCAGATTCTGCTCCGCCACCCTCCCCCTGGCTGCATCCACCACCCCCTCCTCCTTTGGGCGAAAATGTACAGAGGCAAACATCCAGTTTACTCTGTAGTTGGAGCCCTTGAGTAACTCTGCCGTTTTGTGTGAAACTGAAACGGTCATTGTAACTTGAAAGAGGTCGCCTTCTCGTCTCGCTCCTTCCTTGAAATGATTCTCCAATCTGCGTCTCTTAGGTCCTTATTCTGGACCGCCAGACGACGTAGTATCTTCTCATTTGTTTCCTTACCACCACGTGGCAGGTAAACAAACATGATTTTTGGGCGAGGCAACTCCTCCTCCCCAACTGCCTTCAGGGATGCCTGTCCCATGGTTTGAGTGAGGGCACAGTGACCCTAAGCCCCTCTGCCGTGTTTTCATCGGCACAGTTAACCATGAGCCAACCGTTCCTGGTGCGACATCCCAGAAAGTTTGGGCTGACACCATCTAATGGCAGCTCCGCCACTGTGTCCATAATTGCGTCCTGTATGGCCAGAATCTGGGCAATGCCCAGTTTAATCTCTGGGAAGGCTTGGTCGGTAATCTCCAACTTGATGGCCTTCACCGCATTACTGTAAGTAGTGGCTGTGTCGGCTCTGTTCTCCGGGCAACTCTCCTTATTACCGCCTTCTGTGACACTATTGGGGCGGCTTCCAGTGCCTTTGGTGAAGGACTGGAAACTTTCCCTTTCTTTGCTTCATCCCTTGTGGGGTAGGGTCGTCATCCGACTTGCTTCTTTTAATTGCTGGGACGGTTCTGTCCCTGATCTTTTCCTTGCATTGCTGCAAAGCAGCGTCGCGGAGGACCCCTGACTGAATTAGATGGGACAGACGTCTCTTCGCGGCCCCACTGAGGCGTGTCCTCCTCTTTACTGTCTCCTCGAGCTCCCATTCCTCAAGGTCATTTCCGATTTCGGCCGTTGTCGACGTGGATAGGGTATTTCAGGCAGTAGAATGCCAAGTGTAGGAGAGCCCTCCACTACGTCCGTGCTGGAGTTATCAATTTGATTTATGATCTCAGAAGCAGGGCCTGACTGGTTCTTGGCATCTTCTGAGATTAGTGCGTTTAAAGGAGCACCGCCCTTATTGTTTAAATTAGTTAATAAAGAATCCATATAGTTTTGATTTGCATTAAACGTCCACCACGGCAGCTCCCCTTACCGTGGTAAGGCTAATTGAAATCGGAGGTCGCCTGGTATCCGGAGTTCCATGCTAGCGACCAACTAACCCATAGTGCTTTAGCCTGTTGTTCGGTAAAACGACCCAACAGTTACCGGGGCCACCGCGAGGAGGTAGCACGTACACTTGCGAATCACGCTCAGTTTACCCCTCGCGCAGATCGTGGGCCCACAGACAAGACCGCCTAAAACACGACCAGAACAGGCTGCTGGGGCTCACCCTAAAGGAAGGTTACCGAGCTGGTGAACAGCTTTATTAGCCCCCTTCCTGTAGACGCCAGACCTCCTGTGTAGTAGGTTATTCGATATTAACCATTTCAGTGCTATGTTCATTCTAACATGGCATACTGAGAATTCGAGTGTCGACCACTATACCTGCCTCGCTCTAATATCTTGGCAACATAGCTGGAAGTTTTTTGCTTACTTTTAATTCAATGATGTCTTGAGCGAAGAGCACCGTTTGACCACGAAATCCATACGGTGAGGAGAGTGAGGTGATTTGGCTACTTTCACGAACGCGAAAAATCATCATTAAATTATCATGCAGAAAATCAGCGGGTAAGGGAGACATGCGACTACGTACTCAACAATGCAGAAAACAAACGTTTTGGGCATGGAAAACAGAGGAAAAGCCTACTTTTGACGCATTTTGTAGGAAAAGGATATTTTGCATCCGTCAAAAAGTCTTACCTATAGGGCCCGGATTTTCCTTAATTCATCACTGCCCATAACCTAATGAATAATTTAATAATTTCTATTTTATAAATTTTGCCACAACGGACATTTCATTAAAAGTCTACAAGCCTAGCTTATGAAGATTGGTAAACATTTTTTATAACAAACAATATTTTCTATTATAAAAGCCGCTTTGTTGTTTGAACCCGCAGTGATTAACTTCAATATAAATCCGTAATCTTTGATAACCTCTTTAGGCGATTATATAATTAGTTGTATGCATGTTCTTTAAGGTTGGCGGGTTATCTACGATTGCTGTAATATATGCGGCCCATTTAATGATGCGGTAAATTATTTTATTGTTTTTTTTTTTAAATTAATAAACCAATATGTTATTGACAGCACGTAATAACATTTAAGTGTTTGTTTCTTATTGTACATATCTGTAATTATAAAATGTTTAATTACGTTTGGCCTTATTTAAAAAAATAAAAATTAACAAATTTAAAATCTATTATCGCCGCAATGTACAAATAGTATGGTAACATAAACGAGAAACAACTCTTCAATAAAAATTTCCATTGTATGCCAACAGACGCAATTCTACTAGTATAGTATACTTTTGTAATGTACGACTTTAAATCATTTGAAGCATTCCACCTTGACTTCTTGTTATTCCAATTTTCATTTTTAGTGGTTAAACCAATCAATATTTTAAATGTTGTTTATAAATTGCACATTAAATGTAAAATGCCTTGAATTTATTGAAAACGATACGCCGACACACTAATTATTGTGTATAAACAATTTTTTTTTTATAATGTATGAGTAATTCAATTTCGCCTAATAAATCTTGATTATTTGCGTTTAACAATTTAAAATTTATTTGATCATTTACTAGGTGTATTATACCTGATTTGTGATAGGATTTCTTCAAACTTACTACCTCAATCATACAGGCATACTAAATATTTCCAGTTGGTTGTTTTAAGTGAAACAGGAGTAAAATAATTAAATCACAAATACTAAAATATGGTGAACGCGTAAAAAGTGCAAAATCACTATGAATCAACATTTAAAAAAAAAATAAAAAATCGCAAATCCATTTAAAAATTTAGTCATGAATTGGTGCTTCTAGTTTTTTTGTACGTCAGGAAACCGTATAAGGTAAACACACAATTTGTATCGCACACGCGATATTATTTAGGTAAAGTTTGCAAGAAATCTGGATCAAAATTGTATTTGTAAACAACAAGTTAGTTTACAAAATTTAAAATATGAGACGAGCAACTTGGTAATTTCACATTTTTTCATAAAACGCAAAATAGCCGAGTTCTTTGCGAAAACATGACCGCGTGACCCTCTAAAAGTAGTGAAAAGTCACTATTTTCAAATCTTTCCCAATCGCCCGAGCTCGGACCTCATCGAATTCTCAATCTACGTGAAAAATACATCGATTAAAAAAAATTGTTGACCAATTTGTTTCGCTCTATAGGGTAGAGCCATCTTATGTTATGTAGCCGCCGGATGATTGGATGCCTGGATGTCTGTCGGTACCCATTGTATACATGGCAGAAAGGCTCGTCCGATTTGGAATTCTTTTCTCCAATCTGTTTCTATGTTTAAGCCGGAGAACTGAAAAGCTTTTGGAACCTGTACGACAAGAGGGTACCTGCCATATAATATATTGACCCAAAACCACCTCATCTAAAATGTAACATGTAAAAAGCAGAAAGTAAAATGTAAAATGTACAAAAGTTTGTGGGTCTAAAATCATTTCTCTCGACGTTTTGAAAGTTCCAAGGAAGTTCGGAGTCCGAAAAAGCACAAAAAAAGTCTTACCGTATCCATGGTATCTCGAGAATAGCTTGTACGATATTGACCGTAGAAAAGCGGAGAATTGAAAAGCTTTTGGAAGCTGTACGGCAAGAGGATCCAAGTACCTGCCACAAGAATTCACCCAAAACCACGAGGTGATATTGTCACGTTGACCAATTTGGTATATAGTTTGGTTTGAGGATTGAGTGATTGAGTTGGCCTTTAAGCTTGCGGTTGAGTTGGGTTCCATTTGCGAGTTGAGTTGGGGTTGTAAGCATGTAGTTGTGTGGTGGTCGTGAGTTTCGGGTTGATTTAAGGGCTAGGTTGCAAATCGAACTAAGGTTGAGTTGGAGTTGAACTACGGCTGAGTTGCGGTTAAGTTGGAGTTTAGTTGAGTTGAGCAAGAGTCAGCGGTTAAATTTGGAATTTATTTGAAGTTGTGTTGACTGCTGAGTTGGAAGTTAGCCTGAGTTTGAAGGTTGAACGTTGAGTTTGAGTCTAGGGTTAAGCTGAGGGTTGAGTTAGGATTGAGGTGAGTTCATAGACACATGCAGTTTTCGAACTGGGTTGGTTTAGGGGTTGCTCGAACGTTTGGGTTGGAGATCATTCAGCCGTTCAGTTGGGGTTTTATTTGGGGCATGGGTTGAGATTTTAGTTTGAAGTTAGCTTGACTTGTTCTGAATTGAGTTCATGTGCGCATATAGTTTTTCGGACCGTGTTGATTTGAGCATTGAGTTGGGCATTTTATTGAAGGTTGTGTTGACGGTTGAATTATTGTCGAGTAGGGTGTTGAGTTGAGATTGAGCTATGGGATTCAGTTGGCGAATTAATTGAGGGGTGAGTTGGAGATTAGATAAAGTTTAGTTTGGGGTAGTTCAGTAAAGTTCAGTAGTTTTCGAACCGTGTTGACGTTGAGTTTGGGAATGAGTTGAGGGTTGAGTTGAAGGTCCAGTTGGAGTTGAGTTATGGTTGATTTTAGGCTTGAATAGAGTTTGAGTTGATTTGAATTTGAGAGAGGGTTCGGTTGGGGATCAATTTGGGGTCGAGTTAAGAGTTTAGTGGGCGTTCATACAATCTTGCATCTTTTGAATTGAGTTGATTTCGGGATTTAGTTGACCGTTGAGTGTGAAATTGAGTAGAGGGTTGAGACTTGGTTCGATTATGAAAAGGTAGATGATGACTTGTTTATGCCTCAAAGCAAGAAACGAAAAAAAACCCGAAAAAAATTGAACGAATTGGAAGAATGGGAAATTGAATCATATTTTGTATAAATTTTATCTTTTGTGCAATTTTCCTACATTGAATTATGTGATTTTTTTAAAAACTGATTTTTATGATTTATTTTTAACGTAAGTTATGTTTTTCTAAAGAGTCAGCTATTTTATTTCTTAATATTTCCGCAGCCTCTTCCTCAGAAAATTATTTGGGATCCTCAGTTGTCACAAAGGGCTCCGGTTGCAACGCTATGTTGTAATGAACACAAGCATTGTGCAACGCTACACAAAAGTTCGTAATTTTCGTGGTCTTTTCCGGTGAGTAATGTAATTGCCTTGCTCCCAACAACCATCGAAATCTGGCTTTCAACACACCTATCTTGTTTGATAATATTCCGACTAATGGAATTGTTTGTTTTTTATTGAACAAAGCTTGCTTCGTCTCTTTTGTAGCCACACGAAATAGTGTCAGCAAAATTTGTATCCAGCGTATGAATCCCGAATCACATATTAAAATATACTAGGTGTATTGAACATTTCGTAGAGTGACATCTATATTCTACTAGTAGAAATACATCTATAACTACATTGAATGCATTCACTCTTGGTATGAACGCATACGATATTGCAAGTTGATCTGTAATAGTTTTTTCCAAACAGCTGATTTAAAGTAGACGTGTCTTTGTATTTTTTTTAAATGGAAAAAATTCATTATCACGCAGTCATTAAATTCTTTCACGGTTCAGTATTTTTCAATGGATTCCTGCGTGGAAAGCGTTTTTCATCGAAAGACGAGGTTATAGCTGCCTTAATGGAGTACTTGAAAGGTCTTCCGGAAAATCACTTCAGAGATGGGATAAATGAATTGGAAAATCGCTGCACAACTAAATATTGAAGAGTAAAGTTATTTTCAGAATGCAAAGCTTGTATTTTCATTTCTCTTCCACAAACTTTTCAAATCACCCAGTACGTATCAGCGATTTCATACGAAAACGATCAACGTTTGTCCTGCGGCCCCTTTTGATCTACATGGAATAAACCAACTCATATTTTTTTGTTTCCTATGGTACTGTTCTTCAGAGCAGGGCCGTCCATTGTTTTCTGATTTTTTCCATTTTTCTTAAAAACTCAAATATGCAAAGTGCTTATTCTCAAAAACTACTTAAGCGATTTTAGTGAAACTTCATTTCTATCATGGTACCATTTTGATTTGTTTTACAATTTTGTCGAAGTAAAGGTGTATTTTTCTGAAAAATTACATGTTTGGTGACCTATGACACAAGGGGTCACCACTTTTTATATATTTTTCTGTTTTTTTACTACATTTGCGCTACATAGTAAAACGACCCGAATTTTACTGTTTTCGAGATCCGACAGGTTGTCCATCTTGAACTTATCCATATGCCCCCAGACCCGGCCTTCTTGCATGTTATTCAACAAGGCAATGTCCTGTGAGAATTAATATTTATGGTTTATTATCATATCACCACGAATCACCAAATTATTTGTTTAACGGTTTTATTGCATAAAAAGTAAAAAAGCGTAGATATGTAAATGTTGGTTCCAAAACTGAAATAAAAAATCAGTTCCTATAAATATGGCACATTTATTTCATTCACCTTGAGTTTGAACTAAAAGTTAGAAACGTAAAAATATTAAATATTCAGTATGAAAGATAAGTGTGTCAAGGCTAGAAATATAAAGATTCATCGAAAACTCGTAAAGTCAGTCAACGTATAATGGATTCAGCTAGCAGACAGACAATTTGCATTTATTGCTATTTTGAATAAATTTGTAGAAGTTGCAGCAACAATTTTTAGTGAAATATATCAACTACCGTTTAGCGCTATGCATACTGATATTGACACTGCAAATGCTAATATGGAATTTATTCAACAATTACAGGCAAAATATGAAAGTTCTACAACACCAATTGAAAAGAATATGATTTTATCCTAAAAAGATTCAGAAAGAAAAACGTATCATGTGAACCTTAACAGCAAATTAGTTTCCCGGATTATTTTGTCGATTTTGTCCATGCGTCGCCATTCCATGGTAAATGAAATAAATAAAAAAAATCAATTATCTATTCATACAATTTTTTGGAACATTTATTGTTTTTACCGTCCCCAATTCATACGTATTTAACCCTATTTTGTGTTTTACCCTACATTTCTCGTAGACTGAGTCGAATTTAGCGTTGTACTTGTCAGCAGCGCGAGATTGCCTATGTCTTATAACCTATTTATAACCTAAGTATTTCATCAGAGAAACCGCTTCAGCTCTTCTAATAGCCTTTAGCATGACAAACTTGCTAACAACATCAATTATTACCAACAAGTATTGGTTTCCGGATTTTGATCGAGGATACGGCCCCATATAATCCACGGAAATTACTTCCTAAGGCCGGTTTAGTACTCTTGGCTCACCCGTAGGTATACCTTCGATATTTCACACTTCGTTTTGTTTAGTTGACACCTGTAACACACTTTGACGTATTGATGCACATCCCTTGCCATCTTTGGCCAATAATGTTGCTATTGGATGCGTTTTAGCGTTTTGTAAATCCAAGGTGTGCATCTAAAGCATGTTCGTGGTTGTTAAACATCACTGTTTTTCGCTCAGACAGGGGTATATAATTTCCAATCCCAATCATGTGTTCCATCGCCTTCTAGCGTCCGACAATATTTGTACAATATCCCACATTGAAATCGAAAATCCGAGTACTTGTCTGGTGATTTAATGATACGTTTTTTGATCTTGTGATATGATTCATCTTCCTGCTTTTCCACATTTACTTCAATCGACTCCACCACACGAGACAACGCTTCAGGAACCACATTTAATTTGCTCTTTCTGTGCAGTAGTTCGAAATCGAGTCTTTGTAGACGCATTGACCAGCGAGCCAATCTGGGTGCTGGATCCTTTACATTTCTCAACCGAACCAGTTAAGCGCAGTCCGTTATTACCTTACATACTATCTGGGCTCATTGCTCTCCCTCCTAGATGTGTATTCCTTCCCGTGCCTCGTCTACCGTTTTGATTTAACTCTTGCGAGTTGCTGGGAATAAAAAAGTCGCCTGTAGGTCACCCAGGTTTACTACAGGAAGGCTAAATAAAACTGGAGGGTACCTGGTATCCAGAGTCCGCATATATAGACTGAATAACCTATCAGCCATTCATCCATCGGCATATGCTGTTCCACCTTAGATTAGGGATTTTTTGTCAAGGTTTTCTCCTTTAGCGCCGTACTTTAGCCTGTCACAAAATCTATATTCAGCCTAATGGTTACAGTTACCGGTGGTTGCCACGAGGAGGCAGTACGTACACTTGCGCCTACTGGAAGGTTACGGAGCCCCTTCCAATAGACGCCAAACCACCTACTTCTTTCAATAGTTCAATATGTTCCTCAAACGTCTGCGACATCACGGTGATGTCGTCAAGGTAAACAAATACTCTCGGTTCCAAGCCAACTCCGAGAACCTTGTCTATTAATCGGCAAAGGGTTCGGCTCGTATTGCACAGCCCGAACGGCATATGCTTTTACTGGAAGAGACCTCTTCCAGGCACAATAAATGCCGTTTTAGGCCGACTTGCTGCATTCATCTCGATTTGCCAAAATGCATCGCTATGAGATCGAGACTGGACAAGTATTTTGTACCGTTTAGCTGACCCAAAATCCTGTTAATGTATGGCAATGGGTATGTGTCCTTCACCGTAACCTCATTTAATTTCCGCGCGTCCATTCGATTTCATATCATATCAATTTTTTATAATATTCCGTCAACTACACACAACCGAAATAACCGTTTACAAAAACCAAAATTCGAAAAACTCATACGATTTTGAGTAACTCTTATTTTTAAAATCGTAAAATTGTGAATAGTAGAGATTTTAAATCTGTAGATCTTTGATCTTAGTGGTTTTTCTTTGTTATAAAAACCAAACGATTTAAGCAAAGTATTTTTAAAGTTGAGAACAAGCTATTGAGAATGCTCTGTTGCCGATACTCTTTAATGTGATCTCTGGTTTTAGAGGCCATGACGCAATTTACTGTAGCAGTGGTAACTACATATTTAAGGGAGTCACAAGATTCAAATACTTAGGATCTCCTATCGTTGGCGACCGTGCTTTGTGTCATCTACATAAGTCAACTGCTAAACTTCAAATATCTTGGAAATTCGACAAGCTGATGTTGCATAGAGGGTTGATCAGGACTGTTGTCATGTGTGAGTGTGAGAGTTGGACCTTGCCCTTGCAAAAGCCGCTTATTATTACTATTATCAATAAAAAATTTAATTTATACATAATAATTACAAACGGGTTTGAGAGAAACTGATGACAAAGATTATTCGTTTAATACGCATTTATGCCTCAATGTGTGTCGGTAGGGTATGATACTCTAAAATTAAGGTAATAGCAATTTCTTCAACTTTAACTACATGTGGGTAATCTATACATCAAAGTCGTTCAGTTTATCTTCTTTGACATACTGTATCTCAAACAGGTATTGAAAATGGGGGCCTGAAACGTTTAATAGAAACAGATATTCCATTTATGAACATGTTAAGCAGCAAACAATTTAAAATGGGCATTTTTCATTTCTACCGTTTCCAGCAACGCATTTTGACTTAAATGATATTTTTCAATTAAATTTGGTAAGTTATTGTTTTAATTAATAACTTGAGTTATTTTATATCATTTCTTATTAAATTAAATCAAAAATGTACAGCAGTGGCCGGTGAGGTGTACTCTTTTAAGTTTGGCAAATTTAACTTAAGCGCGATTACCAAAGGCTGATAAAAGGCTTCGTTGGCCGACGACTGCTTTACGCAGATATGACTTATTAGGTTGATCGTTGTGTTTGCTTAGTATTTTATTACAGCAAAGCATGAGCGAGACGCTACAAATTTTGGTATGACTTTATTTGTTTCGGTGATTTTCTCTCCAAATACATAACTCACATGCCTTACTTCTGCTTTTTATTTTGGCCTGAATTTTAAAGTTTATCTTCTAATTTGCTGCTTATTTCTGAAGGATCCATTTTAAGGACTTCGCACTAACGAATTTTCGAATAAAATTTTTTTGGTAGTTGTAAGGCTGACCCCCTGAGCTATTGCCTCGTGGGACAAACTTATACCTCGTGGATAATATCTCATTTTGCTCGCTAGTATACCATAAATAACTACATATTTTGTATTTTTTGAATTTTTTGTTTTTTTTTGCTTGTGCTTGCAATAATACATTTTTGATGCAAAATACGTCAAATCATAAATTTTTGGAAGTCGTGTTTAAATTATTTATTTTTATATTTTCAATTGGTAGTACTAGTTACAAAAAACATTTTGTAAAAAATGATTTTTTGTTGTTGTTTAAAATACAGGGTGTCAAATTTTGAGAAAAATGATGAACATGATGTTGTGTTTATGGCTATAAAAGGAAAAATAAATAATCCGATATTTATGATATGAGGCTCGTTTCAAAAGGTAAGTTAATACGGATTAATAAAAAAATATAAAAATGGTGAGTTCTTTAATTTCTTCATTTTCAAATTTCCCGCCAAAATTTTATTTTTTTTCTCAATGATCGTCCAATTTTTTTTTTTTTTTTTTTTTTTTTTTAATTTTACGTGCTTTAATTCTATTGAACATACTAAAAACTTGCGCTAGTAAAATTTTTCGTTTTCGTGACGTTTAAGTATGACTCTACCTATTTTGAAAATTTCAAAAATCGAATGGTAGATTTTTGGTCCTCTTACAAAAACTCGATTTTATTTAATTTTTCCAGGTTAATTTTTTCACTCGTTTTTGTGATTCAAAATTAAATTTAAAACAAAAAATATTGACAGTAAAAAAATTTATTACAAAATAAGGATAGAAATTTAAAGATATTTATACGGTTAAAATTTACATGTTATATAATCTTTACTATTTGAATATTTTTTACATTTTAAGTAGCCTTCTGTTGAAGGTATAACTGAATGAAAATCGCGAGTCCCTTTTATTGTTTTCAAGTTCTCTAATCTACTGCCTAGTTCGATTTGTTTCAATTTATATTCAGTATCTGAGCAAAATTCAAAACCCATATCAGTTTTCAACGTTTTAGTCCATTTGAAAAGTTCCTCCGCATTGGTTATGTCACCATCATATTCTTTGGTGAGACTGGCTCTGGATGCCATTCTCTTAACAGTACCTCCTACTCCATCGCATGGTCCCTTTCCATGAGCAGTTGCGTGAAAATGCCACTCACAATCAATTTCAAAATCCTCTTCGTGTTTAGTTATATTCATAAATTTTTTTTTTATTTATATAATGTGTTATGCACCATCTGTGACGTAATATACTTTAGATAAATCCGAAATTTTTGTTTTCAAAAACTTTTTGATTGATTGATTGATATGGATGTACGACCAAGCCTCAGCAAGATTCCCGGATACGCCGGATCCACCATACATATAACAAGACAGAAGGATAGGAAAGGCATGTTAGCATTATAGACTCGACCAGGTTTCAGCCACCTATGCAGTCGATAGTTAGTAAATTTTGGTTAGTATTTTTTTTTTCTGACAAGTTGTTAGTCACAAGACAACACAATCTCCTAATCAGCGTTCCCCATTAAGGCCTTTTCACATGAAACGCGATTTTTCTCGTACGAGTTAAAATGATTCACCGATTTCTCTTCAATTACATGGTAAAATAATTACTAGTCACTTGAAAAATAATAAGTAAACGATTTCGAATGTAATATCATTGACAACTTTTTTAGCAAACGCACATTTCATAATAATAATTGCAAAATAGTGTTTTCTCGCGCGAACTTTCCAATATGGCGGCGATTTAAACATTTTTTGCAGCTTTTATTAGGAAATGTGCGTTTGCTAAAAAAATTATCAATCATATTACATTCGGAATTGTTTACTTACTATTTTTGAAGTGACTAGTTTAAATTTTACTATGGAATTTAACAGAAATCGTTGAATCATTTTTACTCGTACGAGAAAAATCGCGATTCATGTGTATAGACCATTAGTGCCGCAGGTTTTTCTGAAAAGCTGTAAGAAATTTTCTACTATTATTTCCATCGGCGGTTGTGAGGGGAGGCGAAATTTCGTTCCATCAATAGGTTCTCATGCGGTCACCCAAATTTGTACTAACTATAGCACGTGTTGCTTGACGTTGTTGTTGAAGTTGTTGCGCCTCTACTGACTCTCCTACTCGCCCCCAGAATTTTTGTTTTCAAAAACTGCAATAATTTTTCTATGAACAAGTGAACTGCTACAGCATCATGATGAAGACAATCTGATATTATAATGAAGCTGTAGTGCTGCAATATCCTTCCCTCAGTTTTGTAAATTACAAATGGAAGAATAGTCGCTTGTTTGTTGTTCCAATGAAAACCCTGTGCTGCATTTTGCAGTATAAACGTATAATTTTCTGCAAAATCACAAGAAACAAGTACCTCTGTTGGCTCCAGAGTTAACTTTTTATTTTTTATGAAATCGGATTGTGTTAGTGATATAAAGCAATGTGGAATCAAATTTTTCAGCTTAATTATGAAATAATCCAGAAATTCGTCTAATGGTTTGGAATATTTTTCCAAGTTGCATCGGTCAATTGAAACCCACTGACTAAACGATAATTCAGCATCCAGATGATCATTGTCCAAAATGCGTTTTTCAAATATTCGCGACAATTATCCAATCGCATTGCAGAAGATAACATGTTGATCTTGGATCTTTACATAGTATTAATGAAATACAGTCCTGGTATAGCGAAATTTTTCCATTGGTGACAGTTTCCATCCTAGTTCCATGAATAATTAATTTGACATTTTGATGATTATACAAACGTAAACTGTATGCGTTCCGCTGCTTCCCGGTTGAACACAGTTTTTAGGACGTAGCAGAGAAAATTTAGAAAAACCAATTTTTTTTTTATTCTTCATCCTTAAATTTCAACTTGTAGCCCTCATAGCACTCCTTTAATGTGCACATCGTTAGACGTTTCTGAACTTTAACTTTATCAATAGTTAAACAATCGTTTTTCCCAGGCATTATACGACTAACATCAACATCGTTATAATATTCTAGCACTGAATGCCTGAGTTCATCACTGATCCGTTTTCCAACTTTGGGCGCTGGAAGGCTCAGTGACCCATTCTTGTTTTGAATATTTTTAGCTGTTCGTACCATATATTGGGTTGTGTTGAATTCTTCCTGGATTTGTTGTATAGTTAGAGATTTCGGCAGGGTAGACAGCAGCTGTATTTTATCACAATTTTTCTCCAAATGTATGAAATTGATTTTTAGTTGATCCATGCATTCATCATAAAGACATGCCTTATAATGATTCTCCTCTGAGTGAGTCAAAAGAGGTTCTATTCCAGATACCAAAGATGTTGATGATGTCGGTAATGTGGTAGTTACATTTAATAATTTTTTCTGCTCATGATATTGCCTGGATTCCATAACTTACTTGGATATATAGGGGACATGCCAATGTCTGATAATATCTTATTAAGTTTTTCACGAACGAGAGCACTTTTTATTTGGCATTCCTCACTTTCACTCATACTCGAAATATTCTCGTCATTGACTGTTGATGATGTCTCCGGAGTAACAGGTGAATTTAATGAATTAATTTAAACACTAATTTATACCAAAAAATGTTAAGAAAAACCACTGGTTATATTTTATGTTGTTTAACAGGCTTACCACCTACCCCTTCTTTTATAATTAAATTTTTAAATATGCGTCATTTTGTTCCAAAAGATTACGTTATGGTTTATGTACCTGAACGTAGGTGGTTCGGCTTCTATTGGAGGGGGGGGAACAAAATTTGTAGTTTACCTACGAGCTCCGTAACCTTCCAGTAGGCGCAAGTGTACGTACTGCCTCCTCGCGGCAATCACCGGTAACTGTAACCATTAGGCAGAATGTGGCCTTTACAGCGCTAAAGGAGAAAACCTTGACAAAAAACAATGAGCGAGTTCACCCTCAACTCGCAAAAGATTTATTGTGAAAACCTTTTTGTATAAATATCCATTGAATCATTTCAAGCCATTTTGATAAGGCTCAGAAACCCATCCATAAAGACGGATGTTGTTCGCTCAGTATTTAAACCACTGACAGTAATTGAACATGAGCAAAGTACAGTTCTGTTAATTTAATTACCTAAACCTGCCATGCATGTACGCTTTAAAATATACCATTACTCATACGCAGCAATCTTGATCAAGATTCCATAGTAGTAAATGGTCACGGCAAACTCGCTGAACAAAGCAAAATCGCAAGGCTGGGGCAGAGAGAATAGCATAAAAGATGACGTCATGTAATTATAAGAAGTTACTGTTATGGAATATTACATATGACATAATACAATAATTTGCAGGTGTATCATTAGAGGCGTATTTCTTTAATATACCATTACTTCATGTTCTTAAATGATTACATCATTGCTCACATATTCAGTTTTGTGACAACTTGTGATTAAGGAGTGAGAGAGACGGAGTTAAGAATGGCCCAAAATAACTTGACTTAGTTTATGAAGGGACTGTTACAAATTTGTTCCTCTTTGTTTTTAATTTTTTATTAGAAGTAAGAATATACTAAAGATTGACGAAATAATTTTAAACAATTACATTATCAGGTCGAGCGTAAATTAGTTAAAAATTCAAAATAACATATAACAATTTGATTTTGTATTCCAAAAACGAGTAAATCGTCATACTTAAACGTATTTTGCACGAAAACGAAAAATTTTACTAGCGCAAGTTTTTAGTATGTTCAATATGTTCAATAGAATTAAAGGACGTAAAATTAAAAAAAAAAAAAAAAAAAAAATTGGACGATCTTTGAAAAAATTCAAAAATAAAATTTTGGCGGTAAATTTGAAGATGAAGAAATTAAAGAACTTACAGTGAAAATAATATCCCAGCGAAATTCTGACAGATCTTGCGCATCTACGAAAAAAACAAATGTATTTAGGAACGAAATTTGTTTTCATTTTGAGGTTACAATTTGTCTATTTCGAATTATGTTATTCCTCAAATTTATTCACAATAATTAATGTAATTTTCAGTGTTTAAATTCAAATTTCGTTCCTTTATTTATTCTCTTTTTGCGAAAGAAGAGAAAAAATATTTTGTTTTGTTTCTTTCCTCCGGATTCCGGAACGAAATCCAACAAAATAAAATATCTCTCCTCTCTTATCTTTTGTGTTTTATATGAGGATTATATGAGGAGATATTTTACTTTTGTCGATTTCGTTCCCGGGAAAATAAACAAACAAAAATATGTTTTGTTTTCCTTCACAAAGAGAGAAAAAAAATATAAAAGAAGGGAACGAAAAAATGAATTTAAACACTGGTAATTTTAATTTAGGTAACACGCTAGCACTAGAACTTTTGATAACATTTAAGATAATTTTAATGTTATTAGCTTGCCTCGAACAAATTGAAGTTTAAAATCAAGTTTTTTATTGTTTTGCTTTAACACGAAAAATGACATTTCTTTCTAAATATGCCTAAGTAGTTCGTACCTTAAATGGGTATAACATTACATATCTAGTGGTGTTGTTGGTATTTTTTATATTTTTCTAATTTCACATTTTATTTTAGAATTTACCTATAAAATAATGAGAATTTTTAATATTTTCCAATATAAATTACATTATGTAACGGAATCAAATTTCACATATCTTTAGTTATAATTTTTTTTGTTTTTAAAAATATTACTCAGCCGACCCTTCTCTAAATTTTTAATTTTTTTAACTACTTCACTGTTAGCTGCGCACAACCATGAAAAAATGAGTATCGCTTAGATATTATTTTCACTATACCATTTTTATATTTTTTTATTAATCCGTATTAACTTATCTTTAAAACGAGCCCTACATCATATATATCGGATATTTATTTTTCGTTTTATAGCCATAAACACAACATCATGTTTATCATTTTTCTCAAAATTTGACACCCTGTATTTTAAACAACAACAACAACAACAACAAAAAATCATTTTCTACAAAATGTTTTTTTTAACTAGCACTACCAATTGAAAACATTAGAAATAAAAAATGTAAACACATTTTTTTCTGATCGAAATTTTACGCTTGTTTCCGTTCTCTCTACTACCTACCCACAATATAGCTGCGTTTTTTTATAAGTCTCGATAGATCTATTCAGATATTTGCAAAAATAAAAAATGGGAAATTGTAGCTACTCCTATCATCCACTTAAAAATACTGGCACTCGCAGCACTAAGAATTGTGTTTATTTTGACAACGCTACGCCATGTTGTTTTCATTATATTTTGTTATTCCAAAAGTATAAATACATGAGAAAAAGTGCGAGTACATTTTATCCATATATAAAAATGAGACGGACACACTAAAACTTTTTTTTTTCTTTCAAAATGCTACTATGATCTTTTAAATGTTGAGCAACTTTTACGAAAAATGATAAACAGGTTCATTTTTCGATTTTTCAATTCTTTTTCGCTAAAAAAAGTTGTGGATTGCGGTAAGTAGTATTAAATAACCCATTTTTAATATGCATCTTCATAATGGAAGGAAATAATAATAAAATTAATACTTTTATCGTACATATTCTGTCTTTTAAAATAGAGCAACAGGTTAAATGTAAATCAGCTACTAGTTTCCTATTGTATGATAGATGTACTAAAAATTGACTTTGGTATGCGTCCATGCTAAAACACAAATTTTTAATTTGTGTGTTTACTCATAAAAGGGAAAATCTGTAGTCTCGATATAGCATATCTATATCTGGATAAAAAGCAAGATTTTCAACCGATGTGAACCTGGCCCGAAAAACCATCCCGAAAAAAAGACTTTTCAAAAAAATTATTATTATATTTCTGTCCTCACTAAACGTGTCTTAGCTCTCAGCCCGAAAAATTGAAAATTAGTACATAAAACGAAAATCAGCCCGAAAATCTTTTAGTTGGAAAATATGAAAAAATTAAAATAAACTTTGTTCATTATAATTTAGGCATTATTAAGTATAACATGAATATTAAAATTTAATATAAAATTATTGAAACACTCAATTAAATTGTTTCGTAGTATCTATGCGATGGCGAGAAGGGTGATTTAAAGAATTATTTCCATGGTAACTAACTTGGGCCAGAAACTTTGATACATCAAACGCTTTGGTAAAACTCACAGGGATTGATCTATATAACGGGATGTGGCATGGACACAGAAGGGCCCTTAGTTACGTAAAACTACAAGCCCGATATCTATGCGATGGTGAGAAGGGTGATTTAAAGAATTATTTCCATGGTAACTAACTTGGGCCAGAAACTTTGATACATCAAACGCTATGGTGAAACTCACAGGGATTGATCTATATAACGGGATGTGGCATGGACACAGAAGGGCCCTTAGCTACGTAAAACTACAAGCCCGATATCTATGCGATGGCGAGAAGTGTTATTTAAAGAATTACATTTACAGCACCTTTTTAGAATATATATTTTATATATAACCCGCAAGCCCGTTACAGTTTTCGAAGCCGTTAGCCTCTACAATTCTAAGTTAAATTAGTCGTTGTCATTTTATTTGAATGTAAAATCTGTAAAAGGTTAATAAAATCATTATTAATATAAATAAAGAGTATTTTGAAAGCAAGATTATGAGAAACAAATTTCCTCCAAAAATCTCCCTACCTTTGCCGTACGTCTATATCACGTACGTAATACATTTTAGGTTAAAAAAAATCAATAAGTTATTCTTTTGGATTTGGAGGGCGAATCTTACTGACATTAAATGTGCGTGAGCAACGTACAGTTCTGTTAAGTTAATCACCTAAACCTGCCATGCACGCTTTAAAATATACCATTAATGATACACGGTAATCTTGTTCAAGATTCCATTGTATGGAATCTGGTCACGGCAAATTCGCTGAACAAAGCAAAATCGCACGGCTTTATCACTAAACAGTTTGAATACAGCGGTTCTATTATTTTATGTATTCTACTTTTTTATCTATTTATTATAATTAAAAATTCGGGGTGGGCTGTGTTTTCTACACGGCCGTAGGTGTTTTCCATGATAACGTTTATACGCAGTGAGAGTGAAGACTAAACATATTTAATAATTTAATTTTAAATTAATTAACCGCCATTCTTCCTTTACGCAAATTTTGACAATTGAATTGCTCCGACTAGGTGAAGCATTCACCCCTATTATGATTGTCGAATCGATCGAATATCGACACGACTCTGTGTTGCCTTTTCCTTTTTCGTATGTTTTTTGTCAAATGAAAAACCGAAAACGCAATACAGAGTCGTGTCGATTGTCGATCGACTCGACAATCATAATAGGGGTGATTACCTCGGCTACAGTGCTCTCAAGCATTGTAAATCGCTATCATGTAGTTCTAATTTCAATTAAAATTTATGTGGATATTAATTATTTTAATTTAGAATAAATTAGCCACCACTGTTTCTTTACGCAAAAATTTACAAACTCCGATCTCTGGTCGGATGAGCCATTCTCTCGCTACAGTGGATCAAGCATTTATATCGCTCGAAATCAGAAGCACGATTAGACAAAATTGGTATAGTAGAAAATCAGCCACATGATTAGACAAAAATGATAATATTTTGTAAGTTTTGAACTAGAATTTGGGTTTTGTTTCATGTTCCCCAGCTAGAGGGGTTCAAAAGATATTTCGCATAATAAAAAATGTTTAGGGTGGCCCGTTTTCTATGCTGGTGAGTGTAGTTTTTAAGCTATTTTATTTTATTTATACAGAGAAAAGTCTACAAATTTGACTTGAACTTATAACTTATTGAACAGGGTAGAATGAAAATTAAATTAAATACATATATAAGAGAGTTAAAATTGACATACAAATATTTTTAGGTTGGAGCATAATGCTGCTTCAACCTACGTTTAGAGCTGCGTCTTTGCTTAAGTAAAAGTCGAACAGATGGTCGATTTTATAAAAAACTCCTCGATATCATGTTTACCGGTTCGTTGTCACCATAGTTTGTTCCGTGTTTATTCATATGAAGGAACTCATGATCTCTTAAATTCCTACTCGGTGCCTTTATTTTAATCAATTCCAGTATGGATGGTGCATCGATTTGATCAGGTAAAATATTTCCAATAAACGAACACTTTAAAAGCTCTCGTCTATTTGCCAATGTTGCCATTTAATAGGTTTTGTATCCAGTAGCATATGATGATAATCGCTTCAGGTTAACGTGGTGCGGTAAGTCATGGTCGTAATCCCATCCGTCTTTATACGTTATATACCGTATAAACTTTTTTTTGGACACTCTCGATTTTTCTGATAGGTTCGTCATAAAAAGGGCACCAGATGTTGACAGCGTATTCAAGCTGAGATCTGATGTAGGCATAATACAGGACCTTGATTGTCTCGAGGTCATGGATATCCCCAGTACAACGCTTAATAATACCAAGCATGGAATTGGCTCTAGCAACGCATTGCTCAATATTTTTAGTAAAGCACATGTTTTCAACGAAAGTAACCCCTAGGTCTTATTATTATTATTATTATTACTTGAGGGCCATGTGGGGGCTCAAGCCACCCCGCACTGCGACCTAAAAGATCTTTTGTGCATTAAGCCCTACTTAATTATCCGTCCAGTCAATATTCAAGCTCTTAATGAACCTAATAATACTGCCTAACGGTACGTGATACATACTATCTGGGCTCATTGCTCTCCCTCCTAGATGTTTTAATTATCCGTCCAGCCAATATTCAGGCCCTTAAAGAACCTGATAATACTGCCGACCGGTGTGTGATACATACTATCTGGGCTCATTGCTCTCCCTCCTAGATGTAATAACATTTACTTCTGCTAGAAGAGCGGTAGCATTGGGACTCAAGGACATCGAGAGGGCAGACCCACTCCCGTATATTCCTATCCATGCCTCGTCTACCGTTTTGATTTTACTCTTGCGAGTTGCTGGGACATACTATCTGGGCTCATTGCTCTCCCTCCTAAATGTTTACTGTAGGAAGTACTTCTACACGCGTTACATACTATCTGGGCTCATTGCTCTCCCTCCTAGATGTAATAACATTTACTTCTGCTAGAAAAGCGGTAGCATTGGGACTCAAGGACTTTGAGAGGGCAGACCCACTCCCGTGTATTCCTTCCCGTGCCTCGTCTACCGTTTTGATTTAACTCTTGCGAGTTGCTGGGAATAAAAATGTCGCCTGTAGGTCACCCAGGTTTACTACAGGAAGGCTAAATAAAACTGGAGGGTGCCTGGTATCCAGAGTCCGCATATATAGACTGATTAACCTATCAGCCATTCATCCATCGGCATATGCTGTTCCACCTTAGATTAGGGATTTTTTGTCAAGGTTTTCTCCTTTAGCGTCGTACTTTAGCCTGTCACCAAAGGCCACATTCAGCCTAATGGTTACAGTTACCGGTGGTTGCCACGAGGAGGCAGTACGTACACCTGCGCCTACTGGAAGTTTACGGAGCCCCTTCCAATAGACGCCAAACCACCCCCTAGGTCTTTAAGCTCGAATACTTTTTGTAAAAGTACGCCATTTATTTGATATTGTTGTGTAACAGGGTTAACTTTCCGATGGAACGATAAACTCTTACAGTTATTGATGTTGAGACTGAGGAGGTTAGACTCACAACATTTCGCTAGATTGTCGATGTCCTCTTGTAGCTTATGGGTATCGCCGATGTTTTCTACTGTTTTAAAGATTTTGAGATCATCTGCAAACATTAATACCTTAGAATGTTGTATTACTTCAGTAACGTCATTGATGAAAATTATGAAGATCCAAGGACCAACATGAGAGCCTTGTGGTACTCCTGAAATAGCTTGAATTGATTCTGATCTTCTATTACTAAGCTATATACTGAATGCGATTATTCAAATATGATTTAAACCACGCAACAAACTGTTTAGAAAAACCAAATCTGTACAACTGTTCCAACGTTTTACAATGACTGATGGAGTCAAAGGCTTTGGCAAAGTCAGTATACACCCATGGGCGCATTTGCTAACAGGCAAACATAGGCAACTGCCTAAGGGCGCCAACTGAAATAGGGCGCTTGATTTTTTTTTTTTTTTTTCAAAATTTTATTTAACATAATTTGTTTTAACCGTAATTAGAATTTATTTGTATCAACACGATGTCGCTGTTGAAAATAAACAGTAAAAGGTGCTCAAACGTGTTGTGTGCATTATACGAAAACTTGCTAGCCGAACATTGCCTTTAAGAGGAAAAACACAAAACATTGGAAACGTCAATAATGGTAATTTTTTGATGACAGTGAAATTAGTAGCTGAATTCGATCCTTTCTTAGCTACTCATATTGAAAAATATGGAAATCCGGGAAAAGGGACAACTTCATTTTTATCGTCAATCGTATTCGAAGAAATTGTAGATATCATAATATTAATGGCCGAAAAAGTAAAAGAATAAATATTTACGGTAGTAAGAGAGGCAAAATATTACTCTTAGCGTTGACTCCACTCCAGATAAGATATATCACATACTGATAAACTCGCTTTTATTATTAGATATGTAAAAGATGGTGTGCCCGAGGAACATTTTTTTAATTTTTTTGGAAAATTTTGGACATAAAGCTGAAAATATGGAGAAGGAAATAATACAATATTTAAATGCAAATAAAATTCAAATCAAGAATATGAGAGGCCAATCATATGATAACGCTAGAAACATGTCTGGCATTTATACAGGACTTCAAGCACGAATTAGGAACCTTAATGAACTAGCACATTTTGTACCTTGTGTAGCACATTCCATGAACTTGGTTGGAAAATTTGCAACAGATTGTTGCCGAGATGCAGCAACATTTTTTTAATTATTTGCAAGAATTGTTTAACTTTTATCTTCCTCAACTAGTCGTTGGTTAGTGTTAACTACTGGTTTAAATGAAATTTTGCCCAAAGTAAGAGCAACTCCTCTTCAGAATAATTTTTTTTTTTTACTTTCAACAGTTGGTACCAAGCTCTAAAATATAATTTATTATTTGGAATTTTAACAAACATTAAATAGTGATAACAAATTATTGAATAAAGTATAATTAATTCCAAATGATCATAACCAAAATGTAAAATTCTGATTTATCGAAAAATTGAGAATTGTTATTTAATACCAACTCATAAAACTAAATACATATATTTAATATATTTACTCTAGTGGTAAACACTGCAACTAGGTGAAGAAGAAAATTTTTCTATTCCTTCTTCTCAGCGGAATGAAACTCTTCATTCCGGAATGAAAATACACGGCATTGTTGTTGTAAAATTGCCAAAGTAAGACTACAAGTATTTAAGCTATTCATGACCTTTTTAGTAAATTTTTTAGGTAAAAAAAATCTAATGAACGGGTTCGATTCCCGAAGGTTAAGTTTTGTTTCATATGGAAACAGAATATAAGAGTTTGCAAACGTTTAATTTTTGTTTCACTTGACGTTTTGAGTGCTTAAAACGTGATAAAAACCGTTTTTTTTGCGGCCTATTAATTTGTTTGGTTATGTACAAAGTGCCCAAGTTCATAAATAGTGAAAGCTTATTTGGATACGAAGAATTTGATTATTGAAGCATTTGTTGAATCTAATGCTTTTTTGGTGAGATTTTGTCTCAAGATGTTCCTCTATATAAAGGATTTTAATAAAAGCTTATTTAGTAGCTAAAACTTTTTTTTTTAAATCATGCAAAATGCTAAAAAATGGCAAATAAACTTTTGTGTGGCCGTTTTGATCAAAATAACACAGTCCAAAATTTCGCTACGAGCTAAGCAGCAGCTTATACCTAACTGAATCGTTTTAAGATTCTACCTGATACAATGTGAGAAAATACATTGTTTACAAAAAATAATAAATGCTAAAGCGATTAAGCTCGAGATCGATGAATTTGTATGTACTTAACTTAAAAGTGCTGAAAAAACTAAAGGCTCCTAAAGCGTCATAATAACAAATATCAATCTGTTATAGATTTATCATGTGCACACCAAATACAGAAGCTCTTTCGATTATTGGAGCTTGACAGCTTCATCAACGCTTTAGATTAGGGTTTCAAATAGAATTTTGAATTAATTTTGATCATATGCCAATGGAACGTTTTTAATACATTTGGATTATATTATTGGATAGGAAGTCTTTTTAAATAGACCTCGCAGGATTTTGAAAGCTTTAAGAGAAATATACAAAACAATTATATTTAACGCTGAAATCTGACTTTTTAAGCTACATACTTAAAGCTTGAGTAAAATGTTGGGATTGTCAAGAAAGCTTGGGGCTAAGAGCAGAAACTAATTGTTCTTCTGACGTTTTTTATTTGTTAAATAGAAAGCTTGGATATTTTCACTTGGATTTCTATTCAAGTTTCAAATGCTTTAAAATTTTACAAAAATAGTTCAGTTTCAGTTAGTATCAACTTGACTAAAATTTAAATTTAGAAAATAGAAGCTTATCATTCAAAAATATGTCAAAGCATAATCCAAGTTAACTGGCCAACTTAAGTTTTCATTTTAAAACTGCATGAATTTGGAAATAATTACAGGTTTGCAAATCTATTTAAAAATGCTAACGGAAAATGCTAAAACTTAGTACGAGCTTATACCCAACTTTCATTTCACTTCACATGTTATGTGATTTAAATGATGTCATATCGCAATACTGTAAAATTAACGTATCAAAGCCTGTATGTGCTGAAAGCTTTTTTATTTAAAAAACAAATCATTAAAATTCGTGATCAATGTTTCTGCGAGGTTCTAATTAAAAGCTTCAAAAATACAATACCGTTTACCGGAACTTTAAAATGTTGAAAGCACTTTTAATTTCAAAAACAATTAAAAGTTTGAGATCGATGTATCTAATTTTTAAATGATTCGTTCATATAATATAAAGCTCAAAACAATCATAAGATCCATAAATGTTGAAACTTCAATATTTTTTTTCTATAAAAGCAACAAAATGTTTGTAAAAAGATATTTACATTTTGAAAGTAATATAAGCAAAATGGAGATTAAAGCTTTGTTATTTTTATTAAAACTTACTTTCTAAACATATCTTCAATTATAATAGCTAAAGGTTAGCACTTTCTCAAAGCTCTTAATAGATTAAAAACCTTTAAGCCAACTTTTCGATACTCCAAATTTACAGAGATTGAATAATTTAATCTCGTATCAAAAACCTACTTGTTTTCAGGTACTGTTGGTTTTTGTAAGCTTTTATTGTTAAAAATTTAAATTATTTAAATTTCGTTCATAAAGTATAAAGCTGATAGAAATGGAAATTCAAAGTTTATTAAAGCTGCAAAATACATACCATTATATGGTTTACTAACAGTGATAAATGCTAAGGCTAATTTGTATATTAGTGCATAATTTTAATAATATTGAAAGCTTGGAAAGCTTCGTAATAAAATTAGTTCATTTCAAATTTAACTTTGCTAGCGCAACATCAATCTGTTATAGGTTTATGATGTGCATACCAAATACAGAAGCTCTTTCTATTTTTGCGGCATAGTAGTTTCCTAAAGCGTTTCATTAGCTTTCTAAATGTTGGATTTTGAATTAATATTGATCATTTGTCAATAGAAGGTTTCTAATGTATTTTAGGTTATTTTAGCGTCGATTTTTGCAGGATTTTAAAAGCATTAAGGGAAACATACACATAATCGAGTAAAATTCCAAAATTTAGTACAACCTTATACTCAACTTTCAAATTTCTTGAAGTGTACTTTGAAAGATTTTTATTTGAAATCAATTGAATATTTGAAATCGTTTTTAAAATTAAAATCTCAAAACAATTATTAATGCATTAAAATTTTAAAACTTCAAAGTTTATAAAAGCTCATTTTTTTCTATAAAAGTTTACAAAATATTTGTAAAAAGTTCTTTAATGAGCTGAAAGCTTTGTAGTTTTATAACAATTTAAAGCGTTCTTTAATAATAAAAGGTAAAGGCCATTATACCCACTATTCGATATTCCAAATTTGCAGAGATTGGATAATTTTAATTCGTATAAAAAAGCAAATTAGTGAGTTTGTGATTTCCTCAATTCAGAAAGCATGAGTTAAAACCTTTCAATAAAAGCTACGTGTTTTCAGATACGGTTGGTTTTTGCGAGCTTACAGAATTAATTAAAAGCCGAAAGCTTCAAAAATGTATATAAAAGTTTAAATTAATTGAATTTCGTTCATAAAAATATAAAGCGCATAAAAATGATTGCAACATTTAAATGTTGAAACTTCAAAGTTGAAAAAAACTGCGAAAAAATATTGGGCTCTTCGGAAAATAATTTTAATTTTTCCCAACAGAGGACTTAATTGTATTTTTTTACAGCCAACTTCACACTTAAGCCGCATTGTCATTTTATATTTTGACAGCTGATGTAGCAAGGCTTGTTTGTTAAAAAGTTTGTTTGGTGCCCTATCAAATATGGAAGGTTGAAAGCAGCATTTTCGGCGTATTTCACTTAAGCAAAAAAGTTATTGGATGTGTATGGAGAAGATGTAATGATAGAGCGCCAGTGCCAAAACTGGTTTGCAAAATTGTTGAAGATGCACCACGTTCTGGAAGGCCAGTTGAAGATGATGAAAACAAAATAAAGGCATTGATTGATGCAAACCGCCGAATAACAAATCGAATTCCACCGTTCATGATCACGTGAAACGCCTTGGTTTCATTTCAAAACTCGACATATGGGTTCCACAAGTCCTTAACTCATTCAGTCGTGAATTTTTTCCGGCCATCAAAAAAATTATTTTCAGAATAAACTACGTTAACAAGCTTAACAGAATCATTAATAAACGATAAAAAATTCAAATATGTTTCCTCTGAGAAGCCTAGCGTAATGGGTTGAATTGAACCCAATTCGTGTCATATGTCATACTTTTTTAATACTAATGCTGTGTGCTTCATGTCGACTTTTTTTTTGACTAAAACGAAGACTAAACTAAATTATGGTATATTACTCTAGTCAACAATTTAGAATGTTGAAAACCCAGGCACAGTTAATTTTGCCGACACTAGGACCATCTATGAATGCATATTTAAGCTAATAAGAAATTTAGATTAGTATACGATTTAGTCGAAAATATCGATATAAGGAAGGCAAACAACATTTAGACTGTAACGCGATAGCATTGAAACATTTTTTTTTTAGGTTGTTTAGTTTTATTTATCACATTCTATTTCAATTTATCACAATTTAATAAGCAACTATAAAAATATAAAATAATAACAAATAACAAGTAAAAATATAACAAAATCAAAAATATTAAATATATAGGAACTTAAATTTGCTGATTCTTTTAAAATTCAGAATCATTTTTTATGAAATTTCATAAAACAGTTTCTCTCCTTATTTAGGCACAAATGCACTTTGCACTTTGTGCAAAAGAAGTGCGACTTTGACATACATTTAGGCATTTTACACCGAAGTGGTAGTGGCTTCTGATTATGTTCAGGAAAGTGGTCTACCTGGTCATACTGCAAATCTCTAGAGGGCCTTACTTCAACACGTTGTTTTTTAGTACTTGTATTTGAAGGAGAATCGTCAATTTCCGTTAATGCTGGACGCCCACGTTTTCGAATAGGGTTCGTACTGGTAACCATCAAACTGTTTGCAAGTTGTAGCCGAAAATTCAATAAATCAGGAATATTTTTTTTTGCAATGCCAATTTTCTGTTGATAGCTACGATACTCAATCCAGGTAGCACAGACCGCAAAGTCTATAAAGTGTGTAACTACGCGCAATGTCCATTTTTTGGATTTAATAAACACTCGATAATAGCTTATCAACTGGTCCAAAAAATCCACCCCTCCCATATTGGTATTGTACAACTTTATAATTTCTGGTTGTTTAATAGTTATGTATTTTCTTTGCAATTTATCCCAGCGTTTCACAATCCCTTCTGCTCCAATACCAATAAAATTTGATGATGCATGTACCGGTTTGTTGTCCTGCCATTTGACAATCACCACGTTTTTATCACGGCTGTGTACTTCATCGCTAGACCCTCTTTCTGTAAGATCCATAAGAGGTGGATTTTTGAATCGATTTAGGCGTATAGTTCCAATAGCATTGATATTTCTCATCCTTAAAATTTCAAAAACTTGATATGACGAGAAATAGTTGTCAAAATATAGTTTGTGTCCAGGGGATGTTATTCGTTTGGACAAATGAAGTACAGTAGCAGCACCGAAGCCAAATTTTTTTGAATCTGGCCCAGAAATTTCGGTTGATTTGCCTTGGTAAATAAAAAAATCATAAGGCAATCCACTTTTTCCACAAAGCACAAAATTTTTAAGTCCCCATGGGTACGGTTTGCCTTTGACGTATTGTTTGGCGTGAAATTTACCTCTGAATGGAATCATCTGTTCGTCTATGGATACATTTTCTTCTAAGGGGTGTTCCAAGCACCGATTTCTTATGCTATTAATTATCGGTCTGACCTTATAAAAAGTATCCTCGCAGTTGTTGGTAGTATCTAAATTATTTACAAAATGTAAATTATTTCGCAGTTGATGAAATCTATCACTTGTCATGCAATTAATAACAGAATCCATTCCAATGTTACTGTTCCAATACATTCTGCTCCTTGGAAATTTTAAGCACCCCATAAAAATATGAAGCCCAAAAAGTTTTCTGATTTCATCAGCGTTCGTTATCTTATATCCTCTGACATCGCTTTGTTCTGCATAGATGTTAGTGAAAAATGCAGTTTTCTCGAAAAATTCCAATGGGAAATATTTTTCGAAAATTTGTAATGGAGATAACTCGGCATTAGTCTCAGAAAATTCATTTGAACAAAACGGAATTTCGTTGGTTTCAAACAGCCCAGTGCCGCGACGCCATTGGATGTTGCTTTTTTCTGTATACGAATTGTTTTTAGTATTGGCTTCATCTAAGAACTCGAACTGAACATTGTCACAAATTGCAATATCGTCCCCCGTAGCTAACACAACATAGCTTTGATCAATATCAGTTGTGTTCACTTCCGGATCGGTTGGTAAGTCTTCTGCGGGCTTACGAATCTGAACTCCGATATCTTCAACATCATTTAAATTAGGATCAGGTAAATCAATATTTATCGTATCGAATTCTCGTGTTTGTCTTTCAAAAGTTTCTTCGTTGTCTTCATCCAAACCATCAAAATAGTCATCATCGGAATCATCACCATTCATAATCTCCGCTAGTTCCGTTAGGGTAAAATGTTTTTTTGCTCTTAAAGCTGCCTTACGGCTTGCCGACGTTTCATTCATTCTATACAGAAAGGATGTAAATTTACTAAATTGTATAGAATACATTTTTGGGTTAAAATCAACCCACAACCATTGAAACGATTTGGGTTTATTTCAACCCAACGTATTTAAAAAAATTATTACGTAAAAATAATAAAACTATTACAAGAAACTAATTGAATATCATTTGAAATAAGTATTTTTTTACCTTTTTATATAAAAATATTTGAGATAAGATGCAAATTAAATGCAGAACTTAAGAAAATTCAACTCCCGCCAAATAACGTACGTCAAACACATATACACTTGATGAGATATTGTTTAATACTAAGTCGTCCATTTAAAATAAACTGAAACTAATACACAGAACGAGAAATACACAAATAAAACAAAGCGAGCGAAACAAATCCCATTGTATTTTCTCTCGCTTTAATTCGTAAAATTGCATTTTGATGTGATGGGTTAATTTCCACCCATTACGTTTAAATGAGAGAAAGAAATTGTATCCGTCGCATTGACATCTATGATATGCTTCTCTGCAGAAAGAAATTTTTCATTGTTTCAAAAGACTGAAAACATATTTGCGATCAACTAAATATAAAAGAACAACGTTTAAACGCATTAGCTATATTGTCAATAAGAATAGAATTTACATTGAATATTGATTATACTGGAATAATTGATGCTTTCGCCGACAAAAAAGCTAGAAGAAAATTTTAATAAATATGTTAATATGTACAATTATTTTTGTTGGTTATTAAATGAATATATTAACAATAACAGCAAATATGTAATTAAGTTTTCATTATAGTGTTACTAAATATTTTTGAAATTCTCTGTAAAATTATAGGGCGCTTCAGTATGCTTTGCGTAAGGGCGTCAAAGGTACAAATGCGGCACTGTATACACCACATCAACTTGCTTATGCATTTCAATTTCTTTAATGGTGTTGCTGGTAAATTCAATAAGATTTGTTGATGTTGATCTCTTGGGTATAAAACCATGCTGACACTGTGAGATGAATCGAGGAACCAAAGATCTGAATGAGTTGCGTACTACCATAGTTCAAATAATTTGAGTATTGAAGATATTGATGTAATTCCTCTGTAACAAGAGACATCATTTCTTGCTCCTGTTTTGAAAATTGATGTTACTCTGGTTACTTTCCATTTCTTTGGAAATACGGCTAGTTGTAATGATTGATTAAATAGAAGACACAGAGGAGTTACCAACGAAGGGAAATCTTTCAATAATGAAGCTGGAATCCCATCAGGACCACATCCAATTCTAGAGCTCGATGAATATAAACTTTATTGGCGTAGTTATGCCTTAATAAATATACTATCCATGACAGTTTTTAGCCAAACAACTATCCATTTCTCGAAAATTATAGTAATTAAAATGAAGCAACAAAAATGTGAAGCGGGGAAATATACGAAAAAATTATTCCACTATTAAGTAGCCATTTTCCAAATTTAATATTTGGTGTAATTTTTACTCGCTTGGGCAGCGCTGCTGTTTACCGTGGGACAGTAAAACTTATAGGTGGAAAATTTCATATACAAACACGAAAATTGTTGATTTTTAGCTCAACATTTATGCGTAAAAACAAGGTGTGCATTTACATATTATGGAATAAATAAGACATTTGTAGTATTAGGTTTAATTATTAGACACATGGCGATATTTGAATTGAAGAAACTATTAAACGAGTTGAATCAGAAACACGAATTTGGTTAAAATAGTGAGGTTATGTTTCGAAGTTTTCTGTATTTTTTTATTTTAGACTGAGTGCAATACAAACGTAATGAATCATCTAGCTGAAAGAAATAGATCAACATCAGTAATATCGCAAAAGTTGGTCTTCGACAATCAGCGTACCCACATTTTGCAAAAAACAAAAACTTTTGGACTAAATAATTTTATTTTTTTGAAATGTGGTATATTGGTATAGTCAAAATAATATCTCGTTGAAAATGCGTATTATTTCATTCTCGAGTAAAACAACAACAAAAAATTAATTTGTTGTTGTACTGACTCGAGAATGAAAGAATTAGAATTTGCAGCGAGATAATTATAATTATTATTTTTATTATTTATTGTTGTTATTTTTTAAAGATATTTTTTGGGATTGTAGCGCTTCTAATGACAAATACGAGAATTAAATTTGGGCAAATCACTAATTCGGACACCATAAACGCCAAATTTCAGAAATTTGTACTAAAAAAATTGTAGCACAGGTTTCAGACACGGTCTTATATAACATTTTGTAGCTTATGTGATTTTCCAGCTGCAACAAATTTGACAGATAAAAAAAACCCGGGCGGAAACGGGGCGACAGCAGCTGTCATTCGTCGCCCGGTAAAATTTTTCGGAGCGATTACTAACACAGTTACATTTCAAACGTCATTTAAATAAACACGAAAAAAATCTTTCATTGCAAAATTAACGTAGAATTGTTAAAATAATTTGACAATTAATACGTAAACACATGCAAAAAACAAAAAATTACGGAAACCGCATTTTTTGCTGTTCCAGTTGAAACGTCAAAACACTAACCCGGTTTTGCCCCGGTTTCGCCCCTGTTTTTGTTTGTGTAACTGGAAAACCACATTAGATATATCACTTATTTCAGTTAATTATTTGTCATTGTATTATTTTCAACAGACAAAATGTTAGAATTTAAATTCTCAAAAATATTACAACCAACCCCATTCTACCCTACTAAAATATTTATCACAGGTTTCAGACCTAGCCTTAGTACGGTCATGATTTTATGTCAACTAATGAATTTTTGTAGTGGATTTATTTTGTTAAAAACGGAACACAACTAGATGAGCCTTGTCTAATTAAAAAACTTATCAATATTTGACATGAAATTGACTAAATTCGATTAATTGCAAACGCGGTCTCGAACAAGGTCGAATAAAAAAAACACGCCAATACATAATATTATATTTGTGAACTACTCGTATAGAAGAACAAGAGTAAATAAATAAAATGAGTCAGCTTTTGTGCCCAACAAATCCGTTTTTTATTTACTTTGCTTTTAAGAGAAATTAAAGTCTTCTTTTAAGATTTCACTTTTAGAAAAATATGAATTATTTACTTTATGCATCTTATTATAAATGTGTGTACATACATAAAAAAAATACAAGGTAATCTATTTCGTTAAATAAATAGTGTGTACTCTTCAACGATTCAAAAAATTTTGAAACGGATTTTGTTAGAAATATTTTAATCTAACATCTAAGTACATTGTGTTTTAGATAACTTTGATAAACGTCAATCAATTCGAATTGTGTCACACAGGTTTTTTTATTATAGCAACAAAATTTATTTTATAAAAATAAATTGAGACAGTTTTGACGCCTCACTGACTATATTCTGTGTTTTTAATATTGTCGTGTAGGTAATAACTGAATTATTTTAATCGAATGATTCAATAGATAAACGCTTTGATCGATGCATTTCAAATCATTTTGGATTGATTTCATGTTTTACTGAACTCAAATGTATGTATATAATTACTTGTACATATGGTGTAAATTACGTTTTACATGTTTATCGCAAAATCTTAATTACAGCTGATTATTTTATTAAATATGGGTTAAAAATAATTTCGAAGAGAGTAGTGTTGGTTTTAATTTTGTTCTGATTAAATTATTATATTTTATTATACGTTGTACGTATACATATGTGAGTAAATAAATATTAGATAAATTATTTCAATGCATTGTTTATTTTAGTAGTTGAGTACAATGTAATCAATAGCGATTAGCTGGGAAAAAACACGAAAAAATTAAATCAAAATGTATAAGTATTAAAATAAATTTTCAAATTCACGCCACAATACTTTGCATTTCTCCGTTGGAATCTTATTTTGAAATTAACCTTTTAAATTGGAAAATGAATCATAAAAATCGGCTTATTACTTGATACATAAAATAACTGTGTATTACTGTCATTTAAAAAAGGCAAAATTTAATCAACATCGCAAATCATAATAGTTCGATTAATTATCGATAACCATTGTCGATAACAGGCCAATGGTTATCCAACGATGCAAGGTGAACAAATCCAGACAATCACTTTTTTGTTGTATAATTCGTGGGTTTTCGATTTCCCAGTAACAACTGTTTTGCTTATTGCCATTGCCGTTGAGAAAAAAATTTTGATTTATGTCTGGTTCGATTTCGAGTATGTTTGCGACGATGTGAGCATCATTTAAATTTAAACGTTGTTGCAGATCCGATAGCATTTAATTGCTTGTTAATTAAATTTTGTTTGCTTACATTTTCAAATTACATTTCAAAATTCAAAGCAAATTAGTGCGACTATATCACTATTGCGGTTCACGTTTTCACTCGGTTCACGTTCTCACTTGAACGGACCGTACGTTGTCTGCCACCACGCTTTGCATCTGTAACAACATCACTTTGAAGAACTGATTTAGTGTACACAACGATAATTTGATTGAAATGCTCTCTGAGGGCAAACAACCGAAGATTTATTTTCATAAAACAACAATTAAACGATATCGAGTTTTCCAAGTGATCAGACGTGTTTGTTTATTTTTCTCTGATTTGAAAATTTTAATAAATAATTTAAATTTCATTTTGTGCAATAAATATTTAATTTAATTAAATTAGAAATTTATTAACTATGTACTATATATACGAGATGGGTTGTGTAAATAGTAGTGTTTTGTGAATAAGTTTGTAAATAGTGTAAATGTTATGTTTGGGCTTATTTGACACTGACATTTGTAAATATTTTTCTTTGTTCTATTATTGTATTAATATTATAATATGGAGTGCGGTAAGTATAGCTTGGCATGATTTACCAATATCACCAAATGATTAGCTGCTCTGGATTTTGCAGTAACACTTTCCACTATGAATGTGCTGAAGTTAATCGAGTTGCATATAATCAAACCTTGAAATGCCCAAATAGCATGTGGTTCTGCTGTGATTTGCTTTGATGAAGTTTCCTGTCTTAAACAAAAGATCGGCATGATTTTGGGTTGTTTACCTCATTTGAGATTGACACAATCTATGCCTTTAAATTCTTCTGTAAGAGTAAATGAAGATTAAGATTTGCTGATTGAATCATAAGTTATTGGTGTTATCAATAATATTGTGTTCAACTTTCATGTACTGGTTTGTGGTTACCTCCATCCGCAGCTGTGGTTACATCTTCTTTACATTTTCTACTAATGACGACGATCATATTCCAGTATATTCTAGTCCGACTAGTTTCGGTGCTTGTACGACTTTTGCTGAAGTGGTAAAAAATCCTGCCATTATGCCTAATACAGCATCAACTTTGTTTCTCACAGTGGTGCTTCGGATCAATCAAGCATATGTATATATAAATGCTAGTAAAGTTAAAGTTAAAACTCCACAGCGCATAATCTCTAAACCTATTTGTGGTACTAAAAATATTCCGGTTAATTTTGGTATACAAACGGTTACTCCAATGTTTTGGATACATCTTTCAAGATTTGTTCCTAATACTCCTGAGGACGACATCCTGGCAAAAACCTGTTTAGATACAGGTAACTGGTAAAATTACTAAATTGGTCCCGAAGAATTATAATCTGAATGAATTGGAATACGTGTGCTTCTAACTGGGGTTTAAGAAAAAATTGCGTGCTAAGGCGCTGGAGCCTGCAATTTGGCCAATTGGTATTTTGGTTAGAAATTTGACAACAAAAATTTTCGAGCATCTCTAACTCCACGTGTGAAATTTTGGATACCAGCTGTAATCGACACTCGACTTTTTTAGATGAACATAATTATAATATTTATACAGGCTCAATCGATGAAGCTAATCAAGCTGTTCCAGGTTCTTGTTTAAAGTTTGGTCATTTGAATGTGTGCAGCTTGGTCAAACATTTTGATCGCATAACTATTATTTTACAACCATATCAATTTGATATTATTGCCTTGACTGAGACTTTGCTTAGTAGTAAGATTTGACTCACAAAAAATATAAATTGGTTGAGTTGGATGCTGATTTAGTATCTTTTAAATGTTTTAGAAATAAAACTGTTAAAAGCATCAATCATGGTAGTGCCATAAATAAGGCCAAAACCTGTGGTCGCAAGCGGTAGTAGTTTTAGTCGACATAAGGGGAAAATGAATTTAATATTGAACTTTTTGTACCTCTCTAGGAAATTTATCTAATTTGACTTAAGCGGTTATTCTTTGTGACCGCAAGAAGCTTTTTCTGCCGAACAAATCTTATCTGGGATTTGTAAGATTTGTGAATCTATTGGGGTTTTGCCTATTATGATATTGATTTCCGTAGTTCTGGAAATAATGCCTTTGTATTTGATGGCGTTGATGAACTTACAGTGTTGAATGTGATTCGTGTAATTAAATCAGATTCAAAAGCTTATGATGTGGTAAACTTCAAGGTACTGAAATGATTGGGTTGCTCGGAAAATAATTTCGTTTTTTTATAAAAATGAAAGACGATTTTCTTATAGTGAATTAATAATTTATTGAATTAAATATTATCCAGTCTGTTCCAATACCCTTTGCCATCTTCCTGGCAGTAGCATAATTCCACGCTCATAAAATGTTTGTTCTTTCAAACAATTTTGTGGAGACCGGAACAAATGATAATCGGAAGGTGCTAGGTCTGGAGAGTATGGTGGGTGGGGCAGTATATCCCATCCAAGTTCTAAAAGCTTTTTCCGAGTGGTCAAACTTGTATGTGGTTTCGCATTATCATGTTGGAACTCTATACCTTTCCTATTGACCAATTCTGGTCTTTTTTCTTTAAGTGAAGCATTCAATTTGTCTAACTGACGACAGTACACTTCAGAATTGATCGTTGTGTTGCTCGGTAGAAGCTCAAAATAAACGATTCCTTTGAAATCCCACCAAACAGATAGGATAACCTTTTTTATGAATATTGGCTTTCAAAGTGCTTTGAGCCGGTGCATCTTTTCTACTCCAAGATCTTTTGCGCTTAACATTGTTGTAGACAATCCATTTCTCGTCTCCAGTGATGATATTCTTCAAAAATGGATCATTTATGTGGCGTTTGAGAAGCAAATCACAAACGTTAATGCGGAGGCACAAATCTCTTCTGTAAGAAGATGAGGAACCCATATGTCGAGCTTTGAGATTAAACCTAGCCGTTTCAAATGACCATGAATGGTCGAATTCAATAAATTTAATCTCTCAGCGATCTCACGAGCTGTTATTCGCCGGCTTGCATCAATTAATGCCTTTATTGTATCTTCATCAGTTTCAGCTGGCCTTCCAGGACGTGGTGCATTTTTGAGATCAAAATTGCAGTTTTGGCACTGGCGCTCACTTAACACATCTTCTCCATACATATCGGATAATTTTTTTCTTGCTTGAACAGCATTTTTATCTTTTCTATAGTAAAAAAGTAAAATATGCCAAAAATGCTGTTTTTCACTTTCCATATTTAAAAGGGTATCAACCAAAAACTACTGTGCAGAATCAATCGAATTTTTTCGCAAGCAAGCCTTGCTATGTCAGCTGTCAAAATACATATGATTATGCGGCTTAAGTGTGAAGTTGGTTGTGAAAAATACAATTAAGTCCTCTGTTGGGAAAAAACGAAATTAATTTCCGAACAATTTATTGACCTGTTCCTGCCACTTATAACATTCATCATAAATCAATGTTTGATAAAGCCTGTGTTCCCTGATTTATGGAAGATAGCTACACGAGAATTCTTTATTTTGCCTCCTCTATCTAAGGTCTTGAAAAAAGTTATGCAATCGCAGATCCAGGAGCACCCTAATAAATTTGTTTTTTTGTAAATATCAATCCGATTACAAATCCGGCTGTACAATTACTACAACCCTTGTACTTACAGTTGATGATTTGTCGTCTACCTTGGACAAAACTAATTCGATGGATCTTTTGGTGCTCTTGGATTTTTCTAAGGCATTTGATTGCATAATTCATATCCAGAAATACAGAAGCTGTATTTGTATTATAAGTTTTCCAATTCTGCTATTATGTTGATAAATTTATATTTGTGTAATCGTAAGCAGTTTGTGAGGTGTGGTGATGATCATTCTTGTATTGGTGGGTACTTGCTGGAGTGCCTCAGGGATCCATATTGGAACTTTTGCTCTTTTCTATTTATATAAATGATCTATCATTGCGAATCCTAAATTGTCGGTTTCATCTTAAATTGATACTTCGCTCACTGTATAATTTAGGATTTATCACAACAAATCCTCTTCTATCAATATCGCTATCATCTGGTCTAAAAATTTTTTTACATTCTCTCTGATATTCCGGATTATTATCCGTCAGAAGGTATCGATATCCTCGTGGTATTTTCTTAACGGTGCCAACCTCGAATATGTCTTTGAAGTTGTTTACTTTTACTGGTAGAAACTGGTTCTCGGGATACAATTATTAAATCTCCTTCGAGGAATTCCCCCGATGCTTTGTATTTCCAATCAAATCTAAATTTATATTGGCCTTGGTGCTTCTTAATTCAAAGAGACACTTTTAATGTTGCTCTTGTAAATTAACTTCCATAGGACCATTTTCATCCTGCATTATTTTATTGTAAGTCCAATGCAAGCTTGTCTACAAAAGTAGATCGTGGACTAAAACCAAAGAGTAATTCTTGCGGTAAAACTATATTTGTATAAATTGGCAAGGTATAAACTTACTATTGAATTTGGCGCAGGTGCTCTTGCAATGAGTTGATCCCACAATTGGCTCGTAGCATGGCCGTTCCTTTGAGTATGCGAGTAATATTATTTTCAACATAGTATTTATTGAAGGAATTCGATGTGACCTCTGTCAGTTATAACGCGAGTTAAGAGCTTAATTCTTTGATTTTTATTCATTAATAAAAACCAAAATGTGACTATTTTCCGCGCATATTTTTAATAAATTGTCCTAAATGGTCAAGATTCCAGGTCTGACAATTTAATAGTAACATTTCATTCCACCTTGCACCTTGTGGTATTGGTACTCCATTCACGACAAAATATTCTTCTTAACTACCTGGCACAGTCGTGAAAACCAGTAGTATTTTTGAATAGCACGTATGGTTTTATCTATACTGAAGTGTCCTATTTGATTATGACATTCAGCTAAAATTCTGCGACAAACTCCTTTTGGTACGTAGTTGCTTCGATTGTTCGTTGTTTAGATCGTTCATTATCTGAGAAGTTTTCTTACTTATTCTATAAAATTTCTATATAAAACGGCGAGAGTTGCCAGTGCAGGATTATATGTGACGGCGGTAGGACCGGGCTTCTATCTAGAATTAGGGTGAAATGTTTTCCTAGAAGATATAGACAAAATCGATCGATCGTTTCAACAACATCTAAGGTCAGCTCAAAGAAGTAGCACTTTTTTCCATATTTGATGTTTGGCGGCAAAAACAGACCACGGTGCATAAACAATTATCTTCTTCTACTTGAAATAGCATACCAGCTATCTTAAACATGCTAGCATCGGTGCGGATTTTGTATTGTCGTGCTGAATCATATAACATCAGAACTTTACGTTCACAAAGGATTGACTTAATGGGGTCAATTGCTCAGCTATTTTTGAAAAATTCGGCATATACCTATTTCCTACTACATACTTCATGAGCATTGTCCGATGATGCGAACAATTTTTTTTTTTTTGTTAACAAAAAAATTATACAAATAAGGCTATAAGCCTTTTTAAAACTTTCTTTTGGAAAAGAACATTTTTCTTATGTATACACTATACATGCAAAAGAATTAATCATAGTATAATTATTATTATTATTTTTGAAAATGGAATAAATTATAATTTTCTTTCATGATATAATACAAAACATAAACAAATGATAAAAAATCGCACAATCAAAATGCAGGTATTCGACCAGACGAAAAATGAGAGAAACATGAGATTTTGAAAGCTCTAAGGCTAGTCAATGAATGGGAAGCAGGGTCAAGGGTGTTCCAAAGCTTTACAGCACGTACGAAAAATGATGCTTGACGTTGCTTAGATGTACAATTAACCGGTAGGTTAATTTCAAATGTACGTGGCAACCGTACAAAGTGTATCATGTCGAAAAGATATTGAGGGCTTTTATATAAAATTATCTTATATAAAAATAGAACAGAATTACACTTTAAGTAATTGCCCAGATCACAATTCAAGATTTTACGTGAATACCCTGATATCGAGTCATACTTTCTTTTATTGTAAACAAAGCGAGCACAAGAATTAAAAGCTACGTTCAACTTATGAAACGATTTCGATGAGCAACCAGAAAACACGGGAGCGCCATATGTTAAGTGTTGGATTATTACGGCTTGGACCAATTTAAATTTAGCAGCACGAGGTCTATAGCTCGCATGTAAATATAAATTACTGAGTGTTGCATAAATTTTCGAGCATACATACATAGTTAATTGGTCGTCCCATGAAAGTTGGTTATTAATAATTATTCCAAGGTTCCTAGTTTTACCCACTAACTCAATTTTATGGTTATCATCAATAACAATATCAAAAGTATTCAAACTAACCAGACGAGATTTATTAGAGGTTATAAACATTGCTATGGATTTGCTGGGGTTTATCTTAATGTGATTTCGCCTACTCCATGCGAATATTTGAGATCCAAAGAAGAGTTAACCCTTCGTACGCATAAGACAGCATCGTTAAAACTAGCAGAATCATAGATTTGCAGATCATCGGCGAACAAGTGATATTTGATCGCACAGGAATCCACAATATCATTAATAAAAATTGAGAATAGTATAGGTCCTAAAATGGACCCTGTGGCACTCCACAAACTATATTAACAGGAGACGATAACTTATTATGGAGGTTGACAATTTGGGATCTTCCAGATAAATAGGACCTTATAAACTGTACCGCAGAGTCGCCAAAACAAAACTGGGATTTCAATTTGTGGAGCAAGGCATCATGGTTGACTTACTAAGATCATCAACAACCTTAATCAGAGTCGCTGATTGAAAAGTATTCAGTAAATTATGAGACGAAATATGTGTAATAATCTGTTGTTTCATTATTTTTTCAAGCAATTTAGAGAGACTAGGAAGAACACTTATAGGTCTAAAATCATTCAAAGTATCCGGCATAGATTTTTTCCAGATTGGTGTAACATAAGTCGTTTTCCAAGCATCAGGAAATACTGAAATAGTTAACGCGGAATTTATGATGTCAGTTAGGGTTACAATAATTACAGGGCATAACATACGAATAAACGGAATAGGGGTACCATCAGGCCCGATAGAGTTAGTCTGAAAATCTTGCATAGCTAAAAGAACGTCACTCTCAGAAATGTTGAGAAAATAAAACTTAGAAGAGTTAGATAAAAATACGTCAGAAGGATGCAATGGATTATAAACAACAGAAACAGGCCGCACTGCAAAGTGATCTGAAAATTTACTCGGGGTAAAATCCACCCTACACTTTTCAGTACCTTTACAAAGACAAAATTTTTTGAAGTGTTTCCATAAGACGTCATTGGGCAAATCTATATTAAACACTTTACTTTTAAAATATTGAAATTTGGCATTCTTAATCATACCATTAACTTTATTACGATATGATCTAAAATTATTCCAATTAGCATTGCTCCTATTGCTTCTCCAAACATGATGTAAATAGTCTCTTATATTTCGACACTTTAAAATAGATTGACTAAATTGAAACCCTTCAGCAGAGGATTTCAATTTGATTTTACGTAAGGGTATATGTTTATTAAGAAGTCTAAGTGCTAAGGAATTAAACCAGTTTAATTTATGATTAATATCAGTAATCAAAAATGAATCATGCCAGGGAAGTAGAATGGCAACCGACATAAGTCTAGCCGGATCAATTCTATCCAAAGCAGGACTATAATAAGTGCTATCAGAAGATTGAGTATCAAGACTAAACCGAGATTTGGGTAAAAAACACCAATTTCTGGGGATTATTAGTCAAAAGCAAATCTAAGCAAGAATTACTCACTTCTGTAAAATTCGTGTCATAATGACTCTGAAATTGATGGAGTCTAAGAGATCCTTAAAGTTGCAAACATATCGAGATGAAGAATTAACATTTAAGTTGAAATCCCCAAGTATTATAACATCTTTATATTTACCTGCACTATCAATCAAAAAACGACGAATATTCCTAATAAATTTTACTTTGGGCGGACTATATACTACACCAACAAGTAATTTATCCCCATTAGCATTGCACACTTCAATAAATAATGTATCAAAAGTTGAACCTAGCGAACTCTTCTTAACAAGCTTATAATTAACAGACTTCAGAATATATAAAGCCACACCGCCCGCCCGTCTATTTTCATTATCAATTCGGTCTTTCCGTAATAGGTTATAGCTACTCAAACTAAATGACGAATCCTTATGTTTGGCTTTAAGCCAAGTTTCCGAGATGGCTATGACATGCAAAGGAACACCCTTAACAATGTTACAGAACTCCGAGAAATTCGGCACCAGGCCAATTTAAATTGCAAAATAATTTTTCTTCAGATTCGACCAATTGTAAGAATCGCTCAATCAATGTCAGCAACCTATTCCGCCTATACTTAGTCTTACAATCAAGTAATGTAATAGTTGTTCAACCCTTCAAGTTTTGAAGAAAAGAATTTCGATTTGATGAGTTTTTAATGAATGATTATCTATTATACAATCTGTCAATGTTCGAATATTGCAAAGTTAAAGACGCCGTCACACTATGCGGGAGAAAAGTCGAAAGCCGAAAGACATGAAGAACTTACGAGGATGTGGAGTATATTGGTGCACGGCATTTAATTTTCTTGGTCCACCAATGTAGTTCTTAATATCCATGTGCTATGACTTAAATTGGAAATGCGAAAGACACTCTTATTAAGTGACAATGCAAGCACTCATACAATGCGACAGAAAGATTGATAGAACAGTATTCTGTTACAATGAGTCGACACTTCATTATTCGTGTGAATGTATTTATAAAGTACACCAAGAGTAACAACAAAGTGTTCGGTGGGAAATCGTTCGAAAATTGAGGAACCCAACCCTTCATATGGTTTAATGGATTGAAGGACATTAAAATTGAAATCATTAAAGGAATGTGCGAAATGGATCAGGAGTGCTCCTGAGAAATTTCAAATGAAAGTTCTGAGCTCTTTGAAATAGTGAGGAAGTGTCAAACACACCACCATACAGTGGCATGTAAGAAGAATATCACTACATCAATAACGTATTACTACATCTCCTCGGCCTTTGGAAAGGCTACGTTATCCCACAAAACTTGATCCTGGAATAAGACAAGCAATATAACATATCCGGCGTGAGGAAACATGTCATACTAACGCTATTCAGATTTTGAATAGCAAATCTA
This sequence comes from Tipula helvola, assembly GCA_963556165.1. Classification (NCBI taxonomy): domain Eukaryota; kingdom Metazoa; phylum Arthropoda; class Insecta; order Diptera; family Tipulidae; genus Tipula; species Tipula helvola. Next base: position 297,722,588 of record OY744481.1, on the reverse strand, counting down.
ATTTGAATATAGCTTTCGTGAATGTGTTATTCGCATATGCCATCATCTCAACATACGGAATATCGATAAGAAATACTGAAGCTTGATGATACAGGACAAGTTAACGAATAGCGCGCAAATGTATTTGAGAGGTATGAAAAGTACCCATTAGAACATATAGGGTATGTATCAATTTGATGAGATTTGAGGCAATATTACAAGATAATCAAAAAAATATCGATGAAAAGATAACCAAGAAATTATCGATGAAGATGCATATGAATATGGACAATACACAAGATACAGGAGCTCCTGGAGTAGGCAAGACATTTTTACTGAATATACTGAGGGACTAAATTAACCGATGTTGTGGAAAGCCTGCTGTAATAGTCTACACATGACCCGGTGTATAGTGTATTGAGGCACTGTACGTTGTAACATTTATTAAACGTACTTTCAGCATAGATAATAATGTTACATATTGCATTTTGGTTGTAATTTCAATATAATAAATTCAACTGTAATTGCGGTGTTCATTAGTTGGCATTACCAAAAACAGAATACCGGGGTAGCTGCAAGATTGATAAGTGGTGCAACGATGCATACAGCATTTAAGTTATCAGTTCAAAGAGATCGTCGAGTAACCAATATGTTACCGTTAACAGGCTCTACGAGATATTAATGGTCTTATATCAGAAGCCCCTACAGGATTGATTCATGCCTTAAACATTTGAGGAACAAAGATAATGAATTATTCGATGGTACCAAAGTATTGTTCTTTGGCGATTTGATGCAATTACACCCCATTAAAAAATTTGGAAAAACGCGCGTCTATACATATTATGTGACATACATATGTAAATGCGACAACAAGAAGAGTATCAATATACTAAATGCAATGCAGATTGGAAAAATGACTTCTGAACACTTCTTCTTACTAATAAACAGAATTCTAAAAGAATCAACCGGGGATTTCGCATTTCGCTGAAAAGCTGAAAGTAGAATGCTTCCACTAATATATTATCATGGGCATCAATAGTACATTAGATGTCCAAAGCTATTTAAAGAAAACAACCATACATTGCGACAAGTCGTTTTAGATCACTGGAAGGAGTCCGAATAAGGGATTTGGACTGCTCAAAAAATTCACTGGAAAAATACTTTGTAACAATGACGCGTTAGCCGAAATGAAAAGGATGAGGAATACCCAACCAGATTAGAGTAATAATAACATTAGGGGATAATAACCAAAGACTAAAAAGTGGAAAATAAATAAATTAAAAAAAAACAATTTAAGTCATCTGATTTAAACAAAATTGCGGTAAAAAAGCCGTGGATAAGATATTCAATTTCGCAATAATTTCAATGTAACTAAATAATTCAATTTGTTTCATCCGTAAGAAAAATGCTTGGCAACCCAAGAAATCATAGGATCAGTATGCTAACCACACTGACGAAGAAGAATTAAGGGAAGAAAAAAAGAACAGGAAGAAAAGTCCTGCAAAAAATGGAAAGCAGCATCTTCTCCAGAAATTATAGCTTCAAACCGAACTTCAAAAACTGGTGTATTAAATCTAAATCAACTGAATATGGTTCTATCCAATCATTAATGAAATCGGTGACTACAAAAGAGTTGTAGCACTGAACAATAATATATGGAAAATCAATACAACAGATACCGAAAATCTCAGAAAGCTTTAGCTGAAAAGCTGACAGATGAAGGCAAGGAATGGTACACATACGAGGACAAAAATGGTCGCCCGATCAAAATGATGGCCAGAGGTCTTCACCCAACCTGTACAAAGCAGGATATAATGGAAGACCTTATAAACCAGGACTTCAAAATAGAGGATGCGGTAAATATCCTTAAAAAAGAGAAAAACAGTAACTGATCAAGAGGTCAAAATTAATAAAAGGGGGCTATCATTGTTTATGCTTACTTTTAATAGCAAATAAAAAGTGGAACAAATTTTCAATATTAAAGCAGTTCTTAACATGAGAGTTAGAATAGAAGCGTTAAGAAAATCCGCAGGCTTGATACCTCAGTGTAAGCAATGCCAAGGATATAATCAGACGCAGAAAACATCTCGCCAAAGATTGTTGACAAACCCCTCCAAAATGTTTGAACTGTAACGGAGAGTATCTCGCTATCTATAGAGGATGTGAAGTAGCCAGGGAACTTAAAAATCAAAGAAATAAAAAACGACAAGGCTAAACCATGGGATGCCCAGTAATAGGACAATACTCAAAAACCCAGTAGTAGAACTACCAGAAACAAGTGCAATAATAGGCCTAAAAACATACCCCCAGACTGTACAACAGCGGGAAACAGTAAGTAACAAGGAAGACAGCCAAAGCCTAATTCTTGAAAAAATTCTAAAGAATATAGAAGCCTTAAACTTGAGGCTACTAAAACGAGAAAAAAACCTGGACGCTTCAAATAAGCGGTTAAATAAGCAAGAAACAGTGAATGAAATCACTTCTATGATATATTAGTCTATGAAGATGAATAACACATTCAGAATCGCCAACTGGAACGGAAATAGGATGTTGCGACAAATTCCAGAGTTAGAAATTTTTCTAAATATAGAAAAGATAGATATATGTCTAATTTCAGAATCTCATTTGACAAAAGATTCTTTCGTTAGATTAGAATTCGAGGATACCGATGCTACCACGCCGTCCACCCATCAAGAAAAGCGAGAGAAGGTTCAACCGTATTTGTGAAGGAAACAACAAACTTTACGAAGGAGTAAAAATTGAAAAATAAATTATGCAAGTAGCCACCATTAATATCCGATTTAATAATCAAAAGAAAATCAACATATCTTCAATACATTGCCCTCTGCGGTATAATAAAGAAAACTATGTTACAATACTCAAATCGCTCGGTTTTAACTTCATAATCGCAGGCGATTTTAATGCTAAACGTACATATTGGGGATCATGGCTAGCAACCCTTAAGCGTAAAGTGCTATTTGCAGGTGGTCGGTAGGTTCTTTGTGACAAAAGGGATATACGTAGTCCTCGAAAACTGTGAAGGAATATGGTCTGACCACACGCCTGTCATTATAACACTCAGTGATACTATTATCAAAAAAGAAAATTTGCCTAGGTTAAGTAATAATAAAACAAACTGGGATCTCTTCCGGAAAATAGTCGAAGACAATACTGAATTACAAGTCCCAATTAAAACTCCGGCAGAACTTGATGTTCAATTTTAGCTTCTGAACTACAGTATTCTACAAGCGGCGGTGGCAGAGTAATCCTACTACTCATAATCAAACGGAAAATCACATCAACTATCTAGTAGAAGTGAGAGATCTGGTTAGAGAAAAACGAAAATCGCGAAAAATCTGGTAGAGGAATCGAGCACCACAAAGCAAATCACGACAAGCAACAAATTAAAAATGCTTATCAAAGAAATCAAGAACAAATCTTTTAGTGAATACCTAGCTGGCCTTTTTGGTCACAAGAACACTAATTATTCCCTTTGGAAAGCAACTAAAGATCTTAGAAGGCCAAAGAAAAAGCTGCATTGTTTGCAGCCTATTTTAAAGACACATTTCAACCCCTTCCAAGGCAAATAGCTGAAGAAAATATAATTCCAGTAAATAAAGTGGATAACCTAAATATAAGACCTGTAACACTACAACAGCTAAAGATGAAAGAAAAAGGATTACGAAAATTATTGCAAGTAATCAACGCAGTGTTCAGATTAAAATACATTTCATACCAGTGGAAGGTGGCAGAGGTGATAATGATTCTAAAACCTAACAAACCGCCAAACAAGAAAACATCGCACAGGCCGATTTCCCTACTTCCTATAATTTCAAAATTATTTGAAAACCTCTTGATTAAAATCAGTAATAGCTAAAAGTTAGAAAACTTAATCCTCCTCACCAATTTGGATTTATAGAGAGCACTCTACCATAGGTGTGCACAGAATCACAGATCTAATTTAAGATGCTCTGGATAATAAAAAAATATGCTCGTGTGTCTTCTTGGATGAACCTCAAACCTTCGACAAAGTATGGGCAACGAGGCCTGAAATATAAACTAAACAGAGATCTGTCGAAGCAGTTTTAATTGATTTTAAAGTCATATATAGCTGATCGACACTTTCGTGTAAAACATGAAGAGAAATTCTCTGAACTAAAGAAAATATCAGCTGGAGTTCCACAAGGAAGTGTTTTGGGGCCAATACTCTACATACTTTATACCACGCGAGACGTGCCAAGCACAAAAGGAACAAGTATTGCAACATTTGTAAACACGGTAAAATATTTAGGAATTACCCTTGATGCTAAACTCAAGTGGAAAGGTTCATAGGAAGGAACTCTGAGCTAACATTACACAATAAACTGCTCTTATATTGGTAGATATTGAAACCAGTATAGACGTGTGGTATACAGCTATGGGATTGTACCAAGAAAACTAACGTAAAAGTAATTCAAACTTTTTAAAATAAAGTCCTGCGTAGTATGATCAACGAATCATGGTAAGAAATTAAGAAATATGCGAGGAAACACGTACAGCGCCTCAGTCAACATGAAAATGCGGATTTGCGTCGTATGCTGAACTACCAAAATCCAGTAATACGGCTTCGAAGAACGAAGCTCTTAGAACTAGGACATATAAATTAATGAAGTTACCAATCTGGAGCTAACCGATGGGTTATACTCCTCAAACAGTTAACAACATTTAATATAGATAAATAACTAGATGAGTTTGTATTCAGTTGTAATATTTGTTAAATAATAAAAAATAAAAAATAAAATCGGATTCTGGATTATCCCCTCTCATTCAATTTGGCATGGGCGGCTTCTGTTGTGTGGTTGAACCTCTTTATGGTTATTTTTCAACTCCAAAACTATAAGAGCCAGGAACTAGAATTTTGATGTATGATCAGGTCAGAATATGGAGGAAGATAGAAGGCCTAAAATTCCTAGGTCTTGCCTTTTTCAATTCAAAAATTACAAAAGCTGGGAAGTTGAATTTTCTTATTCTTTCAATTTCAATATTTCCAAATTTTTCAGCTCTTATAGTTTTAACTTGAATATTTATTCTCATGATGATGCAAAAATAAATGAAGAGGACTTAAAGTTTTTTTATTTATTTATTCAATTTTTGAGAGATTAATGATAATTTGATGAGTAAATGTAATAATGACATACAAAAATTGTATTCTTTATTACGGCAATTCACGCGATTTATTTGATTAATTTTATGCATCGTGGTTGTTGCTGTTTGGTTCTTAAATTCTACAGAAAAAGGTTGTAATTATTCAAAAAATAATAAAATTCTGTACAATTAAAGTGTAAATAAATCTAATGCAGTTGTGAATTATTTTTTTAAATTATGTACTAAAGACCTCATTAGCGCGTCGAGACAAAACATTTAGTCAACGTATTAAACACCATTGATTATCACCTTACATTACAGAATATTCATCTGGTTGTGATAATATGTGATAATTATTTTTAACCTTCTAGAATGTCACCAAATTGAACAATTCAGTTTCTCGAATTGCAAACACACTTTTATACTTGTAATACATATGACGAGTACATGTATGTATATTCCCAGAAATGTCTTAATAAATATTGTTTTTCAATAAACAACTTGAAAGCTGAACATTTGACGAGTTCATAAAATTTCATTATTATACGATAACATGAATATAGAGAAGTGCTTTGATTAAAACATAATATTTATACATACATACATAAGTACGAGTATGTAGTTAACTAAACAAACGGTGCCGGAAATATGTTTTTTGATTAAACCGGTGTAACATTAGTAATACATATATGAAAACAAATATAATATCACATACATATTAATGTTACAATATTCTTTTTCTCTTACAGATCTTTATGGCAATTTCGGACACTTTTGATCACACATTAAGTTTACCGCCAAAACAATTTGATGTAACTCAGTTTCGGTTAAACTATAAAATATTTTTATTATAATTTTTCGGAGTTAGGAGCAACTTGTAAACGACAAACTTACATCGAATTAATTTGTAAAACGTAATATTTATAGAAAATGTCGAATACCGACTGTAATCTTCAGAATGGTGAAGATGAAGATGAGGTAAGTGTAATTATTTTATACCATTTAAATCAATAAAATTCAATGCAATTAATTTCAAGAATAGTTGGTTAATTATTTTGAATGGTTTGTTAAATACTTAATTTTGTAAAAGTAATTATTTCGAATGTGTAACAATTAGTGGAATTGTAAAATATGAATTGTGAAAACACAAACAATGAAGTAAGTAGAGGTTTCAATATTTGGTATATTCCTTGGAAATATCTGATAATCTGAATTTTATTGGATTTTTTATGATAGTTGTCGAATGTTATTTATAACACGAAGATATTGAAATAAAATATATTAAAAGTTTCTAAATAGTTTTAAACCATATAAGTCACCAGAACCTGATATTATCCCTGCGGAAGTCCAACAGACTATTGACTGAACCATTTCCTGGTTAAAAATAATCTTTAAAAGTAGCCTAGAACTTTGTCACATTCCCAACAAATGTTTTCAAGGTTATTTTCATATTTAAATCGAGAAAACGTTCACATTGCAGTCCCAAAACCCTTACACCAATTAGCTTACCTTCCTTTCTCTTAAAAACATTTCAAAGACAAATAGACACCCATATTAGAGGCGTTATTATGTCGGAAAAACTGTTAAAATCTGAACATACATATTGCAGTCTGTCATCTGTGGAAACAGCTCTTCATTCTCTTATATATTTTATCTTTCGAAAAAACTTTCAGCAAAGGGACTACACAAGGGTAACCTTTCTGGATATAGATGAGGCCTTTAGTAACATGATAGCGAGGGCAGTAACTCGAGCACTTTGGAATCTAGAAGTGGGCAGATCTCTCAGTGACTGATTAATCAAATGCTAAAAGGCAGGATCATCAATGCCAGTTTGGGTGAGTCTTCCGCTAGAAGATTTAAAGTAGAGGTACATCGCAAGGAGGTGTATACTGTTCCCCTTACTTTGGAATATTGTCATTAATGACCTGTTGCTAAAAGTGGAGGGCAGGATGATGCTGCTATTAGCACCTGTGTTAAATATCCCAGTACGCTCAGTGAAAGAATTTGGGGTTCGTTTTGGACAGCAAATTAAATTGGAAGCCTAATATTTGGAATAGGGTTAAGAAAGCTACGGTAGCGCTATTATACTCTTGCAAAACTGCCGTTGGGAGAGGATGAATGGAGCACACCGGCTCTATTGTATTGGAAAACAGTCTGGTGGCATGCTCTGGACAAAACTGCCAACCAAATGCGTTTGATGAACATTTAGAGACCAGCCTCTCTATATCTGGCTCCTTTAGAAATAATTTGGGCATTAAGTTGGCAGCTTGTCAATGTGGGTCTCTAACATTGCAGGGTACTCGTTATTTGATGTTAAGTTTTGAACTATGATCCATCCAGAGAGGACTGGCTGATAGATGCAGTTCTGAAACCAGGAGTTATAAACCTCTTCACGGATGGTTCAAAAATGAATGGGAAAACTAGTGGCACATAATTGTGATAAACTTCGGATAAACGTCTCCATCTGTCTCTCCGGCCGTTGTAATGTTTTACAAGCTGAAGCAACCGCCATAAAGGAAGGAGTAGACTGGTTAAGGTATAATGTAATATCAGCTAGTAATATTTGCATTTTTACGGACAGTCAGGCTGCCATTAAAGCGCTTCAACCACCCTCCTCTTAACGAGATGGTAGATTAGTTCTACATCCATTTAACATAGGTGCCAAGGCATTTCAATAGCACAAGGAATATAAAAGTCGCTGAGCTTGCCCTACTTAGCCATATTACAAATAGCATCATGCAAGCTACTACTTCAAGAAGAAGCTACAGTGATCGCAAATACGTAGCAGGCGTGCCAAACTTGGCACGTTTAAAATTTTTTCGGCACGTCAAAAAATTTTTGAATTTTAAAAAAATCGACCTTTTTTGCAGTTATTCTTACAAAAAATGGAAAAGACGTTTCTAGAATTTTGATAAAGCTCAAATACAGTAGACTCGCAATAATACGAACATCGTATAACGTGAACTCCGGATAACGTGAACAATTTTCTAATTACATGTACTACTCGGTAACGTGAATAATTAAAAAACTCAATAACGTGAGCTAGATTTTGTACGCTCGCGGATATCCATATTTGCACACGTAATTGTCAATAGATTTGTAATTTATTTTCATATAATCCGGGATTCCCAATTTGTTCCTTTTTTCAAAATTTGACTCGAGTAAAGTCTAAAATCCATCAGTAAGAAATAAACCTTGTGCGGTGGTCTAGTGCGGTTTATAAATAGTTACGTAGAAAAATCTGAAATTATTGACTAATTTCGTAAAGGGCTCAAGTTCACTATTTCTGCAATTAACAAAAAAAGTGAGGGAATTTTAAATGCGGATAATACCTTTATGGGGGCCTGTAAAAGAAGAACCCTTAAACTGTGCGAATACCTTACACATAAAAGTTTTCCTCTAAGTGGCGATATGCTTTAAGAAAACGCAAAACTTTTACGTATGCCCGATTTCAGAACAAAACAGCAATACGCCAGTTAAATAATATTTTCTCTCTTCCTTCTTATATGAAATTGCAATTTGTTTCATAATTCAAAATCAATGCCTTCCTGATTATATTTCTTTTCTACATGAGCATTTTGAAAGGGAGAATTAAATATTTATTTAAGCGATATTGAAAAGTCAAATATTTAATTCTACTGTTAAAATGTTCATGTAAAAAAGGAATATAATCAGGTAGGCATTGATTTTGAATTATGAAACAAATTGCAATTTCATATAAGAAGGAAGAGAGAAAATATTATTTAACTGGCGAATTGCTGTTTTGTTCTGAAATCGAGCATTAGTAAAATAAAAGCAAACGAGAGCACTTTCCAAGCAAGGGATTGATGGCTACTATGTTTTAAAATTGATTTTAGTGTGCGGTTCCTTAAAATTACTAGAGAGGAGTTGTCCTCTCAACTGAGCCTGTGGAGCCATTTAAAAGACAATTGCTACCCCAAATAATTGAACTTGATCTGTCTGTAAAATTTTTTAATGCAGATGAAATAGATTTGTACTGGCTTGTACTTCAGCTTATACTAATGCAAATGGACTTCATACCATGGACGAGGTGTCCATACAAGCAAGGGAAGCACTGCTTCCCTTAAAATTTTATATTTTCCAAGAGACAATTTTTCTTTTTTACAAAATAACAATTTAAACCCATTACAATAATATAACAGTTGCATTCAATCTTGAGAAATGTAAATATGTACTAAAATTAATCCAACTTGAAACAAAAAATCCTATAAGTATGTTCATCATTCCAATTAGAAATAATCAGAAGTCTAATCTGTTTATTTGCTGCAAACGTTTTTGAAATTTTATTTGGATTCTTTCTCCAAATTTTTAATTGTTTGCATTTTATTTCACACAACTTCCCCTTAAAAAGGTGGAGTATATTATTGCACAATAACACCAAATTGAAAAAAAAACAAAACAAACATAATGAGAAAGACCAAACTATCGAGAAAAAAAGGGATGAAAGTATTTTTAATTAAAATAAAACAGATTGATCATTGATTAGTGTGACTTAACAGGGTGTTAGTTAGAAACAAAACAATATTCAACAACTTTTAAACAAAATACTCTCATGTTTTGTCTTCTCTTAAACAAGATATATTTATCCTTGCCTTGCAATGATTTGAAGTTTTTTTTTTTTTTGTTTTTGTTATTAACGAAATTATTCATGTTGGATTCATAAGCCGGAAGTTTTATTTTGAATTTGTGCGATAACTACACCGTTTGTTTCTTGGGAATGCAAGCGCTCGCGTCCAGAGGAAATGTGAATCTTATGATTCAAATAATCGTGGTAATTATATCGAATTTTTACAATTATTATCGTGGCACAATTCTTTGTTATCGAATCATTTAGAAACAACAAAGGGTTTTTCGGGAATATCGAACGACATTCAAAACGATTTGATAGCATTTGTCACATCCCTAACTAAAAACCAAATACAAAAGAAATCGATTCGTTGAATTTTGCTGGAATTATTTTAGATGACACCTTAGACGTCACCAGAAAATCTCAGCTCACGGTAGTTCTACGTTATGTAGGTGAAATTGGAAATGTACTAGAGAGATTTATAGAATTTATAGATGTTTCTTCCGATCGAAGTGCAGATAGTCCCTCAAAGTTTGTAATCGAGTTTTCAAAAAAACATAAAATTGAGGAAAAACTAATTTGTCAAAGTTATGATGGTGCTGCGGTAATGTCTGGGAGCTCCAAAGGGCTGCAAACAAAAATTATAGAAATTTATCCGTCAGCAATTTATATTCATTGTTTTGCACACAAATTAAATTTGGTTCTCTCTCAGCCGTGTAGTAAAATTTTTGAGTGTAAATCATTTTTTTCAAGTTTAAGTGGATTAGTTGCCTTTTTAACCATTCATCGAAACGGAGTTTTGCTTTTGATGAAATTGTTAAACGAAAACTACCTTCAACTTCACCAACAAGGTAGGAGTTTAATGGGAGGATAGTTCTAATGTTGAAAAAACACTTAGACGATTTACGTGAGCTATTTAATAAAATAGTAGACGAAGATGTTGAGAAATGGGACTGTGAGACAAGAAATAACTCTCGTGGATATCTTCTTTTATTGGAAGGGGTGTTTTTAACACTCATACATTTTTTTCAGAAATATTTCCAAAAGTTGACTTATTATTTAGCGTGCTTCAGAAAAAATCAAACAATATTGCACATTCTTTAGAAAGGCTAGACCAGAGGCGTCCAAGTTAAATGAGTATTTTTGACAAATTTTCAAAATAACTACAGCATTAAAACTGCAATTAGAATAAAAAGCCAAGTGGACAACGCAGTAATTATTTATGTATCCAGGGCCAAAGAATTTATCACTCTGGAATAGATGTGAAGATCACCGAAATAGTTGTTACACATTGCAGCATGCGGCCCGCGGGCCGCATACCTCAAAATGGAATAAAAATTGCGGTGGTACTCACACTCACCCCAGAGTAATAAATTCTATGGCTTTGGATAAATAAATAGTTACCGCGTTGTCCTGTTGGCTTTTTTTTGTAATCGCAGTTTTATTGCTCTAGTTATTTTGAGGATTTGTCAAAAATACTCATTTGGCTTGGACGCCCCTGGGCTAGACGATTGAAGAAAATAATTGAAAAAAATCAAATAATTTTGATGCATTTTGAAACAAAGCCAACCTAGAAGGAAAGATCGGAGAGAAAATTCATCTAAGATCTTCACCGTGCCGAAATACATGTGAAGCAAAATAATACGTACGATACCTTATATCTAAAAAAAATATTAATGATATCGTAGATTTTTAGCTCTGGTGATTAAGTTCTGATTTTGCAGAATTCTTCAAATTTTGTAATTTAGTTTTAACCATTCCTGCAAAAACGGCAAGCACGGAGAGGTCATTTTCATCCATGAAACTTTTGAAAAGTTTTATTAGAAATAAAATAGGCCAAGATCGATTTTCTAATCTGGCCCTACTGAACATCGAAAATCAACTGTTACGCAAATTAAAAAGTTCTGCAAAGTTTTATGATGATGTTATCAATGATTTTGCAAAAGAAACAAGACGGATCGAGAAATTATAGAAATTAAATTTTTTTATCTTTATTGTGTTTATAAATATTTAAATACTTTGTGCTTAATAAATTTGAAAATTAAAAATTTTAATGTCCTTATTTTCACAATTTATAATATTGCTTTCCCAATGGATATTGTCAGGCTTCGTCACTGCTTCATACATATGTGTACAACGATTTTTTCGGCTTTTTTATAGACAAACATACTATTTTTAACAGCATTCCCAATATTTACGACTTGGTGAGTCAGTAAAATAAAGAGGCCATCTATTCATAATTCATGTACCGACAAAAAGTAGAGATATCATTCCCACCGTACTTTCCCTAAGGGTTACACCTAATCATTTTATATACCCTTTCTAGAAATGAAAACTTTTCTTCAGTCCCTTTTTTCCGGTAGTTTAATGAGAAGGAAAGTTCTCATTTTTAAAAAGGGATTATAAAATGATTAGGTGTATAACCGTTAGGGAAAGTACGGGGGGAATGATATTTCTACTTTTTGTCGGTAGATGAATTTGCTGGATTTTATTTTGTTGGCGTTATCGCGAGTATACTGTATTGAAATGCTGGGAAATAGGAACCCGTGAAAGCAATTTGGTTATGTAACCACCTTTGGAATGAATATCAACTATTTTTGACAAATAGCTATGGCTTGATCAAAAAATCGTCAAATTTTACAGTTTCGCAGGTTGTTTAAATCCAATTGCCACAATTGTTTTTTGTTTGTGTTGGTATACTTTCCCTGACGTTTCTTAGCATTTTAAGCCATGTTGGATGTTTAGTTTATTGTTGGCTGTCGAAAAGGTTACACAGTTTTGGTGTGCTGAGTATCATAAGGGTATCGATTTTGGCCAGAAATTGACTAACAAGCAGAGAAGTGTGAGCAGGTGTATTATAGTTGTTTCCCACAAATCTAGACTTTTCGTTCGGATCGCTTCACGCAAACAGCGTATAACTACCTGGAAGTACTCCTTATTAATCGAACGACATAAGAACTCATGTTACACTACTTGACGGTTTTTTTTTTGGTTTTGCGTCTCTAGGAAGCTTTCAGTGAGACGATTGAGCCTTACTTTTGATGTTATATTCGTAAACTCCTGTTTTATCACCATTCAGCAGCTTCTGCACTTCGGCACTGCTTTTGGTCGAAATCCAACAATTCGGAGGAAGTTTTACTGTCACACGTTTGATGCCTGAAACCCATTTGAAATTATTTTTGTTAGATACCGAAATGTTTTAAACCGAGCAGCTACAATAAAACCATCACAAATTTTTATTCCGATACATTTTTAATAATATTTTCTTCATTGACTTATGTAGTTTAAGTTCAGGGTATGCGGTGGTATTAGTTGCAATAAAAGGAGCCAATGGAAGTTGTCACTAGGATGACCAGGACAAAAACAACTAAACTTGAACGAAATCTGAACAAATTTGAAAAAGTCGAAAATTTCGACTTAAAAAAAACAGTACAGTTTTAAAGTCTCGAATTTTATTATATATTTGATACAAAAAAAAATGGTTTGCGCGACGACTATCCTCTGGTCAGAAAACAGATTTGTAGTTAAATCTCTTCTAGAAAAGTTTCAAAAGCAGCCACCTTGATTCATCATTTGGATGTGCCGAAAGCAATTTATTTATCATCAAATTTGGTGGTTAAGTCAGATACCAAATTACAATGGAGTTGGTGTACAATCGCAAAAGTTCCGTTTGGGGCAGGAATGGAGTTCCTTAAATGAAACATGGTCAGAATTCAACAAATATTCCAACACATCG